>JAZDUA010000649.1:0-600000 GCA_038098605.1 Gryllus longicercus | reverse complement strand
TAAGAGCAATGCACTCTTAAAAAGACGGCTGAGGGTTTTCATTAAAACCTATGCATTTTCGAAAATTGCAAAAAATCTACGTTCTTGGAGACATTTTTTTCTCAATCAAATTTGTTTTTAAAACAATAGATCTTTAATAAATGTCAAATTTCCAAACACGACTAGTTTTGCGTAATTTTCAATTGCATTATGGCAATTAAAAGAATTACATAAGCGCAAGTAAGAATATGTAAACTAAAAAACGGCTATACTCTTAAAACGTTTTGTATGGAGAGAAAACATTGCGCTAAATAATGTGAAATTTAATTCAATTCCTTTGTTTTTCAAGAATTACTCATGCATTTTTTTTAAATATCTCTCACGCCCTACTTACTTTCCTTGTACTTTTTTATAAATTAATGTATTTGTGCGAACAAATTTTTCAAATGATTTCCAATTAACTTTTTCGAAATATTAAAATTTTTTGCGTGTATTTTGAGCTCAAAATTTCGCATTTCAAGAAATGCTCAAACGACATTGTCTTAAAAACTATTCCAATTGTTTCCCCAAAAATGTCTATATGAAAAAATGTTTTGCTTTTCTATGATATTCGTTGTTTTGAGCTTCTGTGATATTATCAAAGTCCTATTTCAATTAAACTATCATGGGGACCGAAAATTGAGAAAATGTGAAAAGATGTACGTGTTTAATGTGTTAATTGAGGCATCTGTAAATAATTTGTTCTACAATTGCTCCTGTCATTTAATTTTGAGAAAACGTATTATTTAAAGCGGCGTTGAACGCTTGGGAAGCTAATGAAACAGCGTTTACAGTGTTCCTATGGAAACGATCTGCGTTAAATACCCTTGAGATACATAGTTTCAGAAAATTAAAGGCCATGTACGCAATCAAAAAAAGCAAGTTTTACTTATCATTATTATTGATATTATTATTATTTTAATTATTGGGGAAGGTTCGCCGAAGTACGCGGACCCTAAGGCTGCGCTATCCAAATCCACATAAGGCATGAATGTTTTCAGTTGTGGCTTGGGGGCATTCTCACTCCCTCGTACCCTCTCTAAATGCAGAGTGGATAATTTCAGATGGTAAAAAAACACACCAGCGTAGGCCTCATAATCTTAGCAATAAATAATTTCTGTATCATTTTAATCTAAGATGCTTAAAAGGTTTTTGTTTTTTTACTTTTTTTTTCAATTCAGTCAATTCAGAATTCTTTCAAATTCAGTCAGCCTTCATGCAGATCGTTGCGTGTATTTTGCAAATGTACATTCCCGCCTGAGATATGGCATAAAATTCCGGGGAAACTCATCATGTAGTACTCAGACTTTTAGATTGCAAAAGCAAATCATTCGAATAATGAAAAAATGCCATCCGCGTTACCCTTGCAATCCTCTCTTCACTGAGCTTGGAATCTTACCACTGCCTTGCCTATATATTTACCAATCTGTAATACGTATTTGTCAAAAGTGACTGACTTAATGGTGGGAACATATTTTCATGCAATACTGATATTTATAATTACGCCATAAAAATCACGTTCATCAAGTGTCATTATCAACAGCTCACTATCAGAAATCCAAATGCAATACATGTGCGTTACTTTACAACGCATTGCCAGATGACATTAAACAATTGAAATCGGTTCACAAATTTAAGTTAAAAGTAAAATCTTTTCTGTTGCATAACTGTTCCTATACAATTAGAGACTATACTGATTATCAAAATGAAAACGAATGTTTATTTTAAGAAAATAGTGATATGTAATGAATTAGTATACATTTGTTTTGAATACTTTTTTTAAAAAGGCTTAATATGTTTGTAACAAATAATGTACTTCAACTTCCGGGACAATGACCCCCATCTCGATCAAGTTTTTGTCTAGTTTCCCTGATCCATTGAGCAAATGCTGAGATGGCCCCTTGGTTTTCTTCTGGACGTAAATGGAGCTTCAATATGCGCACGTTTTCTTGAACTCTCCTTTTGCTTGTAATGGTAAGAGTAGAGGTAGGGGAGAGTTACTAATTTGTTAGCAATGCAGAAAAATCATACTTGCAATTCCTTTACCGATGCTAGTAAGTGTTCTATAAGTCAGAAACGAAAATGTCTAATTTTTCAAATCTTGCGATTTTTAAAATTCATTTTTATTTATTTATGTTACAATTTTACTCATCTTTCCACTATTTATAGTGAAAATGACGGGAAGGGATTCTGGAACTCAAGAAAACGTGCGCAGATAATCTTCTCCCCCATACGTCGCATAAAGTTGTTACTGCTTTTAACAAATAAATCTAAATCTAAGCCATCTAGCGGGCTAAGCTGGCGGCTTAAAATCAGGTTCGAAATACACGGTCGGGCACAATACAGGATTGTTGCAATTCTCTTCGTTTGTATATTGTTATTATTATTATATTATTTTCCAATTCTTATAATTATCTTCAGAGCTTTGACTCTCTATAAAAACATCCATCTTGATGTTACAGAAGAAGAGAAACTGTCAAGAAACTGCTGCGCAGGAACGAGGAGTTTCTCAGCAAAATGCCTTAGGACAGGTTTGATCATCTGACCGAAGAGAATACCTTGCGTGTTTTCGCCACCTGAAATGATTCGCTCTAAGATAGGTGGCGTAGATGGCGATTTTTTTTGTTTTGTTTTTTTTTTTTTTTGCAATTTATAAGACACCATCGACACAGATTTAAGATGAACAAAATAGAAGTTTGGAGGGAATACATAGGGAACAGATTACTGCAACAAACTTTGAAATCTCGCATTTTCCACCGTGCGTAATTCAGAAGCGTTGTCCACGGTACTGAAAACCAGATTTTCGGGTTCCTAAAGGGACAAGGGTTTTGTGGCGACATGTGGTGACAGTGGGCCCGGGTTACGCCTCCTTAGCAATAAGCCCCTTATTTCAGTGACATCTCCTTGGGGTAGGCAAAGTCGGCACTGCCTACGCTGATGAATATATACCAATTACATACATATCATAACAACAACAAATTAATGATTCTTACAATATTTTAATATGATGTAAATATTGTTCATTTGGTAATGTTTAATGGACATTTTATTACCGCGGCACGAGCCATATTTCTATTTTAAGCGTTTTCTAACAACTCGTGAGCAATGCGATGCCTTGTTACTTCCCGCAGAGATGGGTCCGCTTGCTGTGTCCGTACTTGATGCATACGCGTTGTGCGTAGGCCAGCGAATTTTCTTGCTGCCTGCCCGCATGGAAGACTCCCATTACTACTTACATACAAGTCGCGTAGCGTGTGTGTTTACTACTTTGTTAAGAAGTTAAAAAGCGGAAAAATTAATTAATAAGTGGGAAGTATTTATTTTTACTTTCTCGCTACCGCGGTAGAGCAAAGGTTAAGTAATGCTGCGCGAAAAAACTGCGAATTTTCGGCGGAAAAACTCTTATTATGGGGCCCTGCTAATGAAAACATGAATAAATCCAGTTGCTAAATTTAGGGGAAAAGTCCTTTAACACGTGGTGTAGCCATAATCCATGTTTTGTGGATCCTTGATACCGAAAAGTCGATTGACGGCAAAACGTCTGACTGTTCGTCCGTATGCCAACAATGCTAGCGGCTAAAGCGTTCAGTCTGTTTTCTGCAAAACTGATATTCCTCGATCGATCTGGCTGATATCCTGGCCCCTTGAATTTGAAATCGATATATAAATTTTGGGTGGAACTTTACATGAAGCCCCTGGGACATTTTCAAATATTTCAAAAAATGCGTCTTTAATTAAATTTGTTTGTTTAATAGACTTAAGGACGTTTAAGAGAATAGGCGGCCTTACACCTTCGTTCTTGCACGCGCGCCTGGCAGCGAGCCACTCAGGTGCACGTTTCAGAACGCACTCTAAAGGGGAGTTCGGTGTGCGCGCAAGAGCGCGGTGCGGAACGCTGCGAGCAAAAGCGTGGCCCGCATTTACACGCGGAGTTTTGTTGCGAGCGGACAGTGCCTGCCGGGCGGTGTTTTGAAATGGCGGGGACTCGTTGCTGGAGCCGGGATATGGTGAGGGAGTTTCCTTCCATGTATAGGGAGTGCGCTAGTCTATGGAAGATTAAAAGTTCTGTGAATACTAATAAGAATTTTAAAAATGAGGGGTACGGGAAGTCATCAGGATAGTTCTCCATTAATTCCTTCAACAGCGACATGTGATCATGTTTTTGTCTAACTTTTTACCCCAAACAGTGCGTTTTTTTCCCTCCCCATTTTCTCTTGGTATAGTGTAGTGGCACCAATTCCAAGTACTGCTATAATTTTCCTGTTACGATAATTGTGAACGGACATTTCTGATTAAGCTAATCGAAAAATAATAATCTCACATACTACAGTCATTATACATCATATAAACACCACAGGATAACACGTTACACGATTTGAACATTTATAACTGCACCAACACAGAGTAGCAGCTGCAGCAGCGAGGAGCGTGGAACGCACGGAGGACCCTTGGATCTCGGGAATTCCGCGTGCCGTACAAGAGCGCGCTCGAGAACGCTGCTGAGGTCTTTAATACGGACGATTTTACTCGACTCGTTCTTGAGTGGCGCGCAGAAGCTTGAGTGGCAGAAATAAGAACCACACTTCTGCGCACCGCGGTCCTGCCCGCGCGCACTAGATGTGGTCAGGAACGTCCCGGTCACACGCGCGGCTAGGAATCCCCGTGTAAAGGGCCCTAATGGTGCAGACCTCGTTTTCATTGAAAACTCTAATTTTTCGAAAATTGCAAAAATTCCAATTTTTTCAGCGTCATTCTACAACTAAAATATTAAAGATAGAGATTTTTTCCCCTTCATAAAATCTGTTCCTTAAAGATCGATTTTAAAGAAAGGTGATGTACAATTTTTCGAAATTTGAGTATTTTTCGCGTAATTGTGTAAAATATAAGCAATTTTTAATTTGGTTTAATCTTTTGTAAAAACGGCTCTATCGTTTTTGATGAAATTTTGTTGCTGAATACTATGAAGGACGTTAAAGAAAATGGTGCAAGTCCCATGTTGCTTAAAACGCTGATTTTTCGAAAATTGAAAAAATGTTTTTTAATGATAATGAAATGTGTTTATCAAAAGTAGATATTCAAATAAGATCACGTTAAAGTTTTTGAAAATACGAGTGTTTTTTGAGTATTGGGACTTCAAATTTGGTCGTCCGCTCTGAAAATCCTGCGCTTCGTGATTGCAATTTTAGAAGTGTTTTGAGGCAGTTGGATGCTACGTAAGTTGAAATATGTATATTATTTCTTATTTCTTTTCTCGTTTCTTATATTGGAGCTTTCCTTATACGTTTACAAATTTATCTTTTGAAAATTATTTAAAACCTATCTGAAATAAATATGAAATAATTGCTAGCACTCGGTCGCTACTTCCAATTTATGCAGTTGCTTGCTACGTAAGTTAGAATTTGCAATTATTTCATACCTCGTTTCATTACATTTGTTTTTTCATTTAAAATGTCCTTTGTAACAAAACGTGAAAACGAATTGTGGTCATTGTGGGTTGTTAACCACTGTTGTAACGCCGCATTGATAACAAAGGCGATGACGGCTGCCTTTCGTTCGTGGTAATATAAACTAATACTTTTATATATTTGTATAATATTAAAGTTCCACAGGGTTTAATAATGCTACTAGTATATATTTATCTATCTTTGCATTTCTTTGCCAACGCTATCGGTATCGCATTATTTATTAACTTCAAATTATTGTACATTCTCGCATACTGCTTACGAAGAATATTGTAAGGCTAAAAACACATCTGACATGTTCGTGAATACACTGCATACTTTATACAACGAATTCAATACCAAAAATATATTTTCATTTAAAGTTTTGAATAAAAGTGTCTATTGCTTGAAATTATTTAATTTTTGCACCAAATGTTCTATGGTTTCAAATGAGTTTTATAAAAAAACAGATGTGTGAATTCGGAGAGAAATTGTGGTATAAATATTATTACGTAACTATTACTAAAGGCGATAAAGTACGTGCTGTTTTAGGGTGCTGCAAATCATTATTGTTACTTGATTCTTTAAAACTTAAATCTGATTTTACGTTAATATTACAACAAATTCAGTGAATGAATTACTATGTATGAGTACACAGTTTTCTCTTCTTGACGATGTAGAAATGAGACAAATTTTGGACAATGGTCCGAAGAAACTCCTACTGCCAGTGGAGTGCGGTTATACTACTTCGTGCTGTCAAGGAAAATGCAAGAAAATTCAATCATTCGTGGTATGATTCATACAAATGACTAACAGATAGTGAAGTTAAAGCTAAGCTTTATTGTTGACCGTGTCAGAGTAATACTTCTGAAATCACGTTTGCGTGTCCTTCATGGAAATAATGCTTTGGAATGTATTGATACCAGTGAGGCATTTATTTTGATTAAATTGAATAATATTAACAAAAAATGTGTTTGAGGTGGGGCTTGGCCCGCATGCCCCCTTCCCAACATCCGCAGCGCTGTTTAGTACCCTGTTTTGACCACTCTGAACATTTGTTCACGAGCCACAACTGCCTTTATCACTGCCAATCTTTATCCCTCCACCATTCCTTGACCAGTCCGAGAAATTTGTGAGAGATCTGGCTGTGAAATTGAGGTACTAATTCCCTTTTCAACCTTCTATTATACTTTTGGAAGCTCTTCAATGGATCCCTACTTCGAAGCCGTGAAGCGGGTGGTCGGAATGTGCAGTAACTCGAAATCTACGACCGAGTACAATTAAGAAATATACACAGAAATAATATCTCACGATAAAATTAGAGAGATATAATTTCTGTGAAATTTAATCTCAACACTTAGCAATGTTAGAATGTTCCCTCACGCGCAATATCGGGTATAATGACATGAAATGTTGTTCACGGGCTGCCCGTTCGAAGTTAGAATGCAATATGAAGCTATTTTTCACATTTAAAATAATGAATTACAAAGGGCAGAATTCACATTGACACCTTTATCCCTCCACCATTCCTTGCCCAGTCCGAGAAATTTGTGTGAGATCTGGCTGTGAAATTGAGGTACTTGCTCTCTACACCCATAACAATGGTACAAGAACAGAGATTGGAATACAGATTACCACTTACACAAGTGTGGGCAGTGTATGGACATATATGTGCACAGGACTGAGATTGTTCTAGGGGCCACCCGGACGTGAAGTTCTGTTAGTGCGAGGGTGCTCTTCACAAATAATACCCCCCCCCCCGGAACATAGTTACCTCGGAAGATTGTTAGGTACAATACGCGTCGATAGATGGCAGCAGAGAAGAGGGTGGGGAAAATCGAAAAGTTATATCGACTCAAAACACTGGGGAGCCAACTAGTACGAGGAAGAATGTACCATTTTCCATAGTGTTTGGAAACAACGCAATGAGCGAGGTAGGTTTCTAAAATAAAGCGCTTGAAATTTCTTGGACTTGTGGCTGTTTCAAAGATTTTATAACATATTTATATTTTCAAGTTAATGTTAATAAAAAATAATTGTATCTACGTATCCGGAGTCCATGATTGGTTATTTTCAGGTAACTACAAATTTTACTGTTGTAAAATGTCCTTCCTAATTTCCTAAGAATTCCTTATACTCACCAATTTTTAATGTTTTCATAAAATGGAACATAATAAGAATAGGGGGAACACAAAAATAACCACAAGAGAGGTGTTATTGTATGGCCAACTAGTTTAAATTTGAAAACACTCGCGAGGTAAAAGTGAGTGTAAAATGGTCAATGAACCTACCCTAATAAACTACAGAAATCGGTATTTCATTTCGCTTTGTGAATACAATTCTCCACTATGTGTATGTTCACTATACACAATTCTTATAAAAAGCATTATATTCAATTAATATAAAACGATGAGACTGCAAACATTATTCAAAGTTTCAGTAATTTTAATTCCAATTTTATTAATCTCCGAGAATGGATAAGTAAATGATACCATGTGGCACTATGTTCCACTTGCGATTCGTGTTGCGCAACAGTAGATTTCACAAACATTTCTCGACGTTGAATCCAATTTCCGACCTACGCCAGTGAGTTTCTCTCCGATGGTAGCATAAAATATAGTTACCCCACTACCCTGAACAAGGAACTAAGCTATAAACGCGACCATCAAGAGTGCGTGTGTGTACATGAACGTGAATACAAACACGCGACCTTACGATGCTGTTTACATACAAAAACAAAAAATAAAACACACTAGAGAAATGAGATTATCGAAGGGGCAAGACGAACAAGTCGTGACCTTGTCCCAAGCGCAATAACGGATTATATTTCTGAAGAAAATATAAAGACAAAAAGATGCAATCTCTGTAGCGGCTTCCTTTGTAAGTTAAAACGAGATAAAATAGATGGACTTTATTTCACGCCCCAACTACGTGCTGGAAGAAGGCGTCACGCGCATGCGTACACAATGCAGCGGGTAATTCAACTGCAATGAGCACTCGACGCCAACAGGAACTGCAGATGCAAGGAACAGTTCATTACAAGTTGCTAGAGTTCACGTCGGAAGACGCTTGTTTCTGTAAATGTTTAGAGATTAAGGATATTCGCTGACGCGAACTCAAACGTCAAGCGAGTTCAACCGTTTTGATAAGCGGGCACACTACAATTTCAACACTCATTTGATAATGGAGATTGACTACTGCAACACGAATGTTTCATTATCTAAGACAAAAAGCTGGTCATGTCAGTTAGTGGAAAGTGCACTAAACAAAATATGGTAAAGTATATGAAGCTTTTTCATTGAATTAATTTCGTTCAAATTGATACGCGAAAGATGAAAACGAGATGACAAAATTTCAGATAGACATGAATGTTCAAAGTTCTTTTATATCATCGTTCAACAAATCTTGACAGCCTAAGAAAAGTCACTTTTTATATTTCATATTTGAAAGACAAGTTACGACGTCACCTCGTTATCTTTGAAGTGTTTAAAACCGTGGTAACCCTAATCTTGATTTCTTAAGCAAATATATTTACGTACGTAACGGAAGTAATTTATTGCAAAAAATGTTACACTTACCATTGTCACATTGAAGTTTTCCATCCCACTGTAGGTCGGGCATCTTCCGAAGGCCAGGTGTTGAGAGGCAATTTCACGACAGCACAGAAAAGCGACTGCGCAAAACAGAACAGCAGCGCCAGCTCTTGCCATTACAAATCACGGTTCCCTCCGGCGGCGGCGTAGGAATTGAATATCCGCCCGCGCTGCAGTCGTGAGGCGCCGGATTGAAGCGCTCCTTCCGCAGGACACTGCGACGTTGGTGCCCTCCGCGGACAAATGCCGTAACTGCAGCGGAGAGAGAGGGAGACCAGCCACCACTTCCTTCTTCGAGCGGCGCGGCCTGTCACATTACGTAAACTACTTGTCCCGCCCCGCTGAAGAAATGAGGAAGTGTGCCGTCGCGGGTGACCTGGGGGTCGGGGAGAACTGAATCTGGTCTCGCAGCGGCAGTCCCCGAGCCGACACCGAGCGGAGCGGGGCGGGGCGGGCGCGAGAAGACGTGGCGCGCCGAACTGATCTCTCCCTGCCGCTTGCATTCGACTGCGGGGGGCCCGGCCCGGAGCAGCACAGCAGGCGCGGCGGGCGATGACGCGTGCCGTCGAGCACAAAGGCGGCGCAGTGGAGTGCGCGCACGCAATGTCCCCCGTCGGAGGGCGCCTCCGGGAAGACGCGCAATCGACGAAAACGAAAGTCGCGGATGTCGCGCTGCCGCGTCGTTGCCGCCGGGTTCGCAGCCCTCTTCGCCGGCGACCTCGCTTCGCGCTCTGCTTCTTGGATCGAGGTGTTCCAGCTCTCCTTTTATCTGCATCTCGCACACGAAACGCCGACTAGCCCTGGGAGAGAAGTCACGGTCGTATTCTTGGGTCCAATTGTTTCAGGTCACGCTACACCTTGCAAAATTTCACCTGCAAGATTCCAACTGAGGAACGAGTGATTTTTCCCCTATGATATACTAATAAAGGAAGTGAATCATTTATACGGGTTTATCCATCGTCATTCATCGAGCTTTCTCCACGCCGTCTGACTTACGTGCAATTCAACCGAGCACTCGTAACATCAGCCATATTTTAGTATTTCGCCATGACATATGTATATTAAATTTATGCATCAAATCAAAATAACTTATTTCCTGATCTTCGGACTTGATTTGAATCGAAGAGTATTCTTGTCACAATAAATTATTATTCTGCATGAAACTTGTTTCACAAATCTTCCACTTAGTATTGCGATAAGAAAGAAAGCTTGCACTGAATGTGGTGATTCTTCCAAAGCAAACTTTTTGTACTGACATTCACAATGTAATATGCAATTTACAGAGACAATTTCAAAAAAATCAAATCTAAATAGTATAATCTAGATAATCAAGTTAGTCAACACAACTATTATGTCAACTCCTAATTCAGACACCAAAACAGTTTTGACAGTGTACAACTCTAATACAAATTAACTCCATACAAAATTCTATAAATGTCATTTATAAATACATAAAGTTAATGTTCATTCTTGATATCAGTATACATTCTTGATATCAGTATAAAAAAACAATGCAATTGCAATACAATTGATAACAGTATAAAGAAATGCAATTGAAGCATGAGTACTTCTGACAGAGGGCTGCGGAGGGAACAAATTTCCCTAATACTAAGTTTGAGTACATTCATTAGTTTAAATTTTTTTGGCACTTTCAGTATAACAAATGCATTGTGTTAACTTAAAAAATCAGAAAAAAATTGTGGTTTAAACTAAAAATCCAAGGGTTCTTTCAATGCTTCCTAAATTTTAGGTGCTAGAGATTCTAATAAATTTCAATGTAAGTCTATCATTTTGAAAGAAACTTCAAATGCAAGTTATAAAACAACAATGAAGCATTAAACAAACACATTTTTGAGATAATAGTGTTTGAGCATTTCTGAAAATGTGGAATTTTGAGCTTATTTTCACAGAAGTGTTGAGATTTTGAGGAACTTTATAGGACATTATTTAAAGCATGTGTACTCATTAAAACATTAATGTTAGCAAATCACTGTTAATGTAAATATTAACAATGTGAGAGACAATTCAAAAACTTATATTTTTATCCTTTTTTGAAAAAACAAACAATAGAGCAAAACAACATTTATGTCATCTCATAGTACATTTAGCACTATCCCTACCAAAAGTTTAAAGAAAAAATTTGAAGCTGTTTTGGAGAAAATCTTGTTTTTTTAAGTGAGATAACAGTGAAAATCAGACCTACGCCATCTTTATAAGCGTATTCACTCTATTATTACAAGAATTAAAAAATAGAATAATAAAAAAACAAAAAACATTTTTGGTAAAATTTTGAAAATGTCTGGGGATGGGGGAGTTCATGTAAAGTACCCCCAAATTTTGAAGAAAGGTTTTTCAAAATTGCAGTGCCTCAAGTCAAGCCAGATTGACTGGGTAATATCAATTTTGGAAAAAATTCTACTTATAGTAAACGTGCTTGTGGTGTTCACAGATGGTCAGACAGACAGACTTTTTCAAAAGGAAACACTTTTTCAGTATCAGGGGACCCCAAAATATGTATTTCTGTGGACATCTCAAAATTGATTTTCCACAGCATTACATAACATTCTCTACACTATGTATACACTCTGTATATACGTACATATACAATAAAGTAATATATTTAAAAATAATGCAATACATATTAAAAACATCATATCATTTAAATAAAATTATATTGCAACAAAAGCGCAATCTGTACAAATATATTTACAACACTACAGCTGCTTTACCATTTAATATTCAATGCTGTATTCATTTTCTCAACTGCATGATAATCTGTGTGAAGCATGGCAGTCTTTTTGTCACTGGTCGAACCACCCAGCCAATGGTTATACAACTCCTTTACCATGGTGTTTTCTGCAGGACTGAGGGCTGGAAGATCTGCATACATGGTTTCTAACTTAGCTATAAGCTCCTTTGGTGCACTTGCATTTTCTGGTCGCAACTGTGCTCCACCATTAATACACCCTATAATCAAAAGGGACAAATTCTAGTTAAGATTTGTTTCTCTACATACAGCTTATAAAGAAGATAATGCAATTAGTCAAGTGCACGACATAAAATACTTAAATTAGAATTATGTAGAGAAAGTTCCATAAAACCAGTCTACATCATGTGATTTTCAAAGTACAAACCAATATGATTAACTCTTTGGAATGCTTTTACCACAAAACACGCAAGGCACTTCTAAATTTCTTTAAAATAACTTAGTTTATGTATCAATAGTTGAAAGTATTAAATCTTGAAATGATATTTTCATGTTAATACAACAAAAATAATTTAGATTCAGAATTTCAAAACTGAAAGTTGTAAAACTAAAACTGATATGTTAAACAAAATTAATTACTTCTCAGTGATTTAAGTTTTGTATGAAAATCAACATGTATGAGAATACAATTCAAAACTTAACAAGAGAATCCTCATCATTAAATAATCTTTCAGCAAAATAAAATTTCGATATGCATTCACTTGAAAATTAACTCTGAGATCTCACATTAAAATAAAGTAATAATTCCAACAATTTTGTAAATGATTAAATAATTAAAAATACTCTCACTAACAACTCTCATATACTAATTTCATTTGTGTTAATTCTATTTTCTTCACAAATTGTCATGTCTTACACAACATGAGAAATGAAATATAAAATTTGCAAAAGCCTTAACCAATCAAGGGATAAAGGGAAAAATTAGAAAAATTACTATCTAACTGGATAAAACATACAATATTCTAAAACATTAACCAACTGAAAGTAATTTTTTAGTAACTCAACAAAGGCTTATCTTTTAAGCATCTTCAAATGATAATACTTATTTGTTTACTAAGATATTTGATTTCTTTGTTACAAAAACCATCTCCAAACAAACACAACAACAAACTCTAATAATAAAAAGTAAATTATATGAACAGATACAAAAAGTAAATAACCTCAAGAATTCATTGATAAAAAGTGCAATATTTTCATTATAAATGAATACCTGAAGGACATGCCATAACTTCAACAAAGTGATAATCACACTTTTTACGTTTTATTTTCTGAACCAAATTCTGGATATTGCGAAAACCATTGGCAATGGCAAATCTAAGAACAACATTCCCATCTTTCTCAAGTATCACTTCCTTAAAATCTGGATTTCTGCAAATAATGTACAAAAACAGATTTTTAAAAATAGGAAAAAGAAAGCAATTACAGGCCATTAAGAGGTGTAAATATCATTTACCTCAGTGTTCGGTAATGCACATCAGATAAGTCTTGCCCTATTAATTCCTTAGCAGCATGCAAGAAAACATGATCTGCATATCCTCCAGAAGGTGAACCTCGGTGGCCCCAAATTTCTTTATCTAAAGGTTTTTTTTCAGACCAGGGCCAATCAACTGATGCTGAGTCTACTTCAGATAGTTTGAGCCCACTGGATTCAAGCATACTCTGTAATTCAACTGAAATTTCACAAAAACAAATAATATTGTAAACAAAATTCAACACATTCTTCAAATTTAATGCGCTAAATGTTGCATCAATAAATCACATTAACGAAAATGATATTTAAATATAAAATAAATGATACAAAATTCTATAAAATAAAACTTCGTACTTCCTGTGATGACACAATCCACATCATGCGATTGTAATTTTTCATTGAAAAAGTCTTGTCTGGAAGCTTCTAATTTTTTATCATAACAAGGCATTACTGTCACATGGTAAATATCATTAGGTGATCTTTTCAATTGAGAGGACAGATATGTTTTTATTAGAGATCCCATAATTTGCTGAGGAGATTTTGTTTTTGCAATGTATGGTAAAATGAACTGACCATGTGTCTTTTCAGCATAGCAAACCCATCCTATTGAAAAGATAAGAATTTTTATTTTTTAAGTATTTATCACAATTCAATTTTAGTAATCAATCATAACTTTTGTGAAGATCAAAAGGATACTTGGCAACTCAACCTGGGCAAGATGATGTCAGCATAGGTAATTTTCCATTTTCTTTATTTTCAGCAGCCCGAAAACGTTCAATAAATTCAACCTGATTTTCCAGGAGAGCAAAATCATCTGCTATGTTCATATTTACAACCATATTAGCTCCAAGCTGTTTAAAATATCCTGGAATTTTAACCAACCACTTAGTAAGCCGAAGTAAAAAACACACAGTAGTTAACAATTGTATGATCATGTACTACCTGTTAATCTTTGTGCTGCTTCGTCAACAGGTAGTTGATAATATGAAGCAAGAGACAAAATAGGTTGGACTGATAAAGACACTATAATTAATTTTGCCTGGTCTCCTTGGCCTGCCTTTAGTAAGAGAAAACAATGAAACAACAATAACAAGATGTGCATATCTAACTAAATAAATATAGAAAATATAATTATATTCACAAATTTACCTCATGCAAAGATTTTGTTTCTTGAAATATTCGAGTAAGTTCAGTTTGACTTTGTTGAGAAATAAGAACAGATTCAGCTGATGTAATGCAACCACTGCATGCTAGACAGTCTGCCAGTGAAATTTCTACCTTTTTTAGTTGTCTTTCCCTACCTCCCTAGAAACATAAATAGTAAAAATTACTCCGGAATTTATTTTCACACCTCTGTTCATTTCTAAAATGTACTAAACTTTGTTAAGTGAATATGAATACTCGAGAAAACTACATCTGGATTATTTTCAAATTTTTTCTGAGATATTTCCATCAAAGACAAGAACAAATATTTTCCGTGAAATGACAATAGTAAGGATCTCTGTTTACAAAGCACAAAACATATGTGAACCCATTATAATGCAGGTGAATCATTAAAATGCCAAAGAATCAACTTCAACATTTTCTTAGTAATCATTAGGGAGCGGATTTTGCATAGAATGGTCCGTTGCTTCAGGGCATATCTAAGAGAAATTTCTTGACATTTGGGTAGAATTGAATGCTATGTAAATTAATATGTTAGTGGATATTTGACTGATTTTTCCTTTTCATGCATATTTGGGTAATTATAGGCACATATTTTGCATATTTCGTTAAAGTAGAGACTTATCTCTTAAAAAATATAAACTTTTCATACAATCAATTTCATTGTGAGCATTCATTGATTAGAGCTTGTCACAGTTTGTTTTTTTCTTCTTTTCTGTAGCTGATGAAATACTTGCGCAAATATAGAAAATTTCTATATATTTTTTTTTTCCCTTTGAAATGCAACAAGATATACAATGAACTTCACTAAGGTGAATATTTACTTTAATTATTTCTCTTGCAAAATAAGGTAAATTATAAAATGAAAAAATTATAACTTTTCACTCCAAGCATGCTTCTCCTGAATTTTATCAACAAAGGTTAAAGGCTGAAAATGAAATTTTGTTAATTTTAATTGCATGTTAAAGTGCATATTTCAGAATTTTTAGGTCATAAACGCAATTTTTAAAAGAGTTTTCAAGATTTTTTGGACCATAATCCTCTTCCTAGAAATTATTAATTTAAAAATTAGACCATGTCACTTGAATGTCATTATCAGCAGATATATAAAATGAAACAAGATACAAAATCAAGTATTGGTTCTTACCTCTTCCACTTGGACATATCCACCGTCTTCTTGAATTTTTATCTTTGCGCCAGTTCCAACTTGGGTTTTTTCTATTTTCACGGGTTTAATGCACTCCTACCAGCACAAAATAAAATTTACGATTGCTGATATAATTTGATACTTTATGATAATGCGTAATCAACTCATGAGAGAATAATACCTGTGAAGGCGTGATAAAATCATCCAAATCTGTTAGCTGCAAGACACTACTAAAATGCGAAGACATCTCGAAAACTGCTTGTTACTCAACAATATAAAATTGAAAAAATGCAATAAGTAGGATCTCACGAATTAGAAGTAAAACCAAATTCGCATCTGCGTTCAGCACGTTACGTGACATGCACAATGCCAGATGCGAGCATATCCAAGATTCCATTAATTCCTATAACATTCCATTCAACAGGGCCACGCGTTTTGGGCAGAGCAAAGCGAAGAGTAGTTTTTAGTGAGTTTAATCTGAATATGTTGTCAACACTGAAATTGGTGAATAAACAACACCTTGGAGTGTTGAAAGCAGGAAGTTCTAAGCATATATGATTATTCTGTGATCCAGTTGATAGCTTGTTCATGGAACAGAAGAGTATGAAACTGCAATTCATTCGTGAGTGTAGCTAGTGAATTGTGCATTTGAACTGTTAACTGTTTCGAAAAATAAATTGGTGAAAGATCCGTAGCGTTACTGGAAAGGAAAAGTACCTGAATTCTCACAATGTCGTCTGTTGTGGATCCTTTTAACAAGTTTTCTTACATGGAATCGGGCAGTCAGAGGCAACATTTCTCGCCTTATGCAGACAACGGAGGTAGTGTTGTGGCTATAGCAGGAGAAGATTACGCTATTATAGCTGCAGATACCCGTTTGAGTTCAGGATTTTCTATTTATACCCGAGAGCAGTCGAAATTATTTCAACTTTCAGAAAAAACAATTCTTGGTTGTTCTGGCTGCTGGTGTGACACACTGACACTGACACGAGTATTGGATGCCAGAATGCAAATGTACTACCATGAACATCAGAAGCTTATGGAAACACCTGCAGTTGCACAAATGTTGTCCACTATGTTATATTATAAGCGATTTTTCCCTTATTATGTTTCCAATATTTTGGCTGGCTTGGATGGTGAAGGAAAGGGCTGTGTATACAGTTATGATCCAATTGGACATTGTGAGAAGTCTTACTTCAGAGCTGGAGGAAGTGCAGGAGCTTTGCTGCAGCCTTTACTTGATAACCAGATTGGATTCCACAACATGGAGAAGGTGACTGTTGCTCCTGTCCCAGTGGAGAAAGCATTAGCAATTTTGAAGGATGGGTTTATTTCTGCAGCTGAACGAGATATCTACACTGGTGATAGTATTTTGATTAAGATCATTACTAAAGATGGTATTAAAGATGAATCATTCCAGTTGAGGAAAGATTAATTGGTCAGAAATTAAATTATTTCTTGTACCATTTTAATTACTGTATTTGCTTTTTAAAACAAAAAATGCTCTTGGTACATGTCATGTCAGTGTGTTATTAATAAAACATTTAAGTATGAAATTCTCAAATATTTATTTCAATATCTACATGAAAATTATTTCTAGTTCTGCGAAAACTCAGTTGTTGCTACTGCATCTTCAATGGAATGTCAAATATAGGCAAATAGGTGGGTTCAAAACATTGAGACAAAAAATTAAAGATTGCAACTCTTGGGCAACTGAGTTCTCGTTGACTAGTCACAATCTACCCCAAGATTTTTCCTTCATCTCATGACCAATGATATTTAAGTAACAGGTTAATAATATATAGAGATCCTGCTGCAGTAGTGATCATTGTGCACACCAGAACGGTTGAGTATTGATGCAAGCTTCCTACAGGTACTTTAAGAATGATTGATGTTATTTCCTGGAACACATCAATGTCAAAGCAGTTATGAGTTGTATATTAATTCAAGCACTATTCCTATTTAATAGGATATTAATGCAGAAAATTCTAAATTTTGCTTTACTGTTAAAAAATTTTTCATCCATACTCTTGTTTTTAATGGGATTTTAATTAATCACAACAATGCAAATATCTCTTTGAGTCTAATATTATTATTGGCAAAGTTTGGCAATAAGATGAAACAGTCTAATTGAATACAGCTGCATTCTGTTTTGGGGTTGATTCTTAATAATTTTAATGAAACTGAAAAAATACTCACAGTGTTGTATGAAATGTTTGTCCACTTGCACTTTTCTGGGCTGCATGGAATGCACGGAGCTAGCATGTTCTGCTTACTCTTCAAGCAACTAGGTATTGGGTTGCATTTCAAGAGAATGGCTGGTGCTTCTAAAACAACTTCCTCTTCACCCCCCATGGGCAGAGGCTTATGGTACCTTAGGTGAAATGGCAATACAAAGTTGCCTGTGAGTTTGCTACCTAACTGCTTTAAGGTGTAGTAGATAAACACTTCATGAGACTGGGCTGTTTCCTTGGCAGCTTCTGTGTCTACTTCTGAACTCACACATCCTGAAACCTACAGAATATCACAAATGATATTAGTAAAAATCAATAAATCACTGATCAATAACTCAGTTAAGTTATGCACAAAATTATCATTTGCTATGAGGAAAAGTATACTTATTCCCTTATTATTCAAATAAACTTATATAAAAAAAAAAAAAAAAAATTGGATCATCAATTTTTAAAAAAGATCATGCAAACTGGATTTAATGACTAATCACGTTTTTTATGCAATTTCAGTGCATTTGGGGAGGATTTTGTGGGTTGTACACTTTTAAAAAGGCATTATAGATATTCATAAAACCTGATGAAAATAATCTTAAAGGGTAACTATAGTCTGTCAACAAATAGTAACTGATAAAACTTCATCTGTCTATTTGTTGTTTCAATATGTTGAAATATGTTATGTCATTACAAGAAGTCACCGGGATAAGAGAATACACACTGCACATATCAACAAGATGATTATTTTGCAAGTGAGATTAGGGGAAGCGCAGGTATGGGATTGAGTGGTAAATTAAAGATAAATATTGTAAACAGACCACATTGAAAGGCAGAAACATATGCCTACCATTAGTCACGATAACTATAGCCAGTTGATCACTGTAGGCCAAGAAAGCTTACATCGACCATTATCGTGATCGTACCAGGAAAGTGAGTGGCTGAAGTTAGAAAGTGCTCTGAGAAAATAAGGACTTACTCATGTGAACTTGGAGATTTCTGGAAGAATTAAAATTTGTTGGAAGGGAAGTACTTCAGCAAATCATTTGATACCAATTGCGAGTAATTTTAAACATTCTATAAAAGTTTATGAGTAGTTATGATAAAAATGTGCTTTTAGGGGTAATGGTGGTAAGTGATTCTCATTATTGTAGAATGTCTGCCATTGCCCTAAACAAAATAATTTATTGATCTGAATGAATTTAAATCCTCCTTGGTGCTATTTTTAAAAAAAAAAGTGTTCATTTTGCTTCATATTTCTTTAGTAGCCCACATGTGAGGGTAATGCGGGTCAAATGCAAATTTTTGGAAATTTGATATTTGAGAGGAATTTAGTGAATTTTTGATTATTTTTTTGGTGAAAACTCAAGCTTAAAAACTAATGTCTGATATGAAAACACATACTTGTTCATAGGAATGATTTGTACTGATTTATATTGAAGAAATAAATAGTTACCATTACCCCCGCTGCCCCTATATCTTAATAGTGATGTGTTCTGCCCTAGTAATATTTTTAGACTGTAAAGAAATAAATTAAATGGCTTAAGAAATGTCTTGTAGCTGTAGCACATGATGGCAAACAAATCCCCAAAACCCCTTTGAAAAATATTTTGACACACTCTGGAAAGCTTCCTATTGCTGCATTCTTGTTTTGAATATTCTTATTAAACAATGCCACAAGAAATTCTATGTTAACTGGCTCTAGTTTGTTTGGAGTCAATACATAGCAGCACATCTTTTAGAAGCAAATGGTAGCTACCAACACTTAAGAAGTGAAAATGTTGAAAGTGCTACATCATTGTATCGTCAAGATAACAGAGCACTTTTAAACATTTAGTTTTTTACGAAGACAAGCATAGAGTTGCAGAAACATAATCCACTAACAAAATTTTAAACCCAGCAATCAATGTTTACAAGGTAATCATTTATAACAGTCAGAATAACAACAACAAAAAATTCATTGGTTTCCATTTGGAGACAGCCATGAAGATTTAAAATAGTTTCCAAGTCAAAACAAAAATATTCGTGTTTCTAAAACATGTTTTTATTGATATTTCCTTACAGAACGTAGTGCCTTTGTATATACACACTTAGTTTGGCCCACAAGTCATCTATTCAGTGAATAAACTCTGGTGCTCCTAGTTAGTATTAAGATGAAATTACTTTAATAAACACTTAATGCTATTTTGCCATAAGAAAATACGGATTGTAAGTTGCTACAAACGATCCAACACCCATATAGTTAAGATTGAAATATACAACTATCTATATAATTGTGAACACTATCCAAGTATTGGCAGTTTAAAATAATTAGAGGTCAGGAACAGGACGTAAAGGAAACATAATCCAAAAATAATGACAATTATTACATACATTCAGAAGTGTGTTACCTACAGTCCATCATGAACACTTTGAACATTATCACCTCTTAATAACAGGCTGGTTCTGTGTAAAGATAAGCAATTATGTCATTGGATTCTAACCTGGCCAGTACGTTGCAAATCAGCAAGTTCATCAGGATTAACATATAATCCTGATGGCATTAATTCTCTTTGAACTATCACACAATCAGAAAAAAATGACTGATTGGTAGTTATCTCCACTGATGAGTGTAATTCCCTGTCAAGAAGAAAAACCACATCTGAGCAGATTACACATTTTTCATCTATTTAGAAAATGCATCACTTATGAATTTGGAAATATTTTACCTATGGAACCCTTCATTTCCTACATGGCGAGTTAATACTACACTAATTCCACACTCGTCACCTTTCACATTTAGTATATTAATATAAAAAATAAAAATTAATAATCTAAAGGTTTTCCACATTTTAAACTTGTTTTTCTCTAACACTCCTTTTAGGGGTTATTGTAATAAGATTTTCAAATCAATTTTCAAATACTGTTGTAAGTTATTGTCTTTGAAGTGTGTTTCTCTAGTATAAATAAATAACTCATTAGATTTTTATTCTTCAGTTTTATAAAGTTACTTGGCAAACTCGCGCACCTGCTCAGGAACGTCAATCATTACTTAGTCAATATTCATCATTAACAGAAAATAAATTGCAATATTCAATACTGGCAATTTATATGTATAATTGTGGCTGACATTTGCTTCATATAATGGTAGAATAGTGCATCAGTTACTGAGTATCGAACTGAAATTATATGATCATTAAAAAACATTATATTTCTCAAAATATTTATTATTCGTAGTTCAATCAATCGTAAACCGCGTATGTATATAACCTAACCTATGATCACATGACATTTTAAACCATTTCAAACAAAATGACATGCAAGAGTCCAGAGAGAGAACATAAAAAACAAAATCAAGACGCTCACTAGCGATATCTAGTGTTTTTACTTGGAAATAGGTGGTCACACGTTATTCTCGGCGACCGACAGATGTCAGACTTTTGAGTTCGAGCTCCCTGAACCAAGTCTATGTACACTGAAGAGCCAAAAAACTGGTACACTTGCCTAATATCGTGTAGTGCCCCCGCGAGCCCGCAGAAATGCCGCAACACGACGTGGCATGGACTCGACTAATGTCTGAAGTAGTGCTGGAGGTATACACGTAGGCTTCCGCGGCTCGAGTCCATTACTTCTAGGCTGTCCGGGTGACGCCGCGTCGTTGGCAGATAGGCCGACGTTTCGCCTGTCATGTCGCAGGCTTCTTCAGGGTAGTGAGCGGTAAGTTTGAAGGAAGCCGAGATCCTGCGGGAAGGGCGAAATGAGCTCTCTTTCGAAAGCAGCCGACCTAAACACATATAAGTAATCCTCAGGGCAGAGGGAGCCTGCAACATGACAGGCGAAAAGTCGGCCTCTCAGCCAACGACGCGGCATCACCCGGACAGCCAAGAAGTCAAGAACTCGAGCCGCGGAAGCTTATATGCACACATTTATATCTAATCCAAATTTAACACTATAAATTATTTTTGGAGAATGTCAGGGAGAAGGATATTTCGTCAAAAACAGAGGCATCCAGAAGAGGGGGATAGCTGGGGCAACTAGCCTCAGGCCCCAAATTTTTTTCATTAAAAAGAAATAAAAAGTATATTTATTTCTTAATTCGAATTTAACGCTATAAGTTATTTCTGATACATGGAGAAATTCTGTTTATTAATTGGGGAAGAAGGATTTTTTTTTTTGAAATTAGGGGCCCCCTTGGATCAACTGCCCCAGGTCCCTGGATTTCTCTGGATGCATCTGGTCACAAACATGATCAAATAAAATCTGTAATTCGTTTGCCGTTGTCACAAATCTCTTTATTCATTTTCTTGTCGTAGCAACTGATCTTCAAAACAGATCTTTCGAGCTTAACTACTTTTCTTATCTTTTCACTCTGCGCCCGTATGCATGAGGATCAAGTTGTGCAAACTTATGGGTTATATAACAGATAGGCATCTGTTTGAATTGAGTACTCACGACGCCTTTTTATACTTATGTTTATTGGTCAGTGTTGCATCTACATTACATTTCATTAAATGTATGACCACTCCCCCTATGAGTGCACTAGGACATCGAGACAAGATTGAGGTGGGGGAAAGATTTTTTGGCAATGCCAAACAATACTTTATCACCATCAATTGGGGCGTCCTTTGAAACCCGAACCAGCTACAAAGAATCATGCTTGAACAGCCACTTCGATTAAACGGAAATCTCTATTAATGGTGATTTTTTCGTGGAACTTGATTTTTTCATAAGACAGCGAAAATATTCCCTCTTTTATTTTAAGTGGTCGTCTGAAACGCCAGTCGCCAGGCACATTTCGTAGATTCTGTCTTGTCACCTTTAGTGATTTTAAACTCAACTAGAAAAAGAAGAAGAAAAGCGGTTGATATTACTGTTGATTCAGTATCTTCTTGCGACCGGAATTGATGTCAGAATACGTTGAAATCTAGAGTCGCTTATGTCGCTGGGGGATGAACTTGTTTCAGGTAACAATAGACAAATTTTATAAGTACGAGTTTATGAAATAACAAATACCGTATTTGCCTGAATATAACACGACCCCCTAATTTTGAAGAAGACACCTGAGAATTATTTAAAAATTTTAATTAATTCTTACTATTCAGATAAAATAAAATTGAAACTTGTCTTATTGACTACAAAATTGACAATGTTACGACGTATTGCTGAACTATCATTTTCTTGTTCCTTAAAATCATAATCATGGTTTTTTCCACTACCCTAATCATCATCACATGTGCCAATGATTCTTTCTTTTTGGCCCATCCATGCTGCGACATCTCTCTAAAAGTTTTTCGGACTAAATTGGCGTTGTTCATAGAAACAATCACACGCCCCCTAAGAACACTCCTTTCTGTGTCGCCAAATTTTCTACCCGTTCCGCACTTGGTGATGGCCTCCGTTTCTATTACTGTTCAAAACGCTGTTTCGCAGTCGCCGGGCGTCGAATCGAGATACCGCGCGGCAACTTCGAACACGCGTGTAACAGAAATCGCATTCATTTTCACGTTACGTTTTATTTAATACCATGTTATTAGTTTTGAAATTCTCTCTTTACATGCCAAGTCAAAAATATCGGCCTGAATTCTCGGCAAATTCGGGGTGGTTACTGAGCGTACGAACGCTAATATAATTACGTATTGTAGATAAGCGGCGCGTATTACGCGTGATATTTTTTCTGCCTTCGCAGTGTATTGTAACGTCAACATTTACGAATTTCGTGACATGGAATGGCAATGTAAAAAGTTAAACCCTAACCGACTAAACTTAATCTGTTAATATAAGACGACCCCACATTTTTCAACTGAAATATTTCGACAGAAAAAACAACAACAACAACAAACAAACTCGTCTTATATTCGCGTAAGCCGGTCAGATTGCAGAAATCGTTACGGTAATAGTGCCGTAGCGGCCTCGGTTCAGAATACAGCGGGTTCGAGTCCCGCCTCGGGCGTGGGTGTATTTGTGTATGTCATAACCCCAGGGCTAACAACATTGGGGGATAAAAATCAGGAATCAGCTAAAATGCCCCCCCCCCGCCCCCCGAAAGATTCTTGCGCTTGCTGAAGCGGGATGGGCGCGTGGTCCGAATTGGCCAATACGCGAAAGAAAAAAAATCGGATAAATACGGATAGTTCGCTTTGCCCATTCTCACGAGTTCCCGCCCTGCATCTCCTCTATGGGATCTTGTCTATGACCCGTGGAGCATGCCACGTACGCGGACTCGGCCATTCGGTCATTCATTAGGCGGTCGTGCTCTACAGTTTCTACAGGTTGCATGGATCTTCAAGTTTACTTTGCTTGAGAGTTCGGTTCGGTGAGGGCGTTAATTTAAGTCGTTAAAGAATTTCTTGAGCAACAATGGTGTGCCGGTGACTAGCAGAGAGGAGACAATCTTAGATCCCTTGTTTAACTATATTTAATTAAAACGACTTCTGGAAAAAAATAATTCATAGCAATTAATACAATTATCACAAACGCACGTACGTCTCCTGCAATCGTATAACTTTAATCAGGCATCCAATTTTTGGCAGAAGCATTAGTTGCCACTATGATAGGTTATGTGTCTTATATTTAAGTCTTGAGCGATTGCGTTGCTCTCACTGCTCGCCGTCCGGTACCTGGTGCGGCCAAGACCATTGGACCAAGAGCTTCTACTCTCTGGGCTGCCCTCTCGCGCCACTGCTAGTTGCCGCTAGCTTCTCCCAAACTCAACAGATCTCTCTCTCGTTTTTCCTGGGCCACTGAATCTTTACTTCCCAGCTAGGGCACGACTGCTCCCCCGCTCCAGGTGGAATGTGGTGAGGTGGACGGTTTCATTGTTTCCCCCAAACCCATGCGAAACACACACAGGTCTTTGACTTCGCCGCGGGCTTCATGCCAATAATTATTTTGCACGAGACAGATTAGACCTCGTCACGGAATATATGTATGCATATTCTTCCGAATTACACTTTGAGACATAACTTTTTTATTCTGCAGAAATAATCATTTCCAGCAGATGGATTTTGTTTTATCACTGAATATACACCGTGCAATGAGCGAAGTGCTCAAAGGCGCAGTGCATAGCCTGCTGACTTCACAATCGGGAGATCTGGGTTGATCCCCAGGTCGGCCATCCTGGCCGGTTGTTTTTGTGGTTCCCCTTGGTCATAAGGCCAAGCTGGGATGGTTAAAAATGCCATGATCACAACCCAATCTTACTTCCGCCATCATCATAGTCCTTTCAACAAACACCACCCTATCAATTCATCCAGCATTCTCTTCGAAAGGCACAAGGCCCTCACCCTCAATGGGATCTTAGTTGAATAATAATAATAATAATAATAATAATAATAATAAAATATCTACTGTGCAGAAATTAAAAGTTTCTTATTTGTAAGTCTGTACATGGTTTCCTTCACTATCATATTCATATTTGCGAGTCATAATTTCAGCAAACTGTCAGGACCTACATACCATTAATGTGTAATTTCCAAGTAGTGTCAAATTCAACTTTGAAACCTTGACTTAGTGCATTCACCCAAAATGGCCATGGTATGAAACTTACAATCATAGCACTAGATAAGATTTAGGGTCTTTCATTACCCTTGCCGCTTGATAGTTCATGTGATTTTTCGTTTTTATTCCCTACCCTACCCTCTTCGAATATTTATTAGATTTAGGTTGATCAATCTATCAGGGAAAAGAATGTATACTGGCATTAATTCGATTCATAATAATTGGTATTTTTATTATAAAATCTGTTGTTTATAAGAAAAAGGTGATACCTTCCCAATACTTCTATTTTTCTATGTCTTTATTCAAAACAAACTTTTCCCCCAAAATGTATAGAAAATGAAAATTAATCAAAAAGTAGTTTTTGTAATGAGTAATCCAAACTTTGTTACCGAGTACTAACTAGTGAATGTGGAAAAAAAGAGGAGAAATTAAAAACATGTCACTATTTTATTGGTGTATTGATACAAAGCAAATATTAAATAAATAGTATAAACATGCTGCAGCATGTGTTCTTAAATACTAGTTTTAGTGCATGCACAAAGAACATCTTAAATTTGGCAGAGGAAAAGCTGATTTATTGTAATTCTATATTATAAAAATGCTTGTTCCAATATTCTCTAACATTGAAATCCTTCAGGACTAGAAACATCAAAACCCAGAGGGTCTACAATATGTAACAAAAGACAGTATTCATCAGAAATTTTCTTCATTTGATACATTATCACATAATAGCACCAGGAAAGTAATTGTACATATTCTTTCAGATTAGAAAATGATAATCACCAACACATTTGGAAAGCGATCGCTTGACACAAGTCACTGCCCAAATAGATGGAGAACTTTATTCTTGGTGCTTGGTCTGTAAATCTCTCTCATTTTCTGTAGTTTGAGAACACGTGCAAGTCTCTGAGTGGCAAGTGCTTGCTTTGAATTTCAGTCTTGAAGCCCTAGAGTATTGCGTTGAACATTTCTCATGATTTCAAAGGCACTGCAGATGCTTTGTGAGTTTCAGGTTTTGAGGATGGTGAGGGCAACTGCTTCAAGTTAACTTCTTCCATTGCCTGAAGACAGAACATGAATATTGTTAGTCATTGGCCAGACTATAGTAAAGACAATTAGGTAAATTTAAAATTAATTTCATTCCTTAGATTTTCAAAAGTAATACTTACACTTATGAGAGAGTCTAATCCAAAAAGGAAGCCTTCCTCATGGTTGCCCTGAACCCATGGCTGCCTATGATTTACTGTGGAACCTTCCGGCACAGGTAAAGTCTTAGCAAAATCTATCATCCAGGCTCCAACTTTTGTATCATCATAAATCATGAAGATACTGCTGCCAACAACCTGTATCAGAAAAAAAATAATGCTTTACTTTTCACAAAAGCATGATACAAATCCAGTGATAATAGGAAGATTCACACAGATGGAAAAAAATAAAATAAAAATAATGACTATTTACCTCATGTTTTTGGAAATATTCTGACTTCTCAAATTTGCAGCGTATCTCTCTCAGTCTTTCTAGAAGACGCTGACGTACATCTTCCCTCCCTCCAAGAAATAATGCCATTGTCGTCAACACTTCATCTCGTGACTTCACTTTCTTCAAATCCGTCATTGGAGGTGAACCACGAAACTGGAAAAGCAAAGACAACGTGTGATTAAAACCATCAAAACTAAAAGGACCATATATTTAAATTATTAATTTGTGACAATAAAGAAGGGTGAATTCAATTATTTTTTTTATAGAGATTGTATATATCAGTTGCTTACCTTCATGGCTTCTATTCTAAATCCTTGGCTGCAAGTTGAACTCTGCTGCTCTCTGAACTGCATGTACCGGAGCTTGGTTACAGCTTGCTGCGAATGTTCTTCTGCAGTGGGTGCAGTAGGGTCAACTTGAACCATCTACAAAAGAAGCAATTCTTAGATCTTGTATACATACACATGGCTTAGAAGTGGGTATACATTGTGAAGCAGCATGGAAAACATAAGTTTAGTGAACTATAATTTACCTTAAGGTAAAGGTCATGGCGTGCTGCCGTTTTCTCCACTTCCGATTCCAGGAAAGTGCGAGTGCCCATCTTCACATCCATTACATGGGGATCACTAAAGCCATGCAGAAGATCTTGCAATTCAATGAACTTCTCCCCTTTGTAGTCAACTTCCCGGAAGTAGCGAGGAACAATATTCTGCATGGAAGGGTCAGATCCAAGTTCTTCATAAACTTCTCTCTCAGCATTTTCAGGACCACCACTTCGCTTCTTCCAAATAGTGCCAGGCCCAGCAGGGGCAAAGCAGTCTGGATGGCCAGATAGTTGGAACCAATTATTCTGACGATTCTTCAGCAAAATATCACTGGCAGGCGCTGTCAAGTCCAGAGCATTCTGAAATAAGAAAATACAATTTTAATTTCATGAGTAAATCACAATAAAATGGACACATTGAACTTTCCTGATATTTTAAATATTTATGAAGAAATAAAAAAGTTTAAAAAAATGATTGCGGGTGCCTATCTAGAGATGATCCTTAGCCAACTTTATGTATTCATTCACCTCTCTCTTTCTTCCGTTGAATCCGAGCACGCCTGTTTTTTTCCGTCTCTCTCTCTCTTACTCCCCCCGTTGGCGTCGCCGCCGGTGGTCGCGGCAGGGCCTTGGGCGGCAAGGCTTCGGCGACACGCGTGCCGCATCTCGCGCCCGAGTGACAAGGCCGACCCCCCCCCCCCGGCCCCGGGCGCTCAACAGAACCGCGCCTGGCGGAAACGCGTTGCAGTATGCGAGGCTCGTTTTCCGAGCGACAGCACGCGGCGGCTCGGCCCCTTGGGATACGGAAACACGCAGACAAAATGCGCAGCCTGGGACACTGTCGGGAAAATAATAATCGAGAATTGAAGTTTAATGAAGCACTCAAAATTGGAAGCTTTAATATTTACTACAGTAGACGGTTTTATCATCTTTTCCGAAATAGGATTTTACTAATTACTCCTTCGGAAAATCATTGTGCAGAGAAACAGTCATTTCCTTAAGCAGGATATTATCAGGCACTCGCCCCCTTCAGGCCTTCTCCTCACTTTGGTGCCCTGTCCGCTATCGCTCGGAATTAGGGACGTTGGTGGAAACAAAAATTGCCGCTAGTAGGTTATTCCGTTTTCATCGTCTATTCAATCTAGAATTTATAATTGCCCAAAATAACTGATTATTATAACTATTTTTTTTTGCAGGAAAAACGCGCGCGCGCGCGTGTGTGTGTGTGTGTGTGTGTGTGTGTGTGTGTGTGAGAGAGAGAGAGAGAGAGAGAGAGAGAGAGAGAGAGAGAGAGAGAGAGAGAGAGAAAGTGTGTGTGTGAGAGAAACAAACTAAACTCTGGCTAAGGTAGAATGGCTAGACTTAACAGCGTTTCCAATTTGTTTACAAAAGTTTTGCACGGTTATTGGCTGAAAAAACATAACAAAAACGTTATGGGAATAAAAAAAATAACAACGCCCAGGACAAACTAAAGCAAATGAGCAAGCCAGAAGAGAAAACGGGCTGTGGTTACAAGCGGCGGGTTATCCCGTCCCAACGCCGAATCTCGGAAGGAGCGGGGCGAGGCGAGCACGTCCGCGGCTCGTGGCCGGGCGCCTGGCAGGGGGCGGGGCGGGGCGGGGCGGGAGAGGCGTTGACGGGCGGCGGCGCCGGCACAGAATCAAGCCGCACTCATCGCCGCAGAGCGGACGAATGGACGTTCCGCGCTCATAAAGCAAACGAAAACAAAGGAGCGCGAGAGGGGATACTCGGTTAATTGGAATGTCAAGTGAATGGGATCCATTTAATATGGCTGCCTCATATCTACACGTGACCCTTGTAAAGCAAGAAGGGAAGAACGACGGCAGTTTCATTGCAAATATTTCTTATTTGGAAATTCCGTCTCCACTTCCTTTTCCCCCCGTTCACAATATTGTTTCCGAAGTGATAAACTTGAAATTTCCCACTGTTCAACTAAATTCCGATTTTGAACCAAATTCTCCGAAGGAAACGCAAGGAGCACAGAAGGGGGGCGGGACATAGAAAGCAAGACTTCACCATTCAAAAGTAAAGTGAATGTTATCAATTAGATATTATTTTTCGTCTTAAGAACCATCAAATGACCGATAGTAATGAGTAGGCCATGCGTTCAAGGCAGTAGCAATTCTCACGAACTTCGTAAGATTCCAGCAAGCGACGGCACGACAGAAAGAGAGAAGTACAGTAGAGACTATTTGGAAGGGCCGTTTCTCCCCTGCAATCTACTCCTCGTCGAAACAGGTAAGCTATCGTTTGCAAATGCATTGTGCAGTTTGATCTCATAACCGCACAAATAATTCACTTAATCGGAAATTAGTTCAACCTAGCATTTTCTCAAACAAGTTCTAAGGTAACGTTGGCGGGAGGTTTAGGCTTTCTCAACTCACCAGCGCGAGGAACTTGAGCAGCGAGCGGTCCTGCTCCTTGGCGGCGGCGCCGTCGCCCGACGCGGACGGCGCCGCGGCGCTCGGGGAGGCGGAGGCGGTGGCGACGCGGCCGCCGGCAGCGACCGCCGCCGCCGCCGCGCCGCCCCCGTGCGCGTGCGCCTGCCCGCCCCCGCCGCCGCCGCCCCCGCGCCGCCAGCGCTTGAAGCCGCTGACGGCGGCGGGCGCCGACGCCACGCACGCGCCGGCGCTGGGCGCAGAGCCGTCGGAGCGCGCCCGCCACAGCTCCCCCAGGTCCAGGCCCTTCTCGCCAGTCTGCAAGCACAACAAACACACTTGTTAACTCTAGGGCAACCAAACAGGCAGGCACGCATTCGTTTATCCGTCCACGCAGGCTAACCAGCAACAGTCGTTCTCTCCATTCAAGCCATTCCTTCCTTACATTCAGAAGCAGTAAGTCATGTGAAGGCATGTGAAGTACATATTTTGGCACACTTTTTTGAATAATAAACTACATTCTGACAAAAAAAGGTACGGAGAAAAACACAGACACAAACTCAACAGTTGCGGAAAAGGGGGTGGGAGTCCTTCCCATCTCCCGAGCGAGTTCTAAACGTGTTTACATTCAGTTGAAACTATTGCGCTCATCGATTATTAATTCAATTGTGGCTGAAAGGACTATAACATCCAAAGGTATATTTTTTTTAACCCAAGCAAACAAATGTGAATTTTTTCGGAGGGAGGGGTTCGAACTAAAATACGCACCCCGACCTCCCGCAAAAACCTTCTGAATCCGCCCCCGGCATTCCCGTGAAAGCACCGCAAGTCAACCCGGGGCGCGCCGCCCGCCCGCCCGCGCTTCCGCCCGTTCCCGGGAGCGTTTGCGAAACGGCCAACTTCCCCGGGCGCGTCACGGCCCTTGAGTCACGGGCGCGCGGCGATGGCGCTCCTTCCGGCTCGGCGGCGCCTCTGAGCACGTGCGAGCGTAGACAACCACCCGCGACCGCAACTTGGGGCTCCAACGCCGCGCCCGCGCGCTTCATCACGCTTTTCCGCGGAGCGGCGCTGAGTAACCCCCGCAGCTTCCCTCAGACTCATCGGCGGCGACTCGGCCCCGCGCTCGCCACAGCGCCTACGGGCCACAGGCGTCGCCCTGCGCGGGATTGGACGGCTTCGATTCAAGACGAGCTGGCACAATAGAGATGACCAAAATTTCCAGCAGATGAGAACTTCACAAAGTGGCTAAGACTACGAGGGATCACAAGTAGCTCACCATCTTGCAGCAGGCTTAGTAAAAGGGTTTCGTCCTATTTTATTTATATGAAATAGAACATTCTGCAATATCATTCACTGCTTTTTCTGCAGACACGTTTCTCATTATCTCATTAAATAGGTTCATTTTTTAGCATCTTTGTCCATCAACCACAGACTTTCACTCGCAGCCCCCCTGAAGATCACACGCCGAACCGTGTCCGCCGCACACCTGTTCGACCACATTCTTCTTTTAGAAAGGTCATTCCACGGAAGCCAGGTCCGCGGTTTATTTATCGGAACGTCCAGATACACTGTCGTAGCCTTCGAACATCTCTTTTGAAATGACGTTCGTGTTAACCACCGAGCCATTTGAGAGAAGAACCTAGTTCGATAGTACTTGCACGGTCGCGCTGAGCAGTTTCGTCACCAGAAATAAAAGGACATGGTACTTCACGCCACCAATGTAAAACTCCTAACAGTGCAAGCGGGTGCTAAGACGGCCGCTAACAGACAGTCACCACAAGTCCGAAAATTTAAACTGGAAGCTAATTACGCTACCGCGACGCTCACGGTGAAGGCAGTCCCACTCATGTATTCAGCGAGACCGGGCGACAGCTCGCCGAATCCCGAGTAGTGAAGGAATATTGTTTGCACTTCAAGAACCAATCTTGCGGAACCCACAGGGAGGGTCTTTTGTTGCAAAGGAGCGTTTTGCCACACCTGAGCTACTCGGGTTTGGGCGAGCAGCCGCTCGCTACTCGCAGACGGCCCCTTTTATGTCACTGAGCTACCAAGCGAGTCGCACGCTTACCGCCAGCCGCGCGCGGAGCCCGGCCAACGGAGCGAGCGCGGCCGCGACGTGGCCCGCCGTCGCCGCGACCGCCACCACGGCGCCCGACCCCACGCCCAGGAGCGCCGCCACGCGCGCCGCCTCGCCGTCGCCCACGCCGCCATCGCCATCGGGGTGGCGCCACGCCGCGGCGAAGCACGGGGGCGGGAAGGACGTGGCCACCATGGCGCCTCCTTCTGGCAGGCGCATCACCCCGGAAGCAAACCGACGCCGCCGCCGTCGTCCGCGCCCGACGCTGCGAGCCCTCCTGCTGCTGCTGCACCAGGTCGCGCCTGCTCGCCGCGCCAGCTGATGAAACCTCCAACTTTCCCGGCACCCATTGACGTCAATGGCTGCGGTGGCGGCGGCGGCGGCGGCGGCGGCGGCGGGTGGTGGTGGAAACGCTCGTTCGCCCGTCTGCCTCTTTCACAGCGGCCCCGTTTCCCGCTGCGGGCGCTAGCGCCTGCGCGCCTCCGGTGGTGATGTACCGGCGGGAAAGTTACAAAGTCGTCGGCTCCTCAGAACTTCACATCGGCGTGAGAGATTTCGATAAATAATTGTCTCGTAGCTCACTGGGATTCGCTTCATGTCAATCTTGACATTTGCTTCTTCAGTCACATCTTTCATCTTCCCTTTGCTCACTCCCTCCGGTTGACATGCTTTAGAATTCTGTTTTCCACGCAGTACAATAGGGTGATGCAAAATAACTGTCGCGTCGGGCGTCGCGTCGATCGAAACATCACCGGCGAGGCGGCGGCGGCCGGAAGTCCTCAGGCCGCACTCCACTTCCGCTGAGGGCCGGGAGGAAACCGCAGTGCGCACGCGCCGCGGGCCACGCGCCGCGCCGCGCCCCGCCCCGTCCCGCCCGCCTCTTCCGAGCACTTCCGCTCGACCTTGGGCACCGCGCCGCCCGACGGTGCGACCGGCTCCTCCCGGGGCTCGAGGCGCGGCCCGAGGCTCAAGCGGCTGCTGCGCACGCACTGCACTGCTCTGCTTGTCGCTTTTAAAGTCAGCACTTTGCCATTTTTCCTCTTCTTCCATCTAATCGATCCAATACATCAGAAAGATGGCTCCTTAAGATTTGTTTGTACACAAAGTATCTCTCATGAAAATCACTTCATCTGCAAATGTATCTTTCCGCGAAAAATTACGAAGAAATTAACTTTCCCAAATCAGTTTGCAACTCCAATGCTTTTATTGATAACTAACGTCGGCAACGAGATTACCTTAAATAACCAAAATCACAAAATTGGTCATTACAACAGCCTAGTTACCCTGGTTTTATAATGTAGCAGAAACAATTCCTTCTATGCAAAATCAATTCATAGCCCCTGCTTCCAGTTTGCTCTAGTCTTGTATACGATTTCCCAGCTTTTGCGATTCAAATGCGGACAATTTGTACGTGGACATCACTGTTGGAATAATTAAGCTGCCTGTACCAATGCACCAAGCACAATACCAATGAAAATACAGCGCTCTTTCTATCAGTTGTTTGAATGAAAAGGTCTCCTCTACTTTAATTCGCAGCGAACGCGGAATGCTTTCCAAACGCTTCTGTATGAATACGTTAACATATATTTGTTTCACAATAATAAAAAATACCCTTTGTGGGCAAAGCATTGGATTAAAACTTACTTCATAGTAGCGCCAATCCGAAGTGCAATGAGCAGTACCACACGCTTGTAAAATACGCAAGTGCGCAAACCATGTCTGCAGTTTCTTCAACATGTTGCTTTCTGTTCACAACTAGTGGTTAATCTCGTAAAAAGATCAACCGCTTCAGCAGCTCCCGTCAGACACGACTCGGAAGAGGTCGAATTTGATTGGCCCGAGAGCAGCGAGACGGCAACGGTGGTCATTTCCCTCCCGAGAGCTGGGCGCGACTCGCTCGAACGATGGCAGGGGTGGCTCCCTCACCTCCACAGGCCTGCGATTCCGATGCGAGGAAATGCGTCAATAACTAGTTTAACGCGATTGACGTCAAGGAGGCCGCCGAGTCAAGTGTATGAGACTTACAATGCTGTGGAAACCGTCCCAGGGACACGATGTTTTCGCCAACACCGGATGTTTTTCCTTTTTCCCCCGCCGACATTAGTTTTGCTCAAGTACCGAAATAAATACTATAATTAAAAGTGCCTAATATTATAACATAAGTAAACACAACAAAAACAAGTTTTTTTCTGAAGGTCATCATTTGCATGCATACCATTTTAATTACTATGCGTTACCACACTAGCAGCGAACTGAACGATTTGATAACGTGTAGACGCTCAAATCACATGGGAATTGAATTAAAAGTACTCCAGAATACGAACATCGCGAATTAAGTTTCGAATATTCAGTTTACCGGGCAATAGAGCGTGAATGTGAATGATACATTAACTGCCATGTGAACACACACCGACCACTGAATTGTTAACAATCGGCTACCTCTGACTTGTCACCAAGCGCGAAACTATTCACGCCTCCGCTAGTTTTCATTCACGGAATTAAAGTAACATTTCTAATGAGACAGACCTTCTCGAAAGAAATCGCATTTTCTTCTTGATAAGAAGAGAAAAGTGGTGGCGGCGAAAATGCAAGTCTGGGTAGATAATTGATAGGCAGTTGACACTCCATCTTTGTAGTGTATACTCTTCGACATTGCTGTTTTCCAGTGAATTTCACTGCTCGTAATTTAGATTTAAGTACAGTTGAAAATGCTGTGTTCCCCGTTACAGTTTTCAAAGTGATCGCTTACCGAAGGGATCGGCCCGGCCTCTCGACTCCAGCGCAGATCCTCTGCCGGAGAGCCACGCGTCGCGCCGAAGTACGGCAGCGGAGGAGGCAATCAATCCACTCCGTCCGACGCGGGGTGGCCGTTCATGCATTCGCGCGTCGCGTATAACGACGGCCCCGATGACGCAGTCGCTCAGACAAGCGGTTACGCCGCATTACAAAATCCCTTGCACGCTGCAGCTGCGAATTACGAGACGGGCGCCCATCCATGCATAAAGAATTCGCGCAAGAATTAAGCACACTCAGACTGGAATTAACACAAAAGACGACGATTCGCCGGGCCGCCATTGGCGCTCTCCGGTGATTTAACAAGAGCAACATCACCATTACGAGTGCTGGCGTATAAGAGCGCGCGTAATCTTGCAGTTAATAACACGCGGTGTCGTTATGCTTTGGGCCATTACATCACACAGTCGTAAGCGCGGGACGCGCTTCAGTGGCGGCTGTCAGCCGGCCGCATTCGGCAGTTTATCTTCTCAGTTGCTGAACAGAGGGCGGGCGTGGGCTGCCACGGCTCGGCGCAAGAAGGATGGCTGACGGCACATTCTTACAGGAATTACGTCTCTCGCTTACCCTCTCGAGCGCATTAGCGAGCGCCCCAAGTGAAGGCAATCCGATCGCCGTAAGCGTCCGCGGTTATATCAAGTCCCTGCTATCCGGATTTGAGAGCCTGCTCGGAGGAAGAAGCTATTGTGAATGGAATGTCTGCGGCGAATGTTCTTTTTCTTCTTCTAATAATCCTTCAACACTAAACCCCAACGGTGCCACGATTTCACGCATCCAACACCGGAAGCTCCGATTACACGCGGGAAACTACATGGCATTTTCATTTTCCTTTCGTGAAAAATTGACAGAGGGTCAATTTTAATTCCTTTGTCATCGATTTGCCTTATATTTAAATAAATGCAAAGTGCTCTAAAATCTAATTTTCACGACGTCTTCTACAATGAACAAAATCTTTGAGATGTATAACTCGCAATGTACTGAGTTTGCTTCCATTTCCGTTGCTATAAGCTAGAAAGAACGCGAAACAACGCGTCATGGAGCAGTAACTTTCGCTAGTACGATCGGGTTGGCAGCGCGTGTGTCAACATGGCAGAGGGGTGGGGCGGATAACCCTTGGCCCGGCGGAGGAGGAGAGTGGAGGGTGGGGCAGGGGAGACGATGTGGCAAGTGGCGGCGGGCCCTTTATCGAGGCCTCGCGAACACACCCCTTCGCGGCCGGCTCTCGGCCGCACGTCACAGCTCCCGCGCCACCGGACGCCGCCGGCCGATAAGGCCCCGGGGGCCGCGGACCCCTTCCCCCTCGCGGCCGCGGAAGGCGGACGCGCGTCAGTGCACTCCTGCGGGGAACCGACGCCGCACATCATCGGCTGCGCGGAGCGAACCCCTGCTACCCGACCCCGAAACAAATCTATTCTTGAGGCATGAGTAGACGCAATTTGATTGCTTCATTGTCGACTAAGACTTGTGGAATACACGGCACATGCCAAGAGACAAACCGATTCTAGAGCGAGATGCTAAGATTAGACGCCTCGTTTGAAGTGTCATCATCCAACTAGTACGAACACTAATCCTCAACGTCACGACTACAATCGTGGCATTTGGCCGAGGCTGTGGACTCATTCCGTCGAGCCCACGGCCTGAATAAAATTTATGAGACGCCTCGCAGCAAAAAATGCAATCTTCGAAAAAACACCGAAATACGCCTTCAAGTTCAAAAATTTACTCAATTGGTAATGGTGGAATGTTGGATACAGCAAAACCAGTAAATAAGACTCATTGCAACACTCTTGCGATTTACAACGCAAAATACTTCAGTTCAGTTGCAAGATACCAAATTACGCGTTTTCAAATCACGCCAGCATGCGGTACAAAAATACAGCATGCGTCGTGGCGATATCCCGCGCCCTTGAAGAAACAGATTTCCTCGGACGATCTCTGACGAAAGAACCTTTTATCGCCACCCGCTCATTCTTTCTTCGGGGAGACGCAAGGCAACCACAACAGCCGCCCATCCCCAGCCCACGTCCCACTTCGCGGAGATAGCGCGGCCCCGAAATCACCTGGCGACGCACACGCGGACAGCGATCGCCGACAGCTGTCGCAAGAAGCAAGAAACGAGATCAGACCCAGTGACAAAGCGACTTAACGGAAAGGAAATGCTTAGGCAACGCCAGATGCCTCTGCGGAAGCCCATCTGACGTGACAGACATTTTATCGGCAAAACAGTCAGACCAGTTTCCGCATGAACAGCATTTTAATAACGGAATCATGAGTACGTCCTTGGGCGTATTTCGTCGGGACACCTTTATAGCGAGCAATTTTCTACGTCCGAGACGATAACTTCTGTTTTTGCGAACCTCTCTGTAGCTGACTTTTCCAATGCCGTGCGTGTCCGCTCCTCAGAAGTTTCACTGCATATAGAATTATATACAAAAAAATTGAAATGTGTAGCATTTAATCGTTCCGTTTGTGCCCTTTCCAAGTCTCAGCCAGCTGATGACTTGGCCGCCGCCCGGGGGCGCGCGGCGCGCCCGGAGACAGAAGGCGCGGATTAAGGACAAGTCCCGAGCACACACGGCGCGCGAGCGAGCGAGCACACGTGTCGCCGAGATAAGGAGGGCTGCGCGACGGCGAGCCCCCGCTCAGGCCGCGCCACGCCCCGCCCCCGCCCCCGGCTTAACGCGCGCTCGCGGCCGCAAAGCTCCTATGGCGGCCAACGGGAACAACAGGTCGCGACGGAAAGAGACGAGGAGCGGTGCGGAGCGCTTCGGGTCGGGGCTCTAAGCTCCGATCAAAGCTGCTTTGGATGGTTCACAATGCACTAGGTATTTTTTTTGCAGAAAATTAATTGGCTATTTTCTCCGGAAGGGGCAGGAAATTTTCAAAACTGCAGGGATGGGGGGTATCTGACGAGTGGATATAAGACCTTTTCCATTTAGCATCACAATCAAAATTAATCCTACGAATGCAGAAGGAAAATGTTTCCTTGTTCCATTTACTCTGGTAAGAGGACATTAATACTTCTCCAACAACGGACATCAAACACACAAGAGGGGAGGAACTACCTCATCCTGGTTTCGTTTCGCAGCCAGGGCGGACTCCAAAGTTCACTAAGAAAACGAATACAGTAGACGGGTATTGAGAACCTAGTTTACTCACAGAACGTAACGCTAACCAATGGCATCTCGCAGGTCAAGTACGTTATACATCAATAGACGAGCAGGAAGGAACTCTTTTATTCAGTGATTTAGCGCGTCATAGGGGAGCATGTGGAACCGAATGCGGACAAATCGATCACGTTCAGGGCACGACGCGGCGCACATGGCTCGGAACTGGCAGCGACACGTGAGGGCAGCGAATCGCGACCGTTTGTTCCGCCACCTGCCCGACTGCCCATCCGATCACACGTCCCACATCCGGCTCGCCGCGAGCGCAGCCGCCCGACGAACGTCGAATGACGCGCGCGAAGGAAACGGGGCTCGGCGCTGCGCTGCCCGCGCTCCCACGAACGCAAGGCACACACCTCTGGGGCCGACTCGTCGTGCCGAAACCATAGCGAACCAATATGGGAAATGCATCGCTATGAGTGAGAACCTATTTAGATAAAGCGTATTTTCTTTCCGAACACAAAAAAAAACGGCGCTCTACTTCCAATACAAATCTTCAACGTCAATCCCAACTGCAGATATGCACTATTCAAGGCGATCACAACGGCGGTTCTGTGGACCAAAATAGCCCCTTCCCGTCCCCCGCCGGCCGCGTAGCCACAACAAGCGACGGTGGGGGACGGCGGGGGGACGGGGGACGGGGGGCAGGCGCGGACGCAACGCATCGCATGATGATACGCGGGCAAAAAAGGGCCGCCCGCGAGAAAAGCCCGATTAGGCTGTCCGTTTGACGTCAGCAGCGGCGCCGCAGGCCTGCCAACGCGCCCGGCTCCCACCGCCACCGCCACGGAGGCCCCGGCGAACGTAGCGCGCGTTGAACTCTCCGGGGGCCGTTTCGCAAGGCGATTCGCTTATCGAGCCGCATTTCATGACGAAAGAGTCCTGAGTTAGATTATACATTAATACAAGCACATGAAGCTATTTTAGAAAAAAAAACAAGAGGCGAAATTGGCACGTGTGACGCAAAATGATTTTAAGAACGAAAAGTATCTTTTCCCATTATTACATTAGTGCTTAATAAAATTGCCTCCCAGGTTTTAACCAATAAATCTTAAATTACACATTAGCGTACTCGATTTATGAAGTGTTCAATTTAAGAACTTAATGACATAGCTTGGATAATTTTAAATGGAGCCCGTGTTCGATCTACTAATCCTATAATGAGGTTCTATATGACGGTGAGTAATCTTTCACTTCAATTTGGCAAATTACCGTGGTTAACCACTGCGTACATTTAAGATAAAATTTAGTATTGAATGCTCAATTCATCGTCCCCAGGCCTCGATTAAAAAAAATAGAATTACACCCCCGTTACAAAGGAGAGACAAAACCACGCGAGAAAATGACCAGTTTCAACAAACCGCATTTCATTGGCACGAGCTGTCGCGCCTCATTCGCAAGCGCCCCTCCCACCGCGGCGTGTGCGCTAATCTTTGTGGAGCAGCGCGCGCGTCAGCCGCCGACGCGAGCGCCGACGCGGCTCCTTGGGGCGTCCTGCGCGCTCCTCGCGCTCATTTCTCTCGGCAAATCCAACAAGAGGCGCTCTGCAATTCCATTCGGTTTGGTTTATATGAATTGGCATTCTAATTTAGTAGATTATTTGAATTATTTCTAAACAAATGAATTAAAACGGAAATTTATACATTATTACTTACTATATAAAAATTAGTGATAATTTCAATAAGAACTTTTTAATTTAAAAAAATATTTTATCAACAGAATAATAGGTTTTTGGTATCCTATACAAAATTTCTGATTAAACAGAAGAAAAATATTACTCTAAAACACGTAATAATCACAAAACATACTGAACTATGAAATACCTAATTACTTTACGTATTGTTTCAACGAAATCCTTACTTTGTTTACCTTAAAAGCACATTAAATTTCCTGCCAAAATTTGCCTCCCAACCTTCAACTTAATTCAGTGTGGGAGCCTCCCCAATTAGCAAATGGCGCGGCAGGGCTAGCGGGGCGGGGGCGGGGCGGGCGCGACGAGGCAACGGCGGCGGAGGCGGCGACAGGGTCCGGCCGCGTGCCGACACGCGTTCAACTCTCCGCGAGCGGCGGCGGCGGCGGCACGTGCGAGGGGGCAGCCCGTCATTGGCTAATTGGCGTTAATGGGACTCGCCAATTGGCGGGCGCGAACGCGAGCGGCCGCTCAATTAGGAAATGGCGGCGGCGCCCTCGCCGCGTGGGAACGAGCCTCAATTGGTGGCAGCTCCCCTCGGTCCGAACGACGACTTCATGAATTAAAACCCCGCCCCCTGCCCCCGCCCGCGGCGCGGCGCCGCGCCGCGTCTGCCAGCCCCGTCGAGGCGAGCGCTGCCCGGTGGCCGCGCCGCGCCGCCGCGCGCCGCCCTGCCTCACGTTACGTGATCTATCTGGCGGCCGCGCGGCCTCCCCTCATGCACTCTCGCTTGTCCCGCCGCGGCACCAATGAATGGACGCGTGCATGCATGAATGAAGGCGACGTCCCCCTTGACACCGCGCGGCCGATTCCGCGAATGGAACATCATACATTAGCACGATTACGCGATAATCTAACGTGGCCCGTTCTTTGAAACTAGAATCGAGAATGAAAGTATCTTTCGCTGAAATGTTGGCCTGTCCTCCTGTGGGAATACAATTCCACGAACAGAATTTAACTGAGCTCAACTATTAGCTCACGGAACGTAATTTCAAAAATTAAACTTCCGAAATTTTGTAATGGTATCCTCCGACTACGTAATCCCTCTGTTTAAAAGAAATTTGTCCATTTACACAATGTAAGGAGGCAACCCACGAGACAATTCAAGTATTCAACCCTACTACAGTCCTGCAACCTGCAGGCGCAATTCTCGCCTGTCGTCCCTTTTCCAAAGTTTTCTGTAAACAATTCCCACGCGTGAATTTACATTACCGTCCAGCCAGCACAACAAATCCTGGTACACTATCCCACTTTCGCGGAGAATGCGAAGACTTTCTAAGGAGCGCATCGGGAACGGACACGACGCGGCGAGGCGCGGGGAGCGGAGATCCGGCATGTCGCGAGTCGGGCGGAGGGGGGCGGGGCGGGCCGGGTCGGGGCGGAACGGGGGCGGGCCGCCCGCATTCCGGGGCGTGGGGCCCGCGGGCGATGGAGGCCGTGGGTGAACGGGCGGGGCGGGGCGGGGCGGGGCCATCTCCGCAAGCATCTGCCAGCCGCCAGCACCGCCGAGGGCCACGAGGGCGCAGTCACTGGCCCCGCCCCGCCTCGACAGCTGCACGCAGGCCCGCAGGGCACACCCGCCTGCTTGGGGACACAGCCAAAACGCTTACCCATGGCATTGGTGAAGATGGTAATTCTCTTAAGACGACTGAACAGAAACGAAGTGAGGGAAGGGGAGAATCCATTATCCAACAAGCCTCTTAGCCCTAATGCAGAACAAACATTTAAATTCTTGCTGATCTGATGTTTCCTTCCTAAACAATAAATGACGCGTTTCTTACATTGTACCAATAAATACTCAGGAATTTCTGTACTTACACCCTCAGAGAACCTATCAACTGGAAGCTGCACTACAACATTGTTTCCTGTGAGCCTTCAGGAGAACTCAATCCCCACCGGACGCTACTTCTTTGTGGGTAGCGGCGAGCTCGACTGCTCAGCGAGGCTGGTTGCGCCCTACGCCCTTTTGTGAGAATGCGAACAGGGTTGCCAGATCCACCTCTAAGCCACCCGCACCAGCCTTAAAAATCCCTCCAATTGCGTTAAACACACGAGGGTTGATGAGCGACGTAAACAGCGAATTGTGACCATTTGTCGGAATTCCGCAGCGAGCATTCTCCTCCCGCAGGCGGAGGCCTTTCTTTGTTCGGCCGAAAGGCATCCCTCAACGGGGCAGGGCGCGGCGCGGGCGGCGCAGGGCCGGAGGACGCCACCGCACAAAGGCGGCGCGGCGGGGGCGGCGGCGGCGGCCTTGGGGTGGGCGGCGGAGGAGATTCGGGCGCGGCGCCGGATGCCGCCCTCGCCCTCGCCCGCCCCCACATCCGGCGCCGCCGTTGCCGCCCGGCTGCTGTGCGGATGCGGGGAGTCGTCGCCGACCACTGCTGCGGCCGCCGCCGCCGGCGCGCATTGTAAAAAAGAGCAGAAAAAGGCGGCGCGCGTCCTTCTGCGCTGGATCCACAGCTGGCAGTCGCGAGGGCCGCGCGCGGGCGTCCGTTTCCGCAGAGCGCTCGCCTCTTGGGCAGGCGACAGAGGAAGAGCGCCGCTCCTTCACACTCATGTCCACGTAATTGGAATCTATTCGTATACTGATAAGAATAATAAACGAATGCTAGATTAAAAGGACGGGTCCATTTCCACAAATAAACAAAAGGTTTTCATGCCTTATACGACAAACTTAAGGTTGACAAGACAGAGACGAAGAGTACAAATGCAATGCATCACATGAAAAATAAAAGAAAAATGTCCAAGATTCGAATTACGACTGTTAGTCTAGGTCTAAAGTGGTTTTCTGAAATATTACGCAAAGTTTCCTCCTTCCCCTTTATTTCCCCTACCCTCAAAAAGCAATTCCATGTTCGTTGAAAAGCTATTGGGAGGCGTCGTTTCGTCCCTTGCTCCAAGCTGGCGAGTCGGCGGAGTGCGCAAGAGCGCGAAATGGACAGGATGTGCGCGTAACCAAAGCCTCCGCCAACTCGCCATTCCACGAAACTTGGCAACTTTGCAGCGCCTCGACAGCCCTGCGCTCCCACGGGCGCCGCTCTCGCGCGGCTCTGCAAATCTCGGGGGCCCTCCTCCGCCGCGCGGCGCGGCGCGGCGCCGGCCTTCTGGAAGCTTCCAGGAGAGCGCTGCACTCGCGCTGCGGAGCGCTGCTTGGCTGAGATCATCGCAGCCCATGCCGCGCAGACCGAGCGCATTCGAGGAGACCCAACACTTGCAACACGTTTTCCGACTCCACTAACATAAACAGTTGACTGTGAAATGAGAAGCGTGTTTACTAACAGTATCGTCGTTTCGAAACACGGAATATATTACAATTTCCGACGTTTCTGTGAATGGAATAACTTCTTTGACTAAGGTCTATTGCCCACGCCGCCACAGAAGCGCGCGGTCGTCAATCATCAGGGCTCTTCGCCGACCCTCCGGCGACGACGGACAAAGGGACCGCAGCAGGTATCTGCTTCGGTCCCTTTGTCCGTCGTCGGCGAAGAGCCCTGATGATTGACGTTCGCGCGCTTCTGTAGCGGCGTGGGCAAGCGGCCTAAAAGCGTGTTCACATTTCGGCCGCATTAAAAAACGCGAAGCGAAAAGTAAAGACCCCAAAACGACGCTTCCTTCTGGGGGGATTGATTATCCTTCGAAGGGGAGACATTTGACGCGCGTCGCGGTGCGTGGGGTCGGGCGGCGCTCGCCTGGCGAGCCATTGTCTGCGAGAGCCATCAAGCGGCGGCGTGGGCGGCAAAGGCCGAGCGGCGGCGGACGCGACCCGCATGGGCGCGCGGGCCAGCGCCGGCCGCCAGGGCGCGTGCCTCCGCGGCGCGGAAGCGACACCACCCGCGGCCTCGCGCCGGGCACCCGCGCCTGTTTACAAATACGCCTCCCACCACGCCCCGCCCCGCACCGCCCCCCGGGCAGTCCTAGGCGCTGCATTTCCGGAGCCGGAGAGCGGCCGAGTGCGCGAGTGGGCAATCTTCTCTTCGGGGTGGACACCCAACACTTCAGCGAGGGGGGGGGGGGTGAATAGCTGATGATAAACAAAGACAGTCTTCGCTAACGCAACAGTCTGAATGAGTCCCAAGAACACCTCTTAATTGGATAATTTCACTGGGATAATTTTATAGTATAAAGCACTGAATGTACAGAAGTACTTTCCCAGCAGGGGACTATCAAAATTTGGGGAGGGGGGGGGAGATACCTAGCAACCCCTTTCCTCCTCAAATCGCACCCTGGGACGAGGCGGCTTTGACGGGTCTACCGCACCGAATGAAAGCAACTGAATGCTTGAAGTAATCATTTCGAAAAACAAAAAAAACTATCCCATTTACCCATTTTACAAAATATGAGTTGCATAAATGAACTCCATTGCTGCATTTCCAGCCTAACAGACTTAAAATAAATTAAATATTGCTTTACAATTTTAAAGATTCAAAAGACTATAAGAATGACAACAGCTTTATCCGAAACACCGAAACTCCAAGTGAAAGAATTACAATTCAGAAACCATCTCGGAGCAGATTAACCAAGAAGACAGAATTTTCTTGGGATGTCGCGATGCAAGCAGAGGTTTGCGGGAGCTGTAGATTCGCATTCCGTCAGCATCATCGCGTTCACGGGTGTAGTCATCCACGCTTTCCCGTCTGACAGCACTGTGTTTTGGTTTCACCCGTGAAACCCGTGGGATAACTGCAGAAAAATGCGGGACTATTGTGTCGGCGACATTCCTGAGGTTCTTTACACCGAAGACGCGCTTTTTGTATTCCAATTCGAGACAACAAACACACACACATACGTGCGTGGAACACACACAGTACACACCCTCCTTTACACACACTTTACATCCACACGTAAATTACTGAAACGCGCTACACCTCGGGAGTCTTCGGGACGCTATTTGACACATCACAGAAACTAAAAATACACGGGCTACAAAATTTGGACGAAAGTCAAAATATTTTGGCTTCAAATTCACAACAAATTTATTTTTCTAGCATCATCATTCGACAGTCTATTTTAATTCGTCCGCATACTTTCCAGAGGTGACTACAAATATGCGGAAACGCCCCTGCTCTGAGAAGCATCACTAAAGTCACGACTTGCATCCAGAAAGAGCTCCGACAGAAACACCCTCGGCCAGACGTGAGTCGTTCGCTTCAAGAATGCGCGGAACCCGGATTCGTCCCGAAAACCTCTCGCACGGCGACGCGGCGGTCGGTCAGTCGGTCGGGCGTGCGCGGCGGCGGACTACTTACTTTCTTGCTGACGCGGTTGAACTCCAAGAGCCGGTCGTACTGCTCGGCGGCGCGCATGCACAGGCGCATGGTGATCGCCTCCATCCTTGCGGGCAGCGGCGTCAGGCAGCAGGTGCTGCTGGTCATGAGCTCGACTCCGGACGCACGGACGGACGGACTCCAAAACTCCTCGCGGCACACACGAGCGGTCGCGTAGGCGCGGGGTCAGCTAGCACGCGTGCAGCGGTGGCAGCAACTCGCAGTCAGCTTGCAAACGCGCGCGCCACGGCGGCCAGTGCCACACTGGAGTGTTGGCGCGCCGCGCCGCGGGCCCTTGTACTGCGGGCCACGTGACCGCACGCGCGCATGCGCCGCGCCGCGTCGCGTCCCCCTCCCCTCCCGTCCTCGCCCCGCGTGAGGCACGCCCCTCCCCCGACCGGCGCGGCGCGGCGCGCGCGTCACAGCAGCGGCGCAGGCGGAGGCGGAGGCGCAGTGCGTCGCGGCGTGGCCGAGCGGCAGGTGAGGGGGCCGTCGCGATGGCCTCGCGTGACGCCAGGGACGCTGCGCTCGGGGCGCGCGGATTAGCGGAATTAGAGGCAGGGGCGCGCGCCGCTCGCCGCCCGCGCCTGCGTTGGAGAGCGCGTCGGCGCCTGCGTGTGCAGCCGCAGGGCTTCCCGCAGCGCGGTGCGGCGGGCAGGGTGCTTTCCGCGCCTGCCTTTCCCTCGCCGCCGAATTCCCTAACAAAACACCTCTCCGCAGGTGACGAATGGACTGCGGAATCTTACAACTGTTTTTCAAAACAAGAAGTTGCGTTTATTTTCCTTTGTTCATTTCGCAAGCGAATGCGTTTTAAACACTTCAACTACGTATACGTCAGAGAAGCTACGATAACGAACACAGCACCGTCGTCACACAATTCGTGGTAGTACCTGTTTACCTCCCAAACGCACGATTCAGACGAATTCACGTTTGTAGGTCCCTCCTAATAACATATTCACAATGTAACAATTCGAACACCTGCAAGTTTTATATACGTACGCAGAAGTTCCAATGCTGCACATTCAAGCACTGACACAATATTGACGAATGCGTGTTTATCGCAAATTCACATTTAATTACGAAGTTGACATCAACATCTTCATGAGAAGTTGCTACCTATTCATCGGAAGATATTTGCTCTTCATATTCAGTAACTCCAACGGAAATTGGCGATACGAATTTTCTTTATGAACGTTCTCTCAAAACCCTAATGCGAATACTAAACAACATGAAAAAAAATCACTTTTGATTTGAAGACATTTCCACAATTTAAGAATGCCAATTAGAGATGCAAACTTCCAAAGAACGCTCAATACTAAGCGCTCCGTATTTCAGTACTTCGCGTTCGAGAGTTCGTACGAAGTGCGAGGTACTGCAGGCTCTTGGGTTCTCTATTTCTTCTAAGTCGCAGTCGCTAGGTGCGGGAGTGCTCTGTATAGGCGGCGCCACACGGGCGGTATTCACCGAACGTTCGGTGCTCGCCCGCCCCGCAGTGTGGCGCGCATAGAAGAAGCGCCCAACACACAGGCTTAGCACGCTCGGGCGAGCGCGCGCTCGGTCCTCGTCGAGAGCCCGCATGTTATGCAGCGCTTACACTACACATGCCGTGTGATTACACCGCATTATCCTCGTGGAGAATCGTTTTTTGATATACCCTATCGTAACGTTCGTGTTCGCGCATGCGCAGACGTTCAAAACAGTGTACGCGTACGATATCGTGAACATCGTTCAGGCCAGTGCACGATTCTTTGACAGGTTCTAAATCAGTTTAGCATCACTGAAGAGCACATCAATCTGCGGAATGTGAGCTTCCACCAGCCAGATGAGCCGCCTACCAGCTGTTAGTGCCTCAAAGTGTCAGTTCAGTGCCAGCAGTTTGATAGAAGTTGGGGATAGCCCTTTCATTGATCGAACACCAACACAAAAAAGAATATTACAAGAATTGATACAAAGCGATGGCGAAAAGTAGATGGGATCCTGTACGCGCGTGAATTAGGTCATCAAACGAATGTGAACAGGCGAATACGAAATTTCAAAGCCCGCTTTTTCACTTCCATCGAGTTTTCAACGAAACCTTTAATTTAAGAGTTTAATCAACTAAATTTTATGTAATTAATATTACTTTAAAAGATAGTTCTGAACTGTACTTTCCTTGCATCCTAGCTAAAAAAAACACTGAATTTATACAAACTTTCTCCAGTTGGCAGAATGACAAAAGATAATATTAGGGAGTACAGGGCAAGTTAGCCGACGTCTGTGAAATGAATGAAAGTCATTTCTGCCTGTTGCTCACCGTGCCCCCCCCCCCTCCCGCAATTTGGTTTGGCGCCAACCGCTCACGTGACTGAACAGACCGCATAGTGCAGCACGCTGTGCAAAGCGTCTCTATTCTTGGCGCGGGAGGCGTCGTCGGCCGGAAGCCAGCGAGCGCACACCTCCGGCCGGTCGCCTGCCTGGTTGGCTGGGAGGCGGCCGTGCCCATTATAAACACGCGCCGAGCGCCACCGTAAATATTTAAAGACAACGACCCTCCTCCCGGACGGCGCGCGAGCGATACCCCACAGTGACAGGCCCTGGATACTCAGAGTAGCGCGAGCTGAACCGCCGCCGCCATTAAACATCCTCTCATCCCACACCCCGCCAGAGATCATTCGGAAGTTCAGATATTATAACAACTGAAGGAATAATAATAATAATAATAATAATAATAATAATAATAATAATAATAATAATAATAATAATAATAATAGCTTTATTTATGAGGCGGAGTTAGGGCCATTAACCCCGCTCTTCCGCCTAAGCCAGATTTAAAATCTAATTTAAAATCTATGTGTGCGTAGATTGATGAGATTAGTTCGAGATATGCGACCATCCCTCATCCAAACTAATTAAAATCAGTAATATAACCATTCTCAGTTACGAGCGCAGAGAGTCACAATGGATCTTGCACAGTAAATGCTTCAATAGGCGTCTTATGGCGATGTGTTTGGTTACCCACCGCAATGTCCACACGGAGTTAACTTCGCCGTTACGTCAGCAAATGCAGCGATAAAAAGAAAGATCACAATGCAACGTCTACGGTCAGTGCAGTGGATTTATAAAACATGCCTATCATACATAATGCATTTAAAAAGCGCAGTTGTCTGGATGGAGTACTAATTATAACTTCATGCATAAAAGAAAATTTTTAACGAGAGGACATAAAAGCCATTTTTCTGCGTCTTGGACAATCAATTAGAGAGAAATGATAACATATTGAGTAACTCAGTCATTGACACACTTCGCGACAACGAAATACCGTTTAAAATAGTCGAGCGACAGTTCTTTCAATATTTTGTTAAATACATTTTTGTTAGACCAGAAAAAAGTGTTTAATACTATATTATAAAAATATTACAATATAATCTATATAAAGATTACAAGCAATAATAAGAAAATCAGAACGTAATCTTTAAAGACAGATCACTAAAAATCAACTATTATTCATTTTCCCCACCTCCCAGTAAATTTCGCATTTCTACTTTATATTTATGGTAAAGATGTGTTCGTAACCGACAGGCAGATTTTGTAGTTATTTTAAAACGACACATTTTCTTTAAATTTCCGTTCCCAATAATAGTGAGATGAGTTTCTTAATATAATTACATGTTCACACGATTAGGATAAACAAAACAAAAAATTATCTTAGAATATCCTTGTACAAAATGATTGTACTTGTACTTGCAAGGCTTCTTTTTACGTTTTAAGTCATTTTAGATTTAAAAAGTTGTACGTCACTTAAAAACAAATTCGAATAAGTTTCTCGCAGAGCTAACTACGTTCACTAGCTTTATATTCAATAGACAATTTGTTGATTAATGAACAAAAGTTTAATAAAACCATATCCTTCGGGAATTTGTTTTAGACAGGGCTGCAGAGAAGCGTTACCTTGAAAGTGTTTCACAAAGTATTCAAGACTTTACAAATTTCAGTCACATACGTAAGATAAATAAAAATAATGCTAATTTATGGAGAAACATGTTCTTTCGTTCTTCACTGTGCAAGTTGAGGATCACATTGTTCGAGGCTTTCGTACTTCTAAAGAGGTCACGGAAAAGAAGGTCGTTTCCAATCTGAATTTACTATTTTGTGTAGTTATTCATGTCCACAACTCAAATCTTAAAAAACGCTTAAATACACATATTTTAATAATTCGATATTCCTTTTTTTTACGCGTAAATATCACTCCGGAGAGCCCTTAAGACAATGGTCTCTAATGTAGAAAGATGAAATAAAAATTAACAAATGAGAACTAACATCACACGCATTTTAAAATGCCTTTAACTCTAGCATTTTTGCGAAAGAGATTTCTGCTCTGAATTGAGGAAGGGAAGATGGTGCATCCATTGTCCTTAACCTAATTGTTTTTGTTATACTATTCATTCAACCTTGTACGACTTAATAGTCTTTCATAGGCGTCCAAAATATATCAATAGTTCATTTACATACTTAAAACTCATAGGACATTATAACATTTCTAACTATAAATAATATTATAAGAAAGTTGTTTCCGAGGTAATTCCATTAATGGACCTCCAAATATTATTAATTTCTCGAAAAAAGACCAATTCAAACTTATTTCATACATTTACATAGGAAACTAGTGGTGCAAAAACAGTACGTACCTTCTCGCATTAATTGAAACGGTTATGTAATATTCAATGCTACGTGAACCGGTGTGTGTGTGTGTGTGGGGGGGGGGTCTCGCAAGCCGGCGCGCGCTGAAAGAGAAACCTGAGAAGAGCAGCGAGAAGCCTCAGGCCGCCCAGCGCGTCGCCTCGTACGGCTTCGCAACAGCATTCCGGAGCCCGGATTTAGAACAGCAAAAAGTAAACGTGTCGGCTCTTCACATACCAAATCAGAACGAACATTTTTTTCTCGCGTTGACGCAATGCTGAGTTCTCTGGCGTGAAAAATTCCAAATGATGCAAACAACGGCATGGTTTGAAGTATGGGTTTTAGGGCAGAGTTCATTATAGTCACTTAAGGAATATGGAAATCCCTAAGCAATATGGGATTGCTTATATAGGCCCGTATTTTATAGATTTTCTTGACGAACATAGATTCAGTTTTTCCTCAATTAATCGGTAACATGGTAACGTTCGCATACGCTGTTTCGTGGTTGAGTGGCCACGGAGAGTACACACTCCGTATGTTTCGTAAAAAAAGCGTCTAATTTGATTTGCGCGTTCGAGATTGTTTCTGTTGTATGTTTTCGAAGGACCAATACTGTTAATTCCCGAACTCAAAATACACGTTTTCTGCAAAATCACCGCAATGGTTTTCCTTAGAAGACGTGAGTGCCACGTAAGAATGTGTTAACCTAAATCGATAAAGAGGCCAAATGAGGGACGCTTAAGTGAGCGGGTGACCTCGCTTATATGAATGAGTTGACTGTTCTTTGCTCCCCCATTTGAGAAAAAGAGCCGATTGTTAATAAGAATCGACCACTTAAGGAACACGCATTTATAAATCATAACGAAATACGAATACGAATAACGAAATACGAACACGGATAACTAAAAAAATAGAAATGTCAGTTAAAAAATCTATAACTGACGAAATTTCATTTAAAAATTGAGATTGTGTCTCGATCGTCAATGTGGAGCGACTGTTCTTCATGGAGCTGGAAGACCGTGCACCGCTGTTAGTGTAAACCCCATGGAACGCACAACGCACGGAATTGCCCATGTTGACGTTGACATGACGACCAGATGCTGTTCGACTCAGTACTTGTGAAATGTGAGCGTTAGTGCTGCTGAACAAAACCACCCATAATGCTTATTCAAAAAGTTACATGCACACTTCTCAAGAACAACAAAATAATCTCGTATAACACTTCAATGAATTAAATATTTTAACAAAAATAAGTCTTCACAAATACTGCAATAATGGAGTATCGTTATATATATGGTAAAACAGTTCTTTACAAAACAGAAATATGTAAAAGCTGTTGCTCCATAATGCAACACGTGAATAGGAAATATCTGAAGGCGGGCGGTCTCTCCTCTGGAGTCTTGCTGTCGCATGACGTCAGATTTGTCATAAGCAGTGATGCACTGAGAAGGAAAACTCAGTCGGTATGCGCAGTACGATACTAGATGGAATAAACAAATAAAGAATTTGCATTTTTTCAATGAAAATCGAAACGAGTCATCGTTTTTGTATTTCCGAGTTCCTGTGTATCTAAAAAAACCATAAACACCTCCCGCTCTGCCAAGACCGGTCCTGCAACGTCTTGTTTCAACCTCTGCGCGCATTGGAAATTGGTAATAGAGATGAAAGTTGAATGGAAAAGAGGGCCCGAAAATGTGACCCGCCTCTGGTTCAAAGTCATCTCTGTCGACGTCCGAGACAATGGGCGCGGCAGATGCGAGCGGCGTCGTGTTCCACCGGGCTGCCTCGGCTGCGCCGCGCGCCCCCTCGGCTTGCGTAACGAAGCTTCCTCTTTTGGCGACCGCCGGGCAGGTCTCGCCGGCCGCATCTGGATCGCGCCTTTCTCCTTCTCAGGCTCCAGGAAGTATAGAAATAAGCACATTTCCAGCGAGGGAAGAAACGGTTTGAAACAGGTGACAGACACGATCAATTATAGGTTCTAGGAATTTTTATTACTTAAACCAGGGGTTTACATACTGCGTCGCGGCCATTTACCAAAAATGATCTTTAGAAGTGAATTAATTTAATCCTCGTGATATTTATGTCTACAAAATAATTTTGTACATCATACTATGTATGTTATTTGTAATATATTTTACAGATTAACTGTGGATTGAACTTGGAACGATTTTACCAGAATCATATTACATCATATTATTTATGGTGAATCTTTAGTAGAATTATATTTACCCTTAATAATATTTGAAATTTACTGTCACTAGGGGAGCCGCGCAAAGTTTCGTTTAGGCCAAGCGAGCCATGGACTTAAACCCTTCCCATTTTCAGAAGTTACAGTTTATAAGCCGGCAACAACAATATATGTTCATTTCTTGAGCAAAATTGTTATTTCTTACGATTTACCGACAGGCGTTTAATCATTTGGTGTCCTCAGAGGTTAGTCAGACCTCCAGAGGCCGACGCAATTTTTGTAGACAGTATGAGTTATCCGTTTTCTGACTCATACTTCGCTCGCGCGTACGTCTGCCTTTGGTAACAACATTAACTAGTTTAGTATTACGTGTAAACGCAGGGTGTCGCTTTTTTCACAATCCATTAGTGCACATTCAAAACTTTTAGTAACTGGTAATTGAAACTAATCCTGAAGAAACTATTTCATAGGAATCTGCCAAAGAGTTAAGCGAAGACGCTAGATTTGACAAGTCACCGACTTCCATCAATATCGCTCAGACAGAGAGAGAGAGAGAGAGACAGACAGAGAGACAGAGACAGATGAGGCAAAAACATGAATGAGACACAAGAAAGAAAAATATGAGAGATGAGAAGAGATGAGAGCAGAGAGAGAGAGGGGGGGAGGGAGAGGAGAGAGAGAGGGAGGGAGAGGTAAGAGAGAAGTCGGGGGAGGCGAGGTAAGAGGAGAGTGGAATAGCACATGGCGGTTTCATTCGCGCTATGAATGTGCGCGCGCAACCGGTTGGGCGTCCGAGGAGGGCCTCGCCACGCAGCCTGAGCGCGGGTGGCGCAAGGCCCCCTGCTCCCATAGAGGGACCGCGCCGCGTGGGTGGCCGGGCCCGGGGGGGCTCCGGTGACGCAACGCCCCCGCCGCCGCCGCGCAACCACCCACAAAGGCATCAAACCAAAATTACATTAGACACTAAACTTTTAAAGAGAATTTACGGGAGAGCATTTCGGAACTGCATGTGTTCAAAAATGAAACGCAAGGTAAATTATACGCCAATTTCATCATTGAATGAAATTCATTCATTCAATTCATCATTGAAATCTGATAATGAAACAGTTTTAAATATGTTGTAGAACTAAAAAGAGAGAGTCCAAACATGTGAAAACTTTGCCAAAAAATGTTAAGTAGAACCTTGCCAGGTCACTCTATGATACCTGTCCTCTTCATTTGATAGCATGCGTGCGTAGGTCATGTGAAAAAGGTGTCGCAGAGGATGTCCCCTCTCTAGAGAGTTAGATTTACTTAGTCAAAACACCGAAAAAAAAACTATATGTGACGTATGAGGGAGATGATAATCTGCGCAAGTTTTCTTGAGTTTTAGAGTCCCTTATCATTTTAACTATAAATAGTTGAAAGATGAGTAAAAGTTGAAGACAAATAAATAAAAATAAAATTTTTAAAAGCGCGAGATTATCGACAGTTGAAAAACTAGACATTTTCGTTGCCGAGTTATAGAACACATTTGCAACGGTAAACGAACTGCAGATTTTATTTTCTGCATTGCTAACAAAATAGTAACTCACCCTTACCTCTCCTCCTACCATTACAAGCAAAAGGAGAGTTCAACAAAACGTGCGCATAGTGAAGCTACATTTACGTCCAGAAGCAAATCAAGATGTTTGATGTCTCTTGCCCGCAAAGTATTAATTTCATGTTAAGCATTGATATGTATCTGGAGGAGGCGGAAACAAAGAGGATATAACAATCTGTGGTGAGGAAAAAAAATATAACTTGATGGGAGATGATACTAGATGCAAAAATAGAGAAAAAAAGGCACGCTAAGAATGTACGAACTATAGAGGACGGAGGAAGTAGAATAAGCGTAGCCAAGAAGCTGAAAGATAAAATAGGTCAAAAAAGAAGTAAAATTAGATGCAATTAGAAAACAGTAAACTGTATACACTAATGACACTAGACATCATATTTATAAGTTGAAGAGGTATTCATTTTAAAAGGAAACTTTTTTGAATGGTAAATTATTACAATAGAAATTGACTATTTGCCATCATTTACAATGAGCAGATTCCATTCCCTATCTCACTTCACAAAATTTTTGAATTTTAGGTTTCTGATTTTGTTTTATTTTATTTATTTATTTCTTGCTTGCTGACGGGCGCGGGCCCTCCCTCCGCGTCAGACGGCGCCGCGCGCGATCGCGATCGCGCGCCTCATCATGCGGCGATGGTGTAACGGTTAGCGTACCGGACTGTTGTACCCAAGTTGGCGGGTTCAAACCCGATCGAAGCCGTGGATTTTTAGGGCGACAAAATCCTTCGTACGCCTTCCTTCGGAGGGGAAGTAAAGCCGGCTGTCCCATGTTAGTAGATTTACTTGCATGTAAAAGATCCTCAAGCCTAAATGACGCCTCTGAGCTAAATTCAAGTCGCCTGTTTCTCGCCCAAGAAATACCTCCTTTCTCTGCTAGTTGGTGAAAGGAGCGTAGCGAAATTTACGTGGTCAGACGGAAGAGCAGGCCTCATGGCCTGAGTCTCGCCACGTAAAATAAGGCATTAATTCAATTCAATTCAATTCAATCACGGAGGCAGCTCGATAACCACGTGCGCGTCAAATACTCGGGCCCGCGTCGCCAGCCTCAGCCGCTGCGAGGCACTCGAAGCCGTTAGGGAAAACTAGCGATGGCGCTAGGCTCTTACAACGAAATGAAGAGCTGTGAGTAAACAGCGGGTGGTGGAAAACAACCTGACACGACAAGTCATTAGCTCGCGCAGATGTTCGCACAATACAAATTACGCGCGTAGGTTAGCAACCGAAAAACACATTCACATCGACCACGTGTCTAATCGAATGGCCTTTTCAGAAGCAGCTTGGAAAGACTTACTGATAACGAACCACACAACACATTACAATGTTTTTGCCCCTAGAAATGCGATACCTGGATGCAAGAAGACAACGCTCAGAAGTCAGAGGCGGTCAAAGTGAATTTAACAAGCGAGCTCTGGACTCCAACGCCAATGAGTGAAATTTACAACGTCTTTTCAGAAGTCTTCCTCTCATTATACATTTGGGGTATCGAAAGAAGGGATCTGGCAGGGCTGCAGGACCACGTTCGGACCATCGTTCACTGAAATACATCAAATTTGTGGCCACCATGTCAAAGTAATTATTATGATATCTGAAAAAGCTAATTTTGGGTTCAGATACGGAAATGGGTTAAGAAAAAGGTGGGAAACTCTATTATGTAAAGAAATCAAAAGCCCTAGAGGTACAAGACAAAACGTGGAAGCCATTATTGCATCCACATTTTGATTAGGTGTTCTAGGCAATTTAGTGCCAACCCTCATTTTGCTTATTCCAAATAAACATCTTAGAATTTCCACAAAAACACATATTATGCACAAACGAACAAACGAGTCTACAGAAATTCAGCATGTGTTTAGAAAGCAGCATGAAGTGTGTACGTCACACTGAGGTTCAAAATATTACAAATGTTAGTGGTCGTTATTTTAAACATTAGCCGGATGGTGGGAACGAATATATAATTACTATTCACCATTACTGAGATGTTAATCCGGCAAATTTTGGTAGTGGCCATAGGGCAATGGCTAAGGTAAAGTGGCCATGTGCGTGGAAATTATGCATTGCGGAGGCTCAAGGTCGAATTACGTTAACCGCGAAGATGGAAGGCCGGAGCCTCGTCGCCCACTCGGAAATGTGTACCGAAGCGTCAACCGAGGTTGGATTTGGTGGTATAGTGTAAACAGAAATTTACAGACTGATCAGTGGAACTCGAAATCACGCACCTTGACTCTCATCAGCCTTTAAAAATTAAGAAACTTTCCACAGTACACTGCCCCTCACCACCACATTCCTGGTATTCCTCACCGTAATGTGTTTCACCTACCTTAGCCACAACTTGATGGGTAATGAGCACATTATCCGGCTGAAGTCCGAAGTATGCTTCGAAGCTGCTCCTACATCAGACTTTATCTACCCATTTCGGATAATGTGAACAATAATTCGAGAGTTTGTCCGATTCGAACTTCAACCGAAAGATATACACACATTGAATAGAAAGAAAAACTTTGTTTATCCTCTAACTTACAAATATGATATAACTGAGCTTTAGCATGCGGCCTCTTGATTGACAAGATTAAATCCGACTTTTAAATTTTAAAGAAAATTTACGGGACAGCATTTCGAAATTGGATGTGTTCAAAAATGAAACGCAAAGCAAATGATATAACAATTTGATCATTGAAGGTATTTCTTTAAGTCTGATAATGGAACTGTTTTAAATATGTTGTAGAAAGAAAATGAAAGAGTTCGAACATGTGAAAACTTTGCCAAAAAATGTTAAATAGAACCTTGCCAGGTGGAGCTATGGTACCTGCCCTCTTCATTTGATCGCTTGCGTGCGTACGGGGTAATAAGGTGAAAGGGGTGTGGCAGAGAGAAGAGAAGCGTTTGCTCACGCGCTCTTGGCTAGCGCCCGGATCGCTCGCGACCCGTTTGATCGAGGAATCACTTTGATCGATTGATGTTTCCGGTCACGTCGACGGCTATGCTCATTGGTCTCGTTAGTGGTTTATGCGTTTCTGCATAAAGGTGGCAGAGATCCTCGCCCGCTAGATTGTGATATCCAGTGCTAACCTACCAGTCGGCTTGCGAAAGAATTCCCCCTCAGGGATCTCTCCCAGCCAGGAAAAGCTCTAAGCCTGCGGTATGCGTTGAACATGTGAGTGAGTGTAAGATCCCCGGCGGTCCATGGCGCGTCGTTAGGGTACTGTACCGGCACCCGGCAGCTCAGAGAAACCAGCCGGTACAATTCTCCTCCAGATAGTGACTGCATTTAACGTGACTTTCTTGCTAGTGGGCCGTCCGAGCACGGATGGTAGTCGAGCCAGATACTCGACTAGGACGAACGATAGACCGCCTCCCCGTGGTGTCCCCTGGAAACCTCTTCCTGAAGAGGGCTAAAGGTCTATCACTGCAGGCCAAGTGTCCCTGCAGAGCTGGCAGTCCGGACTATCCTTGGATCTCCCGGACAGTGAGATACGCTGTAATATTAAAATGAATATTAAAATGAATACAAAGACCCTTGGCAAGATTTTGCGGGTCTGCTACCTTAACGTGGAAGGCGCCAGTAGAGCAAAGGGCGAGTGCCTTGCCAAATTGATGTCGGAAAATAATATAGACGTTATTGCACTTCAGGAGACTCACATCGCTGAGGAAACGCAGCTAAGGTCACGAGAAACCATCCCTGGGTATAAGATCATAAACTACACCCTTGACTCGGCCTATGGAACAGCGACTTATATCCGCAACTCAATAACAGGAGCAAAGCTTATATCGACAGATGTATCTGACATCGGCGTTTCTAAAATCACAATTGAATTAAACAATTTAAAAATATGTAACATATACAAGCCTCCGTCGGTGCAGTGGAATGATAATATTTTTGCGCCTGCTACCCACCCAACGCTGTATATTGGAGACTTTAACAGTCACCATACATCATGGGGTTATCGCAGGAGTGATGCTAACGGTAGACACCTGATTCAATGCTGCGAGACGCAAGGAATACACCTGATACATGACCCAAAAGACAAATGCACATTTAAATCTGCCAGATGGTCCACCGAAAGCAACCCCGACTTATGCTTCGTAACCTCTGGAAACGATGATAGACCTATACCTGTAAACCGCAGGGTTCTAAACACTTCCCGCACAGCCAACATCGCCCAATTCTTCTTGAAATAGGCTTACAAATCCCAGTAATCGAGACTAAACATTTCCCACGATGGAACTTTGCCAAGGCTGATTGGGAGAACTTTGCTTCTGACCTAGATAGAAACATACGTTGGATACCTCCTTTTCCCCGAAATTATTATAAGTTTGCAAAAATGATACTGTCCACCGCCAAGAAACACATTCCTAGGGGGGTACACAAAGAATATACCCCATGTTGGAACGAAACCAGCGAGGCACTGTACGAAGATTTCCTGAAGACAGGGGATAAAGAAACTGCTGATAAACTTATGCGAAGCTTAGACGAAACCAGGAAAAGAAAATGGATTGAAACAGTAGGTAAACTGGATTTTAAATTCTCTAGTAGAAAAGCATGGAGCCTCCTTAAAAAACTAGGCGGAAACTCGCATCGTTCTAAAGTGATACATGCCATTCACCCAAACCAAATTTGTAATCGTATTGTAAACATGTCTAGAACCCCAGCAGACAAGATGCATACTAAAACCATAGGAAGTGAGTTTAATACTCTAAAAAAACAATGTAAAGAAACCACTAAACTATCACAACCTTTTACTGAAGATGAAATCTCTACTGCAATTTCAAGCATGAAGAAACGGAAAGCGCCTGGCTTTGACCATGTTCACCCAGAGTTCCTAATCCATTGTGGAAAAAATACCAAGAAATGGCTTACCAGTTTCTTTTCTTTTATACTTCACACTGGCATCCTACCGAAGGAATTCAAGAAGTCAAAAATTATTGCTGTCTTAAAGCCAGGAAAGAACGCAAAATACGCGGAAAACTATAGGCCAATCGCTCTTTTAAGCGCAACTTTTAAACTGCTGGAAAGATTAATCCACAATAGAATCAGCCCATATATTCTCGAAACACTCCCCAATGACCAAGCTGGATTTAGACCAAATCGCAGCTGTGAAGACCAGGTTCTCTCCCTAACACACTACATAGAATCCGGATACGAAAAACGTCTTAAGACCGGCGCGGCATTTATAGATCTTACCTCAGCTTTTGATTCAGTCTGGAAAGAAGGCATGTTATATAAACTTCTTAAAACCTTGAAGTGTAACAAAGTTGTACAATTGATCGGTCACATGCTATCAGACCGCACCATTCAAGTAGTGACTGAAAATAAAATAAGTAAACCCAGGAAACTACAAAATGGATTGCCCCAGGGCTCCATACTGTCTCCCCTTTTATTCAACCTTTACATTGCGGACCAGCCAGAGACAGTATCCAGAAAATTTGCATACGCTGATGACTTGTGTATAGCTACTCAACAAGTTAACTTTAATAACCTAGAAGACACTTTAAACGCAGATCTTGAAATATTACGACTATATTTCAAACAATGGCGATTGATCCCTAGTCCTTCAAAAACTGAATCATGCTGTTTTCATCTAAACCACAGAGCCGCATCCACTGCATTAAGACTGACCCTTGATGGTATTCCTTTGCGACATAATCCGACACCGAAATATCTAGGTATAATCCTGGATCGCACTCTCACATTTAATAAACACTTATTAAATCTCGCAGCCAAATTAAGATCGCGAAATTGCATTCTTCAAAAAATCGCTGGAACAACGTGGGGATCCTGTGCGACAACACTGCGGACATCTGCGCTGAGCTTGGTGTACTCCACAGCGGAATACTGCTCAACAGCATGGATGGGAAGCGTACACGTAAAAAGGATTGATACAGTCCTAAACGCTACGATGCGGATCATCTCTGGAACACTGAAATCCACCCCTCTCTACTGGTTACCAGTCCTGAGCAATATTATCCCTCCTAGTATCCGTCGACAAAATAACCTACTCCGAGAGTTCAAAAAGATTTCCTCAAATCAGTCTCTTCCTGTCCATGAGGTAATTATGCCTGTACATCGCAGACTCAAGTCCAGATCCCCTCCTCTTGTTACCGCTAAACGGCTCCTTGAGGAGGCGTATGATGGCATCGCTGCATGGAAGAGATGATGGATCGATAGTGCCCCAACTGCATGGCACCCCCTACTGGACCCCAATTCACCGCCTCCCGGTTTCCAACTGCCGAGGAAGCTCTGGGTTACTCTCAACAGAGTCCGCACGGGGCATGGACGATGCGGAGCTAACCTTACCAAGTGGGGTTTCAGTACCAATCCTGCCTGTGACTGCGGTGCCTCTCTACAAACTACTGAACACATTACTTTCGATTGTCCCAGCCGTGCCTTTGGTGGTACCAGGGAAGACTTTCTAAGAGCAACTCCCGAAGCGGTGCTCTGGTTGGAGCAGCTCGATGTCCGGCTGTAAACCTGTGTAGTGACGTTCCAAAAGTGCAGACAAATTTTAGATTCTAGACTTGAACTTTTGTTACAAAAGTGCAGTATTTGTTGTTTCATTGTTCTTTGTTTATATTGTTTTGTTCATATTTAAATGTGTATTTCATGTTGTAATTTTTGTCGATGTAAATGCGATCTCACAAGTGAATGCCATAAGAAAATAATAATAAAAATCTTGCTAGTGAGAGCCTCGAATGCTAGGACTTCCCGGTTAGAGTAGCTGGCGCAAGCGGCAATGCTTGCCCTGAGCAGAAGACACGCCGGTCTCGCGCCTCACGGAACCCGCTCCCCAGCCCTCACGCCGCACGCCGCGCGGGCTGATAGCACGAGGAGAACTTTCGCCCGCGTCGCCTGGACTCTCGCTTCCTGCCCCCGTGGAGATAAACGCGCCGCCGTCTGGCGCCAGCGCGACCCGCGGACGCCCCGCGGTCGAGGACACGCGGCGCGGAGCCGGACAGAACCGGCCGGGCAGAACACGCCTGGCGACGGCAGGGGCGACATCGACGCGTTCCAAACATGCACAGAACTACAGAGCCAGAAACGCGTTCTGGGTCCAGGGCAGTTTCAACGGACTTTGGCCCCGAGAGGTGGGGCTTCAGTTATTCACGACAATGCCATTTCTGCGAAACGAAAAGCCACTATCGTCGACTTGAAATAATCAAAGAAATATATAATTGGTCATATGAAGGGACAGAAGGTTAACGAAACGCTGCCTTACGGTAGAATGCATTGTTCAGATTAACGTAAAAACATTTTTTTGCCATACAATGATGATGATGATAATAATAATGATAAAAGTTATACGACTCTTTCGATACAAAGCGCATGGTAATGAGTGAAGCAGTGAGTGTCACGCACTCAACGCTAAAGCTGCCAAATGCACCGCTTCCCACAGAGTCGGTTGCCCATCGCTTTTGTAAGAAAAGATTTCCCCTTCAAAGTGCTGAACTGACAACCTCTGGACGTATATTCAGAAAATTTTGTTCCAAAGGGGGAAAGGGGCTTTTCTTCATTAGTGGGAGAACGCTTACGATTTCAGAATAATAGAATATCACACACGACCTATAATTCCGTGATTTTCGGAGGTCCGAAGACAATTTTGAATTATCTGTATATCGTTGATGTGTTGCTACACTGATACAACTCGAAACTAGGAGGACTAAAAACAGCACGTACTGTCTCACCCGTATTTTCAACCAAAATTACGCGAAAGTATTCAAATTTTCGAAAAATTGTACATGCCCTTATTTCAAACTTTCTGAGTAACAGATTTCATCAAGAGAAAAAATTAAAATATTTCATATTTATGTTGCCTGCGAAAAAAATTTTGAACGTTTTCAATTTTCGAAAACTCACGGTTTTCAACGATTATGAGATCAGCACCATTCTCTTTGAAGTCCTTCACACTCTCGAACAACAAAATTCAATTTGAAACGATGGTGCCATTTCTTTGAAAATTTAGAAAATGTCATGTATAATTAAAATTCCCTCTATAATTAAAATATCAGTTTCAAATTCAAGGGGTTTCATAAGTTTCATAAGTAAGAAAATTCTTCGTTTTTTCGCGCAGCATTACATAACGTTCTCTCCACTCTCTGGCGAGAGTAAAATACGGTTTTTGAGTTATGAAAGTTCAATTATTTTATTACATTTTGTAATAAATATTTTAACAATACTCCTATGAAACATTTCATTAGCAATTAATTCATACTCCATAACTAGCCCTAACGATCTGATTTCAACATTTTTCAATCTCGTATTTTTATTTTGAGATATCTAACGATACTAATTTCGCAATCGGTAAGTAACTTTGTTTGATGATTAAGAAATAAAAAAATAAAAAAAATGCAATTAAAAGAAACACTTACTTAAAAAATGATTCGGCGAAAAATAGTTTAAACTATATTTAAATATAGGTATTCCATTTATTATTTTAATATTAATGGGTAAACTTCAAATATTATAGTTTTACTTTCGTTTTAATTTTGATTTATTGTATTCAACATTAGGAAGAGGCCTCAAGTTTGGTCATCCTTCGAGCTGTGCCCGGGTTACGCGGTGGAATAATGAGTTACGAGGTCGGGGCGGAAGAGAGATGGCTCTGGTCGCAGGCCTAATGCCAAAGCGCGCACCGATTGCATCACCCGTCGCCCAACATCACTTCTCAAAGCTGTCAGGCGGCCTCCCAATAGAGAGGTTTTCTGGGTCACCGACTTCAGATTAAAGATATGCCTCAACGTCATAATAATTTCCCCGGTTTGAACGCGAGTGTAATATTCCCTGATATACTACCTCAGGTTGGATCTATGTTGACTGATTGGTCGACGACTGCATTGACGAACTCTAAAGTGAGACTTTTTGCAAGTGGGAGAAGGAACTCAGGAGAACCTGCTGAGCTGATGCTTGGAATTAGAGCAGAGCGAGAAGAACGGGCGTGGGAGCAGGGAAAGTCTAACGTGACGTGCAATGAAGCGTACGATGTATTGCGCTCGTAGGAAGTAGAAAGCGGAAACCAATAACCATAGAATAACCTGATGTATTGCATGCAGAATGTGTGGATTATTCTTTCACGAAGTTTCTCACTGTGTTGCAGTAGAGGAAAATATTGGATCAAAAATCGGCAGAAGGCAGTCTATATTTTGCATTGATTGATACTTGGCGGCAGTAAGCCATGCATTTTTATCAGAACGAAGAATTTTATAATCTAATTCAATGTTTGTTTGAGTGTAATAATTTAAAGCGATTTAGTTTCAATAATAAATTTTCTCGTTTTTTTTGTTTTTTTTTTACTTATTTTTTTCAATTTTATAATTTGCCTTACCTTAATTATTTACAAAACCGCACATAATAAAAGAATATTAAGTTAACAGAAAAAGTAATAACGTTTTTTCACAAGATAAAATATTGGGCGATTCAAAACTTCAAGATGCGGAAAGATGTGTAACGTAGCTGCAACTCTATGGGGGTGATGTGCCTCCAGAAGGCTTGCGCATGGGTGAATGTCAGGAAGGAGGCAGAAGGGGACGGGGGCGTGGGCGGGAGCGCGCGAGGCCAGCCGGTAGCCGCCGCCCAGGGCCGCGAGGAATCGCCAGTCAGCGCAGACGTCAGCGGTGCAGGAGCGCCGCCCGGTCGCAGCTCCCTTCCGAGGGCCACGCCCCCCCCCCCCCCCCCCCCAGCCGGCCGACAGGGATAACGGGCGGCAGGGCCGTTCGCGACGGCCTCTATGCACCTGTGACGCACGTGGCGGGTGCGCTGCTGATTTCGGAGGCCACGGGACTGGAATTCGGGAAACGCACGCTCCCGGCGTTGCGCACTCAGGCTGTACAAATGCTCGCAGCACCGGCATTCCTATACCTCTCCATTATTTCTCTCTTCAAGTATTGATAAGTTAAACTGAATACTTCGCGATGTATTCTTTCCAAATTATAAAAACCGAAATGTTTAAAATATTTACTTACAATATATTCTAAATATATAACGTATTCTATTGTTTTTTATATAAAGCTTGACTCTAGCAATACAAGTAACACGATTAACGCCTTCAGATAAATAACTATTACTCTATCCTTCTTATCGTGCGTTTTGGTTCCGGATGGAGGGGTATTCATTGCTTCGCGAATGTACTTTGTCTCACGCTCGGCTTCTGCACTGGGATCCTCTCGCGAGGCCAATGTCTGTCGAGCACGAAGCGGACGTGGTTTGCACGTTGTCGCCCCCCGAGCAGCCGCCATTGAGCGCGTTAGTGCATCCTCATCAGGGCGAGCGCAGCGCGGGGGCGGGGGCGGGGGCGGGCAGTACGCGCAATCACACGCTCTTCACTTGGAGCAACCGAAGGGGAACGCGGACTGCGGAGATTGCACACGAGCGGAAGAGGGTCGTTTGGCCAGCCGCGCCGCGCATTCCGCTGCACACTGCCAAGCAGGAAGCCTGTCATAAAGCGCGGCGACATTTTCAAATGCTACACGAGCACGTTTCGCGCAATAACTCCAGAATGTGTAAATTTAATTCAAAGAACACAGAGAAAACAACGAATTCGGTTTAGAAAATGGTGAATATTACTTAAAAGCTATAATGCAAGTTTTTTTGTGTATAATATTCTATTAATATTACATAAAGCAATGTTCCGATTGAAATGCTATTGTCCCATTAGTTCAAATTTATTCACATTTTTTTAGTTTTTCGTGCTAACTTGTACTATGTAATAATAGCTTCACCTGCACCAACACCGGATTATCTCATTTTAAAGTAACAGAAAAACAAAAATTTCTACAGGTCTCATCCTCGGGGAGCAAGCTACGTTAGTAGCTTTCGGGATCCTGCGAAAATTCGAAGCGTCTTTGAGAACCTAACAGTAAGTGGCGGTTTAGATACGGCAACCACATCCTACTTTATGGCAGACAAAGGCAATGCGGGAGCGTCATTCTCCAACGGAGAAAGGGGGAAGATGGCTTTGGAGTTCAGTTCTCGTCAACTTCGGTGGCGTTCCTATCACAAGCTAGGCACATCTTCTGCTTATGTGGGTGCTCCATAAAAATGATCCTAACATTATTTAAATCAGTTTGCTTAACGTTGAAGCCTGAAATCCGAAGACATTTCTTTTATTTATTTTTGACTTCCAACTGAACCATTAAAAAAAAAAAATAACACATGTTTAGTAAATTTGGTTTTATAACATTTAATTAATTAAAATTTTGTGATATTACAGATCAAGTTAATAAGCCTGTCGAATCTCAACAGACGTGTTGTAGTAATTAATGTCACTACGACACTTCAACATCGATGTTGCGCTGCAGTGCTATTCGCCTAAAATATAAGTAGATAACGAGCCACAAAACGAAAGCTGTCATATGTCGAGTTAATTGGCGTTCACATATCTAATTTATTGCAATAATTTAAAACTGCAATTGTCTCTTTCTCTCTCTCTTTGCTTAAACAGTACGTTTCCATACAGCGTACTATATATCTCATTAGATAGGTAGTTGCAAAGCATGATTTCATAAGAAGAAAAAACCCTTAGTCACTCAAAAACATGTAGACGTTTGGAAATGAATCAGAGGGGAAGAGAAGAAAAGGAATAGGTGTCACGATTTACCTTCCGATAAAGAGTTAGTGGGCACATAACCACGTAACAAATTCAGTGGACACACAAACACACTCCATCAATGAACTGTGGCGTGTGGCGGAGATTACGAAGCACCGTAGCGACGGCACAGCAGACAACACATGTTTTGTTTACTATCGGAAAGATCCGGCAACATATTCGGTATGCTGTTTACAAATGTCGTTTAGCAAAATCCTTAACAAGTGGGAGACGAATAGAATTTGTTAGCAAGTGTAACAAGAATACAAACTAACGAAGAGAACAAATACATGACATGACAGATGGAAGAGAATCACATTAATTCACACAAATATATCACGTTTACGAGCGAATATGTAAGTTATGAACTGTTACAAAACATTTGCACAAAAAATCCCTATGGAGACCGAAGCCAGTGGCAGCACGTTCGGCAATTCTACCCAATCACTCCCAAAATGTATCTCCTAAGTTCGTTCTTACTGCAACTTTTGAACATTCTTTGAGAATAATGTTCCCACGCTATTCGACACGAGTACGCGGGAAGAACGCTCGGCAATTCTGGCCATTTCACAAACGCCGACTCACCTGATCTTTGCACATGTGCGAGGAGGTCGGTTTGCGACTGAACAGTCCTGCATTCGCCGCAGCAAGACTGCAATGAGCCCCGCTACAACAGTCCACTTGCGAATCTGCTGAACGACAACCTAGGCCATTGGCAGCTTTAAGAGCAGGGGCAGCCAAAACAAACGGGAGCGAATTGGATGTGTATGACCGTCATATTCCCCCATGGTGCAGATGGCCCCTATTAATTCGGCTGCCAACGGACTCGATTCCTCCACTACCAACACAAACGAGGTCACTCAAGTCGTTGGGGCAGTCGCCCCATGTGCACTCTGTGCATACAAAATCACGCCGTCGCGACGTGATGGTGCCCCGAAGGTACAGGTACGAGTATGTGTGCTCACATGAACACTCGCCAAACGAGAAGTAATAAGTGGCAATTGAGTCTTTTGAGAAGGAGTGCCGGGGCAAGTAACGCTAAGGAGCAAATGGGAGGCGTTTAGTGAACGAGCAAACATATGTTTAACTCCGACGCATTTTTGAGCATGAAGTCGTGGACAGGACGGGTGACGAGACAATAAATGCACGCCCATTTCATGATCGTTTAATACAGACACTGGGGGGATGACTCGATACACTTTTCCGTTCGAATCTCAGAAGAGTTAAGATATCACCCCAAATAATCTAACAAAATATCATTCCAATGACAATCGTACTGCCAAACACACGTGTACAACGCGAACTAATGTTTGCACAATAACGCCTGCATTTACAACACGAATTCCTGATATCAAAAAACATCATTGGACGAGTACGTTGCACGAATAGGTTTTCCCAAAGAGTAAGCCAAGTGACATAATGCAATTACGTCACCGACCCAACGAAGGGGCAAAGGTCCTCTTGCGATGGACGCCGCGCGCTCGGGAACCGGGGCGGTCGTCGCTGGACGTCACGCCTTCCGCCCGCCGGCCGCGTAACCACACGGGGGGCATGCGCGGGGCTGGCGCGGGGCAATGCGCTGCACATTCCTACGGGCCTAACTGATATTTTACTCTACTCCCGTAAGATGACCAAGCGCTACAAATTTACTTGATACACTGATGCTTGTGAAGATTGGAGTTGTGAAATGAAGGGTGGCCTGCGTCACGATTGAAGCGTCCGTTTAACTGAAATGCTTTGGTCACCTTATTACTGGCAATGATATTACTACAAAAACATGTTTGATTTGTTTTTATTTTCATTTACGGAGCATTATTATAGAGTAATTACTTTAGTGAATCAATACCAAGATAACGACAAAAATACCTTGTAGACACGTTGAAGAGACTATTCACGTAATTAACATTCTAGGAAATTATTAGATGTTGGGGATCACCGAGAGATGCATTTAGCTGATTAAACTTTTCCCGCAGAAGATCATTCGGTGACGAGAGTACGACACTGGGTCGTGTGAAATTACTGAACTTCTCTATTAGCTGATTCTCGCACTAATCAACGCGGAAAGTGCATCTGGCCATCCGGGAATGAAATTTACAAATGAAATGGCAGAACTTCCTTCAGCGAGTGTATAAAACGAATGAATGAATCTATGGATGACTATGAAATGGAATTTTTCCAATCACGCGGAAATTGCTGATAAGTTAGTTTCCATGACGCTGTGGCATTTCAATTCACAACACGGAAACTCGTCGAAGCCCAATACCACGATCTGTAATTACCGTCAACATTGAGGCTTCCCATGTGGAGTCTTATCGGCTAAACTAACCGAATGGCACATTTCCTTAGCGTTGCTGATTTGACAGGAAGCGAAGCTTCATGGCAACAGATGGCTCTCCACCAAGAACGCGCCGGCCTGGCGAGAGGAAGCAATAAAAAACACCACAGGAAATCACGAAGCATTTGGCAGCGGCCGAGCCATCCCACCAGCAACAGCGGAAAGCGCATCTACACCTCCGCCCCCCCCGGCATGTAACCCACCCTGTGGCGTGACGTACTGAGCCCAACGCTTTCCGGCAGACTGCCGCGTTTTCGGGGAGGAAGGGAAGGAAATACAAGACTGCGCCTACGTCAAGCGCGGGACGGCCTTGGAAGGGCCCCTGACGCATGCACGCCCGAATGTGAAGGAAAAGCACGGCGTCGCTGCTGTCGTTAGGGCTCTGGGGCGCATCTTTCCTTCCCATTCTTCTACAAAACACGCACAAGCAGCAGAAACAAGAATGAGTCAGTAGGATCTACGATGTGTGCATGTGCATGAATATAATTCGCCTGTGAATGTCCCTACACGTATGTGAATGTACAGCAAAATGGTGTGAAAGAAATGAGAGAATGTAATGCGCGCGCGTGTGTATGAATCAATTGAATGAAGTGCTGATCGGCCAAAAATGATTGCCATTTTTTTCTCATTTCCCAAAATATGCCGCAAGTGTATCTCGCGTCTATCGATGTTCTCTAAGCTATGTCAGAGAGCAGGGGGCACGAGACGGAGTGGTGCCGAGTTGCGCGCTGTCTCTTGGAACTCCTTGGTAACACCTCGTATCTTACAAGTAATGGCCAGCCTACTGGCAAGAAAATGTGAGACCTGTAAGCATTGCGATGAAAGTAAATTACGGTACATCAAAAGTAACATTCTGCACATGCTCTGTAGCATTTTAAATAAAGTCTTATCTTTAATTCTAATTTATATTCAATACTGTTATTATAATAATACTTTCCTCAAAGCCTTTCCAAAGGCATCGCATCTCGTGTCTCGTAAGTACTACGACAGCAAACACATAAGTTAAAAATTGAACTTGTTTTTAATGTACCCTTTGAGTACAATATATATATATATATATATATATATATATATATATATATATATATATATATATATATATATGCACGAGACCAAGAACTCTTAACGTTAATGAATGCCATTTAGTAATTAATTTTATCAGCACGAAAGTCTTAATAGCATAAGTTTGTTTCACAGCACGCTGAATAAAGATTCAACGTGGAAGAAAATCGAAGTAATAATAGTGAAGTAAGATATAAATGTAATCTCCTGGGTTGACGAAGTAAATTCTCCCAAACGCAGTTTCGTGCGAGAACGGTAACCTTTACGAACTGCGTGTGACGCAGCTCGACGCACTTTCCCGATCGCGTCCCCAGAAAACGGCAGTGAGCGGCCGGGAATGCCCGCGCAGTTGCTCGCGCGCGCACCCAGAGCGGCGCTTCCTCCACCCCGGCGTCACCCGCACCTGAGCGTTGACTCAGCCGAAAGCCGCAATTCGCGGCAACGCGCTCTCGATGAGTGGAATCGGCTGGCAAAAACGACGCGGCCGAAGCTCGCGCACGAGAGAGAGGGAGCGAGCGGTTTGTATGTACGCACTGGTGACTCAGCGCGGTGAGGCGCCTGCGCCGGGCGGCCGGCCGGTCGGTTACGTCACGACTATCGCGCGGCCCGACGCGCCTCGGCGCGGGGACGTCCACAACGCGACGACGCCAGATCCCGGCCGCTTCGGCGAAGGGAGGGGCGCAGGATGTCCCTGCGGGAGCCGATCGCTCAACTCGGCCGGCGAACGGGGATGCTGCGACATGCCAGCGAGGAGACCACGCTCTCCTCTCAGCGTTTGCGTTCCACAGAACATTCTCGACAAAAATGTAAAGCGTTTGATCTCTTTTTTTTCAATTAATTGATTTTTTTTAAAGAGATATGAGATAAAATTATATTTTAAATATAAATAATTCATAGCACATTTTAAATAAAATATTATACCCATTTGTGTTGCGTTTTGAACTTATAAATGAAGGGGAAAAGTACAAAAAATGAAAATAAAAGAATTTTTAAGTGTATTATTAGATAAAAAATAAATGTTTATAATACTTTTAAAGTCTGATAACTGCACCATTTTTCAAACAAAATGCATTCCGAAATTTTAACGCAATAGTTAAAGATAAAAACACATACATAGAATGCAGAATCTGCAAATGGAAACAAACTTAAATCACATTGAACAGTCAATACTTCATACACTTAAGGTGATGGTGACGCATAAACTCAAATGAGTTATTATTTATACGCATTCTTCAACAACCATTTGGGGATTCAGTCGATTTCAAAACGGATCACGTGTGGTGAACTAACATTCACTTTAAATACAATAAAGTACGTCACTAACATGAGCGACCAACTGACATGGTTTAAAACTGAATCGATGGCAGTGGTATCATATTCAAAAAGGAAGGTAAGAAAGGATAGAAAACTTTCTGCGAATATATAATGCGTTACATGTACAAGGTATTCAGACAGTAATACTGACTAGGTAATCACATTCGCGGAATGTTCTGGCCCTTGATCGCAAACAACAGCCACAAATGTGTAAAATCATAGACTTGAGAATCCATTATACATTCCTAATGGGGGCTGCTTCCGAGAAAATGACGAAAATGCCAACAAACACAATACGGCAGCACCGTTCTCATATCAACCCTTGTGTGACAGGCCAAACAGCGAACAGAACGACTTCCTCGAATGAAGAGTCAGCACTGTCAGCAGGGGTGGATGAATGAAACTTACGCAACTAGGCACGTGCTCAGGACTCCCTTCCTTTGGATAGCGGGCCTCAATATTATTTTAAATAGTTTTTATTAACTAACAAATATGCATTTGCAATATTATTTACTCATAGCAAAGATTTTAATTTAATTGGCTCTAGTCCCTTGATGTGACCCAGGTAATAAAATCAACACTACCCCGTTAACAAAGAACGACAACGCGAATCAGCGAATAAAATAAAGTCTTCTCAAGAAATACTTAAGTTATTGCTTCGTTACGCATGCCCACGTTAACTTGGAGGCACCGGGTTTCATTTGCGCTTCCTGAGATAACAAAACTTCCAGGTGTCATCGTAATGCTTAATTTCGAATGAACTTTAGGCCTAAATACTCCGTTAGATACCTCCAACTGCATAAACAACACAATTTTGTACAAATAACACACACCGAAATGCTCTCGCTCGCAGGTTCTCGTCTGACGTTCTCTCTCTGATTCTCCGATCTCGCGGCGGTGGGAGCATGTTCGAGGGTGGAGGCACGTTAAAGGATACGACCCGTTTACTCTCATCTTTATTTTGTCAAGCTCAGGGGTCCGTTAGAAATTCATCAGTTGCTGGCTGTGAGTAGCCTAGAACAAACTGAGGTTGAGGCTGCGGGGGTAGCAGCGGTAGTGACGACAGAGGGAGGGGGGGCGGTCCTGGAAACTGCGACGCAGCGGCGCTATCCAGCCGTCGCGAGGCCGAACCACTCGCGCCGTGACGCCGCTACGTGCGCCGCGCTGCGCCGCCCCCGCCGTAACCGTGATAGCCTCGCACCGCTGGGAGAGCGGGCTGCGCGCGTACAGGAAGGCGCAATGCGGGCCGTGCAACGAGTGCAGGGCCAAGTGCGAATTATACCGGAGGGGAAAAGGTGGACGCGACTTGAATTGCGTTCTTCGTTAGATAACGTAGCTGGAGCAATGAACTCCGCATTCACACTCGCATATCGGCAGTTAGATTACACGAGTGTATTCACAGCTAACATCGTCCATGGATTGCGTACTTCGAAAAAAGAGAATTCTGAGTGACGATCGTAGTAATATGACATTTTATGAATTTTATTACTAACAGAACTTCTATAAAGTCTTTCACCACGCAGGGAGGGAAATGAGGGTAATTCCCCCCGCAAAAAAGTTTTTCAGTAACCATTAATTTTAACTTGTCACGAAACTTTCAAGCACACATATTTTCGGACAATCATTAAAACAAATAAAATCGTACAGTAGCATGAGCTGAGTGTAGCCTGCGACATTTTACCAAATCTGTAATACGACACATTCCTCCAAAACAGTTTGAATTTACCCTCCCAAAATTTGTCTCTAATACTTACTCTACTTACTTCATAATACTTTCACTAATACTTACTTCATAAATTCAGTTATTAAGACCAGAATATCTACATTTCAACAGCCAGCGAGTTCTTTAAACACATTTATCTCAAAACTTATTTCTGCGAGTTATGCTAATATTGAAGTTCATGAATTACATATTACAATGTTACTAGCAAATGTGGCGTCGCCGATGCTGTAAACTGCTTTAGAAATAGTTTCATGTGTTGAACATTTCCTTCATACTTCACTTCTTTCATGCCGAGCTTTGTTCAAATCTGTTTTTTCAGTGTCTGGCATTAGACTTACTAATGAATCGTAGTAGGTGATAATGTTATACTCCCGTTCAAAAGTTTCCACCACCCAATGACCTTGTATGTTACCTCCATAGGGGATATGAACTGGTCTTATTGCAATTTCAAACTTATAATCGCCGTAACAAACACTTGCAGGTTTTGATGCGATTAGTTAAATTTTAGTACACCTAAGTTTTTACGCTGTTTTGGTAATATGCACATAGCACATTTGCATTAGTACAAATGCTAAATGCAAAAATGCAGATCATTTCCATCTAGTTGCGAAAACTACATCTTCTACATCTACATTTGATCTTTTTTCCTTAAAACTTTCATATTTTTCTCCCCTTAATTTTGAAGAGATTAAAACATCACAAACTCAGCCTAATTACGTAAACGTGCGAACGTTTACGTTCGTCGAACGTCGAACATAACGTTCATTCATTCTCTAGCATTACTCAGTTTTTTTCTCCACACTCACTTGAAATTCTTGAAGTTCAATAAGTTCCGGGACAATACTGTTCGTAGGTTTTCGCAAACTTATTTTTTTTAATACGGTAATAATTCGAATCTAAATTGAAATCAAACTGCAGCGTGATTTACTTGATAATTCAATTGTTCACTTCAAGATGGCAATCAGTGTTGCCAACGTCGCCAAAAAATATGGCGTATTAAACAAAAAATGCCTTTGGCTTCTGGTATTTAATCAACGCCACTTACATAGATCGATTTAGGAGACGTTGGTTTAATTCCAGGCATTGTCACTAAGATCGTAGTGCCAAAACACAAAAAAAACACGTTTTTGGATATTTCTTTAAATCTTCTAGCGAGATCCGAAAACAAATTACAAGTGCTCCATCAGAAGGCAGCTCATGCGTCTCGATTGGTGCACGGAAAGTGGTCTAGACGCCAGTGACGGAATGACAAAAACTCTCATCTGCACGTCGGCACACTCAGTTTTACTGAAATACTATGTAGTTATTTATTTGAAATACGAAATGGAACAAATGAAGAACAAGTGACACGAAACCCATACCAGTAAATGCATGCAATGAGGTGGACAGGCGACATTTTCAAGGAGATCTAATGCCGCACAAACGGGAAGGCCAGAGGATCCAAGTCGAAGCCGGAAAAGTTACGTGCTAGTTGCAAAATCTGTCATAGGAATCTGGGAGCGTAACAAGGGAATAAAAGCGGTCTGTCCAATTAAAACTCTCGCGAAGAGCAAAACGAATAGACACAACGCAGGCGAAAGATTTTTAGGCAATCGGTAACGGCGCACTTTTAGAGTCGACAAAGGCCCGATTTGCACGCTTCCTTTCGAACGATTCCGTAATTTCGGGGCGGACGCGCATATCCCCGAACACCACCTGAACAGAGACAAAACTGCGCATGCGCTGAAATTACGGAATTGTTCGACAAAAGAAAGCGTGCAAATCGAGTCAAATAGAGTTTCCACGGATCTAAGTGCTGCAACCTGCTACTGTTCAATCTCCAGTTAAACTAATTTCTTTATACCTTATAAATAGGAGCGGGACGTGCCAGTAAATGGATCGCATACATATCAGCGGGTGGCAAATATCGCTTCGGAGGCCCAGACGCCGTCGAAACCAAGCGCTGCGCAATTAGGCAACGCCAACGTCTTCCCTCTTTTGGGCCGGGCTAGCTCTGCGCAACGCCGCTCGGTGACTCGCGAATCGTTCACGCGCAACGCGCAACGCGGAGCGGCGCCGCCAGGCGAAAAGCAGGGCAGGGTCGCGCGCCGCGCCGCTGACGCCCACAGCCACAATCTTTGCACTTACCCTCCCGACGCCGTAATATAGTGTACAGAGGAAACGCACTGGAATCAGTGGGCAACACGATCTCCAATTTTCTGTCGCAAGATCCAAGTTTAAGGTTCATTGGGGTGTGCTTCACGTCAGGATTAAAATCTATTAGTGCTGCTCCAAAAATGGTTACGATTGGTGCAGGTAGCAAGGACAAACGTATATGCAATTTTGTTCCATGAAATCGGGATGTCTGGATGGGTGGATGGATGGATTCCCACTAGATTTTCATTGATTGATGATCCCGGGCACGCCATCAGCTACGGTCATTAGTCTCGTTAATGTAGTGAATGTTTATGGCGAGAGGCATAAACATTCTCTATGCGGGGTTCTTTCCTCGCACGTTGGTGAGATCCAGCGCTGACCTATTCATCGGTCTGCTGTGTTTCCCCCTCCAAACGTCTCTTACCAAGATGGCAACACGCCACACGGGGCAAGCTATAAACCACAGATATATTCGGTTGCCCGACACGTCGCATGTGCGTTAGAGTAGTGCGTGTGTATGTAAGCAAGGGAATTAGAACGAGGAAGAGGAAGGAAGGATTGCGCGCAAACAGTGGCCAGGTTGTTACGGTATTGCTCCAGCATTCGCATGGTATTAATCAGAGAAATAACGGAAAACGACCGATCAGGCAGCCGTCACTACAATTTTCCTCCAGACAATGGCTAACTTGGATCAAGCTATTGAGCTAGTGCCGAAAAATCCGCTTTCGTCGGAGTCGCATCCGCTCAGTGTCGCTACAGAAACAATAGCAATGCTGGCTTTGAGCTTGCTCAGCATTTCTTAAAATGTTTGTTTGTATTTTTTTAGAAACACTTAACGCACATGGCTAAATGGAACACGTGTGGATGCGCATATTTAGTGAAATAGGAATACTTTAGTCACGCAAAACAAGCGAGTTAAGATGACCCCATCTGTATTTCGGTGTAGCAAGATTTTGAAATTGCAACTCAAAATTGGTCATTATGAATTGTGGAGGCTGAAAACTACAGTCTCGACGATTTGGATATCAGCAAGCAATCTAAAATGGGGTAATCTAACTTAACTCAACCACTTAAGGCGTAGAATTTATTCAAAGGCGTCGCCTCTTTGCCAACAAATACTTGCGCGACGGACAGGTGCAGTTCCTAAGCAACACCGTGCAGCTCGGGAGCCTACTCCTTCAAATGCCCGAATGCCTGGCGAGCTTCACTCTTGTGACACAGTGCGCAGCCGGAGAAACACAGTGATCACTAAACTAGGATGCATTTGATTTCAGGCTATCAGCTTCCACATCATTTGCGAGACTAGCGACTAAAAAATTTTCTTCTTTTAGAGATATCTCTAAAAGTTTTTACGTGGTGCACGAGTAAATAGCCTTCGTTGAGTCGTACATTTACTAATAGTATCTTAAAAATACCAGACAATTATGTCTCAATTTTCGAGGAATTTTTCCTCAATATGACGCCTAATTTGGAAAAAGTAAAATTCAAGTTAATTATTTTACCGATCTATCATGACAAATACACCGGATTAGCTTAAGCTGAAGTACCAGAATAAGTGACATAACAATACAAATAAAATACATGTCTGATGAATTTATCTGCACGTCATCCCTTGATAAACATACAGCAATGACAGCAAACTGACACATTTACATTCAAGTTTTTTTTTGAAGGTTTGCACGTAGCTATACTTAATGAAACATTATTTACATTACTAAAATTTAATACGTAATGTATCAATCTAATCAAATATATCAACCACAACGATCAAACATAATTTGCATTGAACTTGATAATTATTTACAGAGTGAATCGAAATTAATATTTTTAAATTTAAAGTGAACCAAAGAATTGTTAAATGATTTAAATCCAAAACATTAAATAGGGCTTACTTGAAAATAAATTATTAATATACTCCTAGCACAATTATTGGTAACTGAAAAAGTAAATATTGGTAACTGATAAAGTAAAGGGAGGTAGACAGTAATTTACGGTTACATCCCATATAAGAACGTATGAATTCAATAAACAAAAGTGTTGTGTAATTTGCGTTAATGATAACGGTACGAAAAATGTTCCTTAATTTTTTGAAACTTGAATTTACTGCATGGAATTTGTTCCATGAAACAATTATTTATTTTGAATTTATTGTATTAATTCAATAAATATTTTTAAAGTGTCAAATTATATTAATTATATCCAATAATTAAAATGTTTCCCAATTACTTTCACGGTATAGTTATTACATTAATAATGTCTTTCAAATTCTACAAATACACAATATTTCATTGGCGTGGCTCCTTGTGAAGAAGAGTGACGAAATTCCTAGAGGTCCAATTGACGTCACTGCCAACCCCTGGCGGATTACGGAGACCCTTCGGCTTTGTTCGCACGACGGGTAATGAGGGGCTCCTGGAAAACCCAAATCCTCCCCGAATTCCTAAAATATCCTCCCACAGTACCGCTACCCCTCAAACTGTTCGTAGCAGGGCGAAGGTTACTGCACGTCTGAGTGACAGACCAAAACTAATTTCACGTATTATTTTAAAAACTCAAAGGTCTTCTTACGCTCGAAGTGTGTTTATCGATTTTATCTTTGCTTGCTATGTTTTAGCTAATAGATTGTAACTTTCCAGAAGTTAATTAAAAAGTTGATATCTCTTATTTTCACGTACAGCTGAAAGCAACATTCATTCTCATTGATAAATCCCAACATAATATCAGTACTGCTTTAACGGAAATAACCATTCAGATAAAATGTTTAAGTGTTTTTACTCGCACGAGACCATTTGGATATTTCAGCAGAATGAGGAACTACCTACTATATAACAACACTGTTTTGGAATTTTCATCGACTTTTTTGATTGAAGAGAAAATGTTCTCATCAAAATCGTCAAACATTTTTAGATATTTAAAATAGCTTTACATTTTAAATGTATTTTATGAATTCAATCATTAGTGTGGTCGTTATTTTCACTTTCCCAATATTCCCAAGTATTTAAATTCAAAATAAGCTAGGAACCCCCAAAAGCGAAATTGTAGTACATTAACGCATGACGGCAACAAGCTGGATTATAATGGACCATTACACGCTTTTGCGCGTTTATTTGTTTCCGAATACTTCAATTTAACTTGAGCAGGCCGAAGTGGCGCAAGATGTTTCGGATACTGCCTGTTTTGACTCTTAATTGTTACACCATAATACAGTAGAACATTGGATTGCGATTAACTTGGTTTGCAAGTGAAGCCACAATTTTGAAGACATTTTAACTCTATATACGAGCGATGCTTTGTAATACTGAGTAGAACTGGTTAGCACCTATCCCCCTTCAATCCCCCACCCCTGCAGCGGAATTGTGCGTACAGCGATTTTCTCATAGTCTTATAGTTCGATACAAGCTTTGGGCTACGCATGCGAGAAAAGGAGCGGAGGAGCACTTTCTCTCATTCTTTCCGCCTGAGAAATTGTTTCTCCTTCACACTATCGACGGGAAACGGAGGGGAGGCTCTTGCCTTGCCCGACATTACTTATCGTAAGTTCTTATGGGTGCTGAAGATTACGGATTTGCGAGGACTGCAGTCGCGTTCCTTGAGGGGCAACTACCTCTCTGCCCAAACAGTAGTGTGGGGCAACTTGATAACGCCCTCTGTCGTCAGACTTGCCCCAATGGTTACAGATATCTTCAAAATTGTTCACTTTTAAAGTGGCACGAAACGATTCCAGTGAGCCAATAACACTTCTTTTCATCTTAACTCTTCGACTCCCTCAATGTAAGATACAGCTAGGCATTTTTATTACACAAGGTCCAGAGGAGTTTGTATTAATCATTATATATGTATCAACAATTTTGTATTGTGCACAAATCATCTGCATTTCAACTGTTTCTTATGGGAAAATTTGTTTCGATACACAAGTGTTTTGGATTAAAAGAACATTTATAGATCTGATTAGGCTCGAAATTCAAGGTTCGACTGTACTTGTAAAAGTGCAAGATGCAATCAATGTTGGAGTCAGGTATTGACAATGCTATAAAAGGTACTGGAAAATAATATAATAAAGAAACAAAATTACTATAAGTGACTTTCATTTGCTTAGTAGTAACGGAGAAGGAAACATAGTTTCCCAAAGTTGCGAAAAATGTAATGGTCTTGCAGCACAATGACGGAGTCAAACAAACTCTAAAAAAGTATTTCACCTACGGAGCGTCAACTTAACAAAAGTTTCTTTTGACACATGTATGACTTGACACAGAAAATGAAATTAAAAACCGAGATGATCTCGCAGGGAACTTAACCAAAATTCACTCGAAAGTATCGTTTTTATACCTCTAGTGCAGCGTTTTACTCCGTTGTTCCGATTATGCACTGAAATAAAAAAATGGAACGAAATATAAAGAAGTGAATAAAAACATTTATTAAACAATACATTATCTTTCATTCAAAACAAAAACTAAAAATATCGATGAAGGGGTTACAGAGAAAATTATGTTATTTACCGCCATCTTTAATGGCGTCTCAAGATAAGCAAGAGGGCATTTGATGGCCCCCAGCACTTTAATGTGGACAAGGGTGTCATAATTAAGAATTGAATGAGAAACCGCGCCCGAAAGGTTTTACACACTCGTGCGCTGCTCCAGCCTCATCTTTATCCCGAATGTGCGGCGCCGGCGTAAGGATTTAGCAAGTTATTTCTTAAGAAATGTGGCGGCTCGCTTTCGTAAAGCCAACTATTAACACCTTCGAAACAGTAAAGAATTCAAATATCTAAAATTTACGTCAATCGTGAACATATACTTTCTCAATAGGTCGCAAGAGGAGCAATACTCATTATGACCAACATATTCGATATGTCAAACATTAAATAAAGTCAAGGGTGTTGACAATCTTTAAAATCATTGTGCGCGCATAACGCTTGCAGGGAGTAAAGAGACATAAACGGCAAGAAGCACTCCATTTGAAGTACGGTACGTCACAATCATAACTACTCGCACCATCTCTCACAATTTTAGTGTTCCTTGAACTTTCAAAAGAGTTGTTTGCAGCTGCGCGAGAGTCGCGGTATAACTAATTCCAAGCTCGCATGACGTCATTCGCCGGATTTGAGGGTCTACCAGTTCATTTTTATGCAAATGATGATTACTTGAGAAATATTGCAAGTCGCGAGATTTTCCCCCAATTTATTACTAAGACGATACACATACGTCATAGATTATCCATAAAATTACGCGTGTTTACACATGCCTACAGTTTTCGTCGCCACAAATCTAGGCGCAGTGCATAATGGAGACAGAGGGGCACCTTTCGATATAAAAATACGAGGACAAGGAAACAAGACAGAATGAGAATAAATATATCGATCTTTTCAAAGCCTGCCCGACTCTTATTATAAAGACACACGTGGTGACAAACTCAATTCAGTAGTAATTTAAGAAAACAACAAGGGTAATGTTTCGCAGATGGTTTTATACTAATTTCACTAAAAATGTTTAATTTTGTAAACGTTTTAAATAACTGTATAAAAATGTAAATACAAAATACAGAAATTAGAGTATTAACCCATTTTACGTAAAATGTATGACAGACACGTAGGTTAGAGTGCATGTTCTCACAGCAGACTATTACTAAGTACGTAAACAAAAATTTACAGCCATATTCCAGTTTGTGCAATACTATTTCGTAACGCTTACCATTAAACGGATACTGCAATTCCTTCGTGGCGTCGCGTCCCGACCGTTGACAGACACTGCCGCGAAGCAATTCGCTTTCTGTCCCTCGACATGTCAATATCCTGCCCAATAAGGAATAGGCTCTACGAATTTCCACCACGCATTTAAGAGCCGGTTGCGACACGGCGACTATTTTTACCGCAACAATGTCACACAAACATCCCAGCGGGCGGCATTGAATGAGTTGGACGTCAACCGAACGAGAACTGCGTATTTGTTGCGGGCGCCAGACCGCGCCGCGCGGGGCGTCCTTGTTGCGCGCCGCGGTTGCAAGTCACCACGCAACGCGATGCGATGCGATGCGCTGCGCCGCCGCGACGGTTGCTGGCTGCTGCTGGCGAGCGCGTGCCCCGGAGGTCGGCGAAGGACCCACGTGGGCGCAGGGCAGCCGCAGGACCGCGTGCAAGGCACGACGCTTCGTGAGGCGTATTCGCAGACTCGCCGTGCAGCCGCGGGGGGAGCAACAGGGACGCTCGCTGCTCAAGATGCAGCAAAAGAAAACAAAACCACTTGTGTGCTGAAACTCCAGAATATAATTTCCTACCACGGAAGTGAGATATTTACCGCTAACCCACACGTGTCTGAAATGAAAGGATGTGAATACATTTTTCTAAACCATTGTTTTATCTTATTTAAACACATGCATTTCACGTATGCAATATTTTCAATGATTCACTGTTGACACTATAAATATAAGATCTTTAACTTCCAAGATATTAATATCGTTAAGAAACTAACGGTTAGAAATCTAACGCAACTGTATTCAATGTCGTATATTGGCTTTACACGAAAATTACAGACAGATCCAGAAACAGAACGGAAAATGAGACATGTTGTGACATTGATGGAATAGCACATGAAAGAAAAAAATAATAACAAAAAATGGGCAAAAATAGCATAATTGTACAAATAGTTATGAGAAATACCAGTATAGCTATAAATATACTGGTGATAAAACATAAACCTACTGGTGATAAAACCAATTAGACTTCCTGGTTTTGAGAATATAAATTAACATATTTCCTTATATTCTTCGAAACGATGAAAGAAAACCATGAAGATTTCATGGAAATATAACGGTGATGTTTTTACAGCTTCACAACGCGAGTGGCCACACCAAATGCGCAACGAATAACCAGCCTATCGACTTCTTCCATGCATTGCTCAAACCACCACCATTCACCAAGGCTAGCTGATGCGACAGTCTTAACAAATGAAGATAACCAACATGCGGGCCTCATTTAAGTAAATTCAACGCTGGGTCATTGGTACTTATTGTTCCAATTATGGACATTGGACATTAGATAACCTGGAGTGTTATTCCGTAAGTCGATACAAGGGAGTTACAAAAAATACCTTCCGAACACGTGGGAAAATGCAATAGCAATCTTATAATAAATACTATTGTTGGCAATGACAACGTTTATAATTATTTCATGATAAATGCCAACGATAACGCACCACAACACCTATATAAATGCTATAGCATTCAGTACGATCGTTTCAAGAGCTGTGCCACGCACTACTGATTACTGCCGCCGATAGATTGCGTTCGTGTTCATCGGTGATCAAGATGCGGCGCTGCTATCGATGCCTCCTACTTATGATTAATTACAAACTCACGATCCTAATATTGCTCCCCGAGGAAATAAAATGAACTAGAAAAGCATAACAGACTTTGAGCACCTTTTCCTTTATGCTAATTGTCTAGGTAAAACTTTGCGAACATCTTTGAAGCATTGAAAACACCATAATTCAAATCGTAATCTTCATTCTTAAGGGAATAGTGTTATTACAAAATACTTTTGAAAGGATGACGTAGGAAACAAATATAAAAAGAAAGTGAATGTATGAATATTACATAGTTCATATTTTATTGTCGGTGAGAATGAATTTTAAATGACTGCGGATAAAGTCTTGTAGGTACGAGTAGAAATTGTTCCGCATAAATGATCCAACTGGTATAGTTTTGTCACGAATTACATTTGTTCATTACTTCACATTGCCTATGAAGTTCCAAGAAGTGTGTATTCAGAGAATGAAGAAGCAGGCAGCATCCGTCCGAAAAAAATTCACGTTGTTACCGTCAGAGATATTTGAATGGTATTCATTAAAAATCAATACAAAGTAAGGAATTTTTCATTTGTTCATTCGCAATTCAATTGACAGCCATTTGCAATGGAATTCGGGTCGCGGCATGAGAAGCGTTGAGCGATGGTACTGCGTTTTAAACACGACGTACATGACCTTGGCACGAGGAAAAATTTAAGAACCGTTCCTTTTCCAGTTAAAGACCAGCTCAGGAGGCTCAGGGGTTCAACTGATGTCACTGCAGTGCCACTCATCAGGAGGACCTAGAGTTTCAATCCAGTCAGTGGCAGGATTTCCAACACTAGCTTGTCAGCTAGGTCGAATTAAGTCGCCGTCCGGAGAAGAATTCTAGACGCCCCCTGTTCTGATCGTTAGTTTTAGTGGTTTCTCCGATCAACACCAGGCGAGTGCCTGAGCAGTACCGTAACTAACGGGCCACGGACTGCGCGGATCGGAAAGATCACATCCACATCACGCGATGCAAACGTGCACCACAGTTATGGGACTAATGCCCTTAGCAACTGACACGCCCGGATACAGTAATCAATCACTGCAATTACAGGGCATTCCCTCCAGAAAGACTTAAGAAAATGTTTGATATTCCAAAATTGGAATTCTAGTTTTGGAATTTGTATCTAGGAGTTGTGCGATTTCATCATTAATGTTTTACTTGAAAAGGGTCGTCACCAGGTATAACACGTACCCAACAACATACGCCAACTCTGCAATAGAACGCCAAAGATTATATCCAAAGGTTAAAAATGAAGATGATTGTATTATTCGGACTGTTACATCCCAATTTTACATTCACCATTTGCAAGTGCGCTAAAATACTAGTAGTACTGTACTGAGCGATCATATTTTCTGTTGAAAAATGAACTTATTGCGATAGAAATGATTTCAAACATAAACTCATTTAGTTCAGTCACAAAGAAGGTTGACAATTGGTAATGTAAGTACGTAACAGTGTACAATAATAAACCAACTTCCGATAATATATATTTTAAGAATTGCAAATTTAGCGGACGAAGATAATATTCGGAACGGAAATATGAATGTTTTGGTGTCTGTAGACCCGCCTGAATAGAATAGATGTATCGAAAATCACTAAACATCGACATGGGCGTGCCAGTGAGCTGATCAGAGCATACCTAGGCTACAGGCAATCATAATGAGCTTGCCGTTCTGCCAGCAGTCAGTTGGGGTCAAAAACTGGGGCCAGTTGTTCCTTCCACACGAAATGTGGGCGAGGGAGGCAAGGCCGCTTAGCGCCGTCTATCTCACGGAAAGAGGTGGCTTTCGTTACGCTGACGGTCCGCCCCGCATTACACGTCACGCAAAGTATACGTTGCTCCCACGTTAGCCGCGTGCTATCGCAGCTATTTTTAGCTCCGCCCCGCCCCGCCACTCAGAATACGTGCCGGCCTATCAGCCAAGAGTCAGGTGTCGAAACGGAAAGTCGAACTTCATGTTTTCACTCGTCGATACGTATCTACCAAACACATTGTTCCTCGACATTCTACGCGTACGTTTTCCACGAATCTGTTTCCACACGAAAAATTTAATGGTGTTGGTTATGTTTGGGGAAATTTCCGGTGACCGACTTCAAAAGTGTTGATTATGGCGCATTTCCATTTCAGGGAAATACGTCATTAAAATCTGATGAAAGTGTTCGCCAGCCAACATCACAGTGAAATATCCAGTTCCGTCAACGTCCCTTCATTGTACGGACGTAGGAGGGGAGATGCTTAAAATCTACACGCAGAACTTACATTTACTCAATCGCTTTTGCAACTGTAAAAAATAAATTAAAAGACACGATTCAACCTATTTATTACCCCTCTAACTCATTCTATTTCTTCAGCATATATCTGGATCTACTCACTTTGGTTATTGTTGTCATTATTTTCAGCGATACTCAATTTAAAACGATTTCAAGAAAATCCTTGATGTCAGTTTATATTTCAGCAGTACACCTAGAAAACCATTTTAGGAGGTTTTGAAGTAAGTCTGGTTAAACACTCACGAATTTTTTTTCTACATTGTGGAAGATTATTTCTGTCTCTATTCCTTCGTCATAAAATTCCACAAAATATCCGCCACAAATTAACCATCGTATAAAAGCGACGAAGCAGATATCTTGGGAATAATACCGAACATATCTATCGCTACTTTCACGATGCAATCGAGAGATACTGGTCACGGTGTATTCCCATCTGTTTAAACCTAGGATCCATGGACCCGGAAACTACATGAATGCGTATGCAGGGCCTCTGAGGCCCTGCACAATACGCTCTCGAAAACTGCACATAAAACTGCTTTATTATTGTTAACTTCAAATAAAAATAACTTTAAATGTTAAACAAATTACTTTTTATTTAAATAACTATTAACACGAACGAACCCTCACGGACAAACAGATTCTACATCTAGCTAGTCTGACAAGATCTTTCTTAATTCTCGATTCTTCCTACGTACTGCATGTTTACTAGTTTCAAAAGATGGAGGTGTTTTTCAGATGCAGTCTTTAGTAATAAAATTCTTTATATTTATTTGCGAATCTCTAATTAACGTTTTAATGTACAATTTATCCAGACTTACGGCCGTCAACAGACGACTGCATCACACGTCTATTCCGACAACTAATGTCTAGAACGTCTCACTTTCAAATATCCCTAAAAGACTTCAAGAAATACGATAGTTATTCTGAGATTTTAGTCGCTTTACACTGTGCGAGAGAAACCCATCACTCCAATATCCATAATATTTGGATGAATGCTCTTGATTTTTTCTTTATATTTAGAAAATCTCCAATTTGAATATTTCATTTCAATGTCAGAGGAAGGATTGAATTTTCTGCATACGACTTTAACTGAATTATTTATTGAGTTATTTGTTGACGATTTCCTACATCACGCCACGAGTAGAAGGCACGGCAAGGATATAATTTATGGTTGATAATGATATAATTTTATATTTTCTTCGTACGTTATAATAATTAATATTTCATGTAAAAATACTTAATTCGCAGTCAACTTTTGGTTACCTCCTACAGCTCTGGAATTTTGAATAAAAATTAACAAACTAGTTTCAGTGTTTAAAAAGCTGTGACCGCTGTCTCAATAAGAAAAAATTAAGAACACGCAAATTCCTCTCGTATTTCAAAAACAAGAAATGAAAATATTTCAGTCTGTGTTTGGACAACAATTACCGTGAAAACGATATTTCCATTCGTCTCCTCTTAACTTTGAGAAGACGAATTCGAAAGATCCAACCGAACTTTCAGACGTTAAAAAAATACATTATTTTGTTCAATACCTTACACCAAGGATGTTACACGAACAACTCACGGTGGTCAAGAAATGTATAATTTTGGCCTGCAGGGACCAAGTGATTATTCGTTTTGATGAACATCTTCAGAACACGTTGACACACGTCGCTGTCACTACTGACGAAAATTTGTAGTTATTATTGTATATTAATTTTTAACTTATTCGTAATTTCTTCTGTATATTTTGGAATATTTTCATTTGTTGATGTATTTCTTAATTCGTGCCTCCACCACACAAACTGAATTCTATTTGTATTGATTTTAAATTAAATCAAATATAAAGAAGTATTAAAGAGACTATAAAAAGCAGAAGATATGGCATCAACTTTGAATATGAATGCTACGTTCATTTCGTCCGTTAGAAAAGAGAACCAGGGTCTATGATGACTCTGGCATCTCTACTCTATTCACCACACCCTTGGTGGTGTTCTAAAGTAGACTCAGATCAACAAAATCTCCACGAAGGAAGGAAAAACGCAAGAACCTAGTCCTCAAAATTGTTACCAAATTTCTCACGTACCTTTTATTCACAAAACGACACATATTTCGCCGAATATTTTGTTTAGGAAAACAGTAAATTATTTTATTTTTATAAATTCTCCGCACAACTAACGTATGCAATTTATTCCACGCAATTCATACATACTGAATGTAACGATTTAAATCCTTGCAACATTCGATCAGGTAAATGAATTTATCTTCAGATTCTTTATAAGAAGAATAAATCACGTGCCGAGGAATCTTCGCCGAATCGGGATGACGAGCAGCACGCGGCGTTGGTTGTGACGTCACGCCGCCAGCGGAAGTGTGCGCGGGCGCGCGCATTGGGAGCAGCTGTGCGCTCGGCTGCGAACCCTCGACGCAGGCGCCGCGCCGCCCGCCGCTCTCTAACAATAGGAGTCGCCCAAGAAGTTGCGCCAGCGAAACGACAGAGCTGGAAGAGGCCGCCCATGACGTTCAATCGCGCGAATCCGCAGAGCGTCTCTCAACACTGACCGCTCGCGGCGACCAATCAATAATTTTGACAAGGCTCACGTCAAGCAGGTTCAGGCCTAGAAAAAGGGAGTCCCTGGCACACAATGCGAGAATTCGATTTGTACGGGTAGTAGAAGCTATTCAAATTCGATGGAAGTAAAATATAATTACAAAGAGAGAGATTCAACAACGAACTACAGCTGCGCATTGCATTCATAGTAGGTTCCACTTCAAACAACACATTCACATAATAGCCGTCGCGATACCTATGCATGGAAGCAAAATAATACAACAGGTGTTGTATATTAAGTTTGTTACATTCTGAACTATCTGTCAAACTTACCTTAGAACTTAAAGAGATCCCAGTCAATAACATATTCGATCGGCAGGTGACGCTCATAGTAATAAGAATATTTGAGGATTCCTTTCACACTGCAATCCGGCTGGCACTGACCACAGAAACTTCCAGCACTGCAACGCGTTCACGTCTCTCGCACGAATAATACTAGTTGGCGCATTCGCAGCGGCTGGGGAAACCCAAGGGACGGCCGCTAGGAGCGCTCCCCCACGGCCCTGGATTAGAAAGGGCACGGCCGGGCAAGACAAAAGGCCCAACGCTATCAGGATATAACAGGCCCTTTTCGAACCTTCTTGGAGAAACCCACCTTGCAGGAAACCGTCGTAAGACAGAGACAGGAAAGTCTCCTACAAACTACGAACGTCTCCTACACAAGTTATGACTAATCTATTGTTTGTCGATGTTAATTTTTGGAAGTGCTACATACTATCTTCTCGTATTTCGGTCAAATAATTTTAGGAAACAATATCTGGAAAATATTTCCTATTTACAAAACTAGAAAATATGAATTTCGTATTCTTATACGACCGAGTACACAATATAAAATGTCTACATCAGTACTTAAGCATTTCAATTCTCGGTGATCCAGAGGAAAGTTCAAAATAAATGAAACGCATTTGACCTCAACTTTCCGGGCGATGGCGCGGCTTGACGTTTGAATCAACGCTTTGAAGCAATGGTATCGTCAACATTTTTTAAATTAATTTGATAAGCAACTTTCGACAGTTTATTGAATGAAGAAAAGTGCAGGCAAAACAATACCATTTATTGACGCATTTGAACTCATCATCAATAAAATAATTTTGTTGACAATCGTTTCGGCGCAAGGCTGGTAGTGTTCTTTAGATGAACATCAAAGAGCGACCGAAACATTTTGCCAGTGAGGGTGGCGACGCGGTGCGGCGAGCGCAAATCACAGAGAGTGGCTGCCGTCGCGCGACTCAAACGTGCGGTTCCGGCGATCGAAGGCTTCACAAATAAATGGAGATGAAATATATTTAACAGCAACTGAGACTCGACAGTGATTAGCAAACATTTTATACATGAGGCACGAGAGAGGGGGGAGAGAGAGAGAGAGAGAGAGAGAGAGAGAGGGAGGGAGGGAGAAAGAGAGAGGGAGGGAGGGAGAAAGAGAGAGGGAGGGGGGAGAGAGAGAGAGGGCGAGAGAATGAAAATGCAATGGTATAGTCCACCTACTGAAAATGAGCACGATAATGCAAGAAAAATCTACAAAATAGTTAATAATAATAATAATAATAATAATAACAATTATAATAACTGCAAAAAACTATATTATTATTAAATAATCTGTTTGAGATAGAAAATACTTCAATTTTTCTGTCAAAATTTTGACGCTCGTAGTACATTAGAATTGAACAAAACTAGCAGTACGTTCGCAGAGGCATTTCGTGCCAACAGGGGCCCAATGGCTCCCGAGGCAGCGCACCTACCCGTTTGATCCCGCGGCGCACGGACATGGAGGCGACGCCCGACGGCGGTGGCGGTGGCAGCACAGTAGCAGCGTCGCAACGCTGAGGCCACGCGCCGGCTCCCTTTCGCAAAGCAACGGCTTTCGCGGTCGCCGAGCCGAGCTGAGCTGAGCCGAGCCGAGTCGCGGCCGCAGGGGCCGAATTTCGTGGCGTCACGGCACGGTACGGCGGCTGGCGACGGCACCGGAGGGGAACGCGCACTTAACCCGCGCCGCAACTACCCACCCACGCATGCCCGTCGAGGCTGCCGCTGCCGCCGCCGCCACCTGCCGCCGCCCCCGTGCCTGCGCTCAGCTGCGAAAGCAGCGTGCCGTTGATGGCGAATTGTTTTTAACACTGCTACACAATGGACCTGAACGCCTTTTCAACACGTGTAACGACGTATGTACCGACACGTTCCTCATCACACTCCGACTAACATTTTCTAATGCACCTTGGATCAGAAGTGCCATTGCGACTCAGCGAATATAGAATTACCGCTAAACAATTTAACTTCGATGTTATATCTCGGTTCCTTTAATACTGTGTCCTTAAATAATTTTTTAAATTCAGGATGTCATATTTATTTCCACAGCGGTAGCTTGACGACAACAGTTTCAATTGTTTTAGTGAAACATACATCATTTTCTGCTACAAAGATTTGCTCCCGGTGGTTCTCTCGACGTTTTATTTCTTCAAGGCCATGAAACGCGTTCTGCGAATCGAGGTGGTAGAACGGAGGTGCCTCTCGGCTTGCATACCGTTGCAGAACAATGCACGGCACAAAAAGGGATGAAATGATAAAAATTATATTATACTATGTAACGTTCCATCTGCCAATATTTTGTGTTCAACTCGAGATAATTTCTCTGCTAGAATTAAGAAACCTTGCGAGAATTCGCATCACTGTTTACCATATAAGTGAAGTGAAGTGAACTAAGCCGTAATACTAATGGTCGTTCGAGTTACCCCTTCCCAACAATCTTCCTTCTAAAAGCAATTGAAGATCCTGAGCCTCTCGAGCTGTTTGCTGAAGTGATGCGTCACGTTTCGGTTGGAACTCAAGACCACGACACAATACAACGGAAAATAAAAATAAAATCTTGAGGAAAAAGAGCAATGGAACACCGTGACGTTGCTTCTACGACTCAACAACGACTATTCCGCATGGAGAACGCAAGCAAATGCGATGCAAGCAGGCGCACTTCACTTCTTACTCTATTTTAGTCTGCCCAGAGCCTGCTATTTTCAGGGCAGAGCCACAAGGGGCACATGTTGTTTCTGGCCGACTGACTGCCATTTAACGACCGCTTGCTCATGTATTTCCAGCTTCGACGTTATACAACGTGTCTCCTGCGAACTTAGACGAAAACAATGCCTCGGCGATGATACGCAGAGCGCATGATCCAGTGTGCGCTGCTGTTAACGAGTCAGGGGAGAGGAACTGCTTGCGACCAAGGCTGCTGCGATAGTCAGTGAGCCAGGAGGAAAACGCGATTCATTGTCGACTATTCAAATGCGTTACGAGTGACAAAACGGTTACACTATGAAACAACACATACAGCAGATTCTCTGCCGGTTGATTAAACGTCCGGTAGGAGGAATTGAATCCCTCCGAAATCAAGAACACGAATAATATTTCTTCACATATATTTGTTGCATATTATCAGTTACCCCCAACAGTAGCGAAGCAATACAGCCAATTAATTCGAGTACAGAGTAGCTCGTGTTGCTTCTTAAAAAATCAAAGTGGAACTATTAAACAACTTGAGGATAAAAATGAAAAGAAAATTTAGAACGGGTTGCATAAAGAACACATCTTTCTGTAAAAACCTTGAATGCGGCAATTTGTAAGAACATAAAAAGGTGAATTATTATGGTTTCACTTTTACAATTCTACGACGAGAGTTACAATTATCTGAATATCTAGAAATGCAAGACTGTTTTGAAAATTGAATTTTTCTTTTGACAAACATCTACAAGAACTTTTTTTTTTAATTCGACGGTTCAAATAATTTTCACAAGATTATTGCTCAAATATATAACAAAATCTCTAGTATATGTCTAAATTACAATTAAATATTGCCAATAAGCGATGGATCCATCAACACTGTACCTTGAAAGAGTCTGCCATATTCGTTATTTTCAGATTATGCAGCAAGTAATTTGCTTACAAACAGACCCAATAAACAACTACAATAAATTTGAAGTTATTAAAAAACGAAGAATACAATTGTGATGTACTAAGAAAACGAAATATTAATACCCTCAACACTCCCCTTTATTCATTGGGTAAAATTAAATTGTTACTTGAAGGCATTAAAATAATTGCAGAATCGTCTATTATTAAAATGTATTTCCACTATCAGTGGGACTCGTTAATACGACCTAGTCTTCCTTACCCCGTGACCATCACATCTATTATATTTAACATATTTTGGAAATATATAATTCACAATTACAAGAGACTTGTAACAACTGATGTTACAAGTCTCTTTAAACGGAAGGTCCTAGGCTCGAGTCCCGACGGTGACAAGATTTTCGACTCTAGCGTCTTAGCTAGTTCGAATTCAGTCGCTGTCTGGAGGAGAATTCTAGAGGCCGGCCGGCTGCTCTGATCGGTTTGTTTTCCGTGGTTTCTCCGATCTACACCAGGTGAATACCGGAGCAGTACCCTAACAAACGGGTAGCGCGAGGTCTCACCTTGTCCTATCCTCACCCCTTACACACACACACTTAAACCAACATGCACTACCCTGACACACACGCCTATGACCCGTCAGGAGCAAAGCGGGGGCGGTGCCCGCTGGTGGGAGACACCTGGTTGGAGAAAACCCTAGCCGACGGTAGGTCGGCGCCGGATCTCGTCATATAGCGGGGGGAGGGGGAGATCACCGCTACCTCCCGGGCAAAAACAACTTGCATCGCGCTTACGGAACTAGTGACTGGTAGTTGACGCGCCCGGAATCACTCAATAATTAATCTTTACTTCAGGGTGAATCCAAATCGCAGTGGTCACTGTGTTGGCTTTCTATTTTTAGGCTCTCGGCACTGTTTTCAGAGAGATGAGAGCAGCTTCTCACTCCACTGTTACTCGATAGTAATTTATCCGGTTACCACCAACATTTTCATCTTTTCGATCCTTCAGTCATGGGACGGCTAGCCACCCTTGACTGCGAGAGCGTAAGCTCTTACTACACTCCAAATATAGCATATTTCAATGTGTACGTAATGGTTTAAATATAAAGATGATGAATTCAGACAATTTTAGTCGTTAAGGAGTTGGCTTGTTGTTTGGCCACTTACATACTTTTTGGATGTAGCTACTTCATTTTTCTTTTTACACGCAATAGTGGTCACTAATGACCTAGTAGTTGATGCGACCTTAAATAATATCCTATATATATATATATATATATATATATATATATATATATATATATATATATATATATATATATATATATATTGGATATTATTTAAGGTCGCATCAACTACTAGGTCATTAGTGATATATTATATATAAAGTGGCTACATCCAAAAATGCCAAACGACAAGCCAACTCCTTAACGGCTATAATTGTCTGAATTCATCATCTTTATATTTAAACCATTACGTACACATTGAAATATGCTATATTTGGAGTGTAGTAAGAGCTTACGCACACGCAGTCAAGGGTGGCTAGCCGACCCATGTCGTGTGCACGCCGCAGACGCTGCCATTAACGCAAATACTCAGGCGCACGCGCTCATTCATCGAACCAACACGCGCCGCCGGGGAGCAGGCCCCAACCGACACGCGCGAGAAAACGTTCAGCCAGCCTCCACGTGCGAGCGGGCGAGCAGGCGAGCGCCTGCCACAGCGCGAGCTGCAACCCGCACAACGGCGCAGCCACGCCACTCGGCGGAGGAACACCCAACGTGCCACACCGCGCCCCGCAGGAGGGGGAGGAGGATGCACCGTTCGCGTCCGAAGTGCTAATGGTCGCGAGGGCATCGTCGGGTACTTTTAACTTAAATATGAACGTACCCTGCTCAATGACCGCACTCGTAATCACATCGATTTAGATGCAATTCAGCCCCGTGCGACTCGGCACGGGGATATATATATATATATATATATATATATATATATATATATATATATATATATATATATATATACACAGTGTATTCATTGTGTACTTATATACGCATATAAATACACGCAACCAATGTATACAATGGAGCGATATTGGGTAAAATGCACCGGATGATAATTATTTCTTCGTCGTCCCAAGTTTCAAACTTCTAAGTGAATCGAGCCGTCAATGGTTTAGGCGCTGTGTCGCGCGTTGCCATGACCCGACAGGGCGGGGTGTTTCCGTGCAACACTTTCGTTGGTATTTATCGTCATGGAAAGGTCCCTATTTCGTTTTATTCTAATTATCAGTATTTTCTCTTCCTGCAGACGGGCTAACAAGGAACGAAAAGGAAATGTTCGATTTGAAATCAATATGTGCAGACAGTACACGGTATAGCTTTGAAAAGGGCTTTGCACGTTTAGATTCCATGGGAAAATATGTGTAACTTTTATGGAAAACTTTTTTGAGGGGAGGGTGATTTGTGACAGATGGAGCTGAAATATCACAAATTAAAATTATTCGCGATTTTTCCAACACATTATGGACTCAAAAACGATAAAATACGTACTCAGGAATTTTACAAAGCTATCAAATGTTCGTCCCCAACCTTCAAAGAAAGAGAAGCGGCAACATTGACATTTTAATTGTAAATTCCTAAATGTTGATGGTAAATTCTGTTTCTACAGCAATAAATAAATAAATAAATAAATAAATAAATAAATAAACACGAAACACTTCTTCAAAATCATTCATATTGGAGTCGAAATTATTAACCCCAAAATGCATCTAGAATGGAAAATCATACAATACGTGTTCAGTGTTTTTAAAGAAATGAACCTACTCTTAGCGCTACCTAGGAGCAACGACGTGGGCGCAGTAGGCTTCTGTTCCTTTGCTTCGCACCTCCGCATCCAGCCATTCCTGTCGAAATTCTCTACTTAATTAGATGTTCAAAATGTTCATTTGGGAATGGGTGAACGTTTCGAATAATTATCATTAAATAAGTGAACAACTTCGAATGAGCTTCTTTTATCGCCCCAACCTCACATTATGAGAATATCTATTTTCTTCTTTCTCTCTTTCCTAAAAAGACTTCAATTTTACAAACTGACATTTAAAACCACCAATTTATAAACAAGGTCTCTCAAAATAGAAATATTAAAAAAGGTGAAAAAACTCTTTACAGTATACTAATAATAAGATAAATGAAGTCCCTAGGCAGGTATAGTGTATTTTATTTTTTATTTTTTGCTATTTCACTTTAATTTATAATATGTCAAATTTGGCGACTAAAAATATCACTTTTCCTATAAATTAATAAATAAAATAATAAAGATTAATGTAGCATAAAAAGCCTTACTTTAGTATGAAAAATTTGGGGTTTAAAAATGAGTGTTTATTATGAAAATTAAAAATTAATCTTTAATCTCACACCATGGGCAAACATAAAAAGGAGCGGTTTTAAAAAAACTAAGGAGAAGGAACTGGGGTTGCCACTAGGGCGGGGCTGGGAGGGGGAGAAGAGGTCGGTATCATTGGATAACGTCGACGGAAAAATAGTCTTTGATGACGAATTAATATCGCAGTACTACTAAAATTCTGATAATTTAAAACTACTGTGAGATGTTGTATTTACTTCCTTTTTCTAAGTATGTCATTTTGATAATGTTAAAAGTACGATGGATATATTATTTTGGTAACTCACTATTTGATACATTGTAGAAAACTGCGAAAGGTTTCTTTTTTGTTCTCTTAGGCTATCGTACACATTTCTCGTCACCCCGAATGAAATTGCAAATTGCATTCCATATATAAACTAAAATGGGATAGACAAATCAGAAGTTTCAAGCGTACAAATTACTTATTACAGGAGGTTATGGTCAAGAGACAACCTTGTCCTTCGAACCCGCGCTAGCAGCCCGTGCACCCAGAGCAGCAGCAATTACCGGACAATTAGAGGCTGTCACGGAAGGAGCTGCGATAGTTGCATCATCGGGCTGCGTCGCGCGATAAACAGAAACGCTGCCTCTGTATTTGGTTCGCAGAATTCGGCCGCTTCCGAGCACAACGATCATTTGCGCCACGCCTCTTGACGTCAAGATAAAATTTAAGAGTTAGCAGTTCCCTTGTGCTGATTGTGAATAAGCATAATTTGTTGATAAAAATAAATTAAGAGTAAAAATCCATACTAAGCAAAAATATATTTGAGAATCCTGAATATATGCAAATTGAAACGACGAATAGGTATTTTTTAAGTTTGTCGCTAACTCAGCTAAAACCCGTAACCACTTCACTCCTAAGGAATGCATCTAGCACCATACACTAAATACAATACACGTAACGTTAAATGCAGAATCAACTTAATACGAGGATTTTGGCGAGTCAGTCCTGCAATAATCACGCATGCCCTGAGCACCATGAGATTTCTCGCCGCATCGACATGCGGTGAAATGGTATAAGCTCTGAGCTAGGATATTTCACTAGGACGAAGGGCCACCTGAGACGAGTCGAAGTTTTTATTTGACTCGCCATAAAGCATTATTATTATTATTATTATTATTATTATTATTATTATTATTATTATTATTATTATTATTATTATTATTATTATTATTATTATTATTATTATTATTATTATTAAGTCGGCCCCGTGGCGCAGACGGTTGCGGCAGCCGTCGTCAGTGCTGAGGAGGCTGCAGGTTCGAGTCCTGCGTAGACATGGTCGTATTTGTGATTGTCCCTTCACCTATCATCATCAACCTTTCATCTCATAATTCACACTTCAAGGCGTAACAACCTTGTTGTAATCCAAGGATACAGCGGAAAAGCTGATCCTGGAAGAATTACACACGTTAATCGTGTAGCGTGGTCAGTAATGGCGTATACGCCAATAATAATAATAATAATAATAATAATAATAATAATAATAATATTTATTTGTCTACAATTGGCTGATTGCCAGGGGGTAGCCATAACCCTACAGTTTTCAACAGTGCGTGAAAAATCCATAAAAATTATAAAGAATTTAATAATTATTATTTTGGAAATGAATTGTCACTCTCCACTATGGATGTAATATGAAATAAAGTGACTCAAATAGTACAAATAATTCATGCTGTTCTGCGGTCGGGTACCCTAAGACTTTCTATAATATTCTGTATTATTAAGACTAGAAGCTTTTCAAAAAATTAAATTAGAAGTTAAGCTCCAGCCACATCGACCAACAAGACTCATTTGTCATATTCTTACAACAAACAAAGGTGTCATGAATTAGTTCCCGTCCACTGAACAATTTAACAAGACAACAGTTATGAGACAACAAATAACTACTAACGTGAAACAACTCATAGGGAAGGTGCATTTATGGAGGTATTTTCAGCAAGCGAATATTAGGAAACAAATAACGCCTATTAAAGAGAATCTAATCGGCAGACACGTATAACATGGTATTTCACGTAATTGATCCCCCGTAAAAGGAGTCGGCCCACATGCCTGACTAGATTTCGCACGCACGGAAGTAACGATTGTGTGGTTAAGGCGCTGCTCGCAGGCCTGGCTTCCGCGAACCGAGACGCCGTCACGGGCCGGGCCGGCGGGGCGGCGGGCGGCCGCGAGGCGCAGGTGGCGGTGCCCGGGGAGGAACCTACGCGCGCACGCGGAAAACGGCTCCAGGCTTGCGTTGCGCCCAGGCGTGGCTGGAGGTAACGAGCACGAGGACACGAGGAAAGGCGATCGCGAAAGTGGGGGTGGGAGGCGCTGCTAGGAGATTTTAAATCCATTCTGAGAAGGGCTCTATTTTCAACTACTGAATTGTCAGACCACACGATACATTTTTGTTCCGTGAACATAGGGTCTTACTAACACATAAATAAAATAATTATAACTGATTTCTAGCTTAGCGAGGCTCCTCCGGCCGGAATTTTCGAGCAGAGGTATTTGCTGTGTAATGCAAGTGTGTAGTAAAAAGATATTGCGCAGGATTGGACATGGGATTCATTAGCCCGCATCTTCTGTGCAGCCGGCGGCGGAGTCCAACCACACATACGGTGTATTCGACGGGGTGCATGAACCCGACCGTCACGTTGGCCAGGTCCCGGCGGCGCTCACGGCGATAGCTACAAGGTGGTGGCCGGGAGAGGACGGGTTGTGGGCCCCGAACCTCCCGAGCCTTAGTCCGGCGGCCCCCAGATGGGCACATGGCTTCGACGCGACAGTGGCCCCATACGTTTGGCAAAGAGGAGGGACTTGTCCCGGCGAATTGTGAGTGGCGCTTAATTTGACTCCGGTGTGAGAGGTAGAATCTCTGAGCTGGCAGAGTGGCCTGACCCAGGCTTAACTGAGGAGGTTCCCGTGAAGGGTAACTTGCGTTCAGGCGGGATCTGTATATCATCCCAAGGGTGTACTTGTGCTCCAGTAGGGGGTGCGGATAGAGGCTAACGACTAGATAGCCACACCGGGGAGAAATTCCCCAGGTAGAACAAGAAAGTGTGCGCATAGACGGACGATCATACATTCCACTACTTTCCTTGGACAAATGCAGTATAGTGATTCCCAGTTTTTCACCACTGTAGATGACTTGACCACCCCCTCGAAAAGGTGTTTTTCTGATAACTCTTCGAAAATCTCCAACTAATAATAGAACCAACCGTTTCGTCTTCTGAAAAGGAATCGAATGAGTTAGTGGTAATCTCTGTTGGTGTCATAAAATTCTCACTAAGCGCTAAACATCCTCAAAATCTCCTTTTTTCGATAATCCTCTCAAAATGTTTTCGAAGGATCCAGAAAAATTGTCAGTTTCCACCAGAAGACGAGACGCGTCAAATGATACCTCAGTTATCTTGAGTGGTGGGTCGAAAGAGGTATCTGCGTGACGGACAGACGGGCGGATACAAGTAACCCGATTACTACTTTTTACTCATAGGAAAGGATGTACATGTAATTATATTTTCAATAATACTCTTTTTGCCAGAGACTCACTATCATCTCCCAGGTAATTTCTAAAAAGGAATAAATGATAGTGAATTTCCAACATTGAAAATCGTACAAATATATTTTCATCAGCTAAGTGGATCCATTTCGAAATTGCCTGAAGGCCTGTCCGCTCGCTCTCCCCACCACCTGGGCGACAGCATCGCCGTTCCCTTGACGCGGCGTCACCATCCTTTCTCGTGGGACTGCTACGACTCTCCTCAGCGAAGAAACGTCCCATTTTTCTTACCGATCATCTGCTTTCCTGGAGTTATCAAGGAGTTAAAAGGGTTCTCTGCTTTCAGAAACGTGTGTATAATTTTGACTTCTGACATTTGAAGGAGATACCCGTAGTGGGTATTCACATCAAAATGGCAATATATTCTCTAAAATGTTCTGTTAAATTTCGAAGGAAAGTGAAAAACACTATAAGAAAACTCCCAGACACACAAAAGTCGTTTTCCATACGATGAAATATTTAGTGACGAGGTACGGAAAAGCAGTTTTTTATGAATCTAACACCTATCCGTAAAGTTTTTTTGTTTTTGAAAAAAATTCTTATAAAAAAATGTGGTATAATCCTCCTTGAAAATCTCCGCCATAACTGAATCAGAAAATATGCAAAACCTCTCAAGATGGCCGCCACAAAAAAAGGATCATTGCAATACAAAATAAATTACGGGAGTTCTGAGAAACAGTGACGAGTATATGTCCGAGCGATACTTCCAACATGCACTACACAGTACTCATGTTAATAAAAGCATATCTCGTCGTCCAGGAGTGCGGAAAAAGTCAGTGAAGATTGTTTTCTACGCTTGTGTTCAACGTTTCGGGTGACCTACATGGTCGCGCTCAAGCAGACGCAGCTTCCAGAGAGACAGGAAACACTGTCCATAAGGCAACGGAAACAGACACCGCGTCAGTCATACATCAGAATGATATAGCCAAAGAATTTTACACACAAGAAATATACACCAAGACTCATGAACCATCATTTAACATGATTGAAAAAACGTACTCTTCGTATTAAAACGTCATTTCATTACAGTAGCTACTAGATATTTTGTTCACTATTTAATTTTTAAAACAGTATATTTCCCTTTTTAAAAAGTTTATTTCGAAACTTTAAAATTAACCGTCCACAAAAATCAATATAGTACTTGTTTTCCTCTATTTGAGGTGGGATGTGGGCTGTAATTGTGTAATCTGTCTTCGACGGCATAAATAACACTGACTTTTTAAATCATAATATAAAAAAGTCTGGTTTAAAAATTGGAAGAGTTGAATCAAACATGCAAGAAAGGACAATTGTACAAAAAGGTGTTTTGTCTTTCATTGTTTTTGTAAACGTAAATTTTTAAAGTATGTTTGGAATAAATACAGTCCAACCGTAGAGTAGCCTGGCGGCGAAAACCTTTCATGGATCACATGCGGGGATTGTAACATTTGAATGGTAAAGCTAGGTAGAAACGACAGCTCGATAGCGGTGAGCGACGTGGGTGGCGCAGGGAGGGAGCAGTGGCGCGTGGACAGGCGGAGTGATGGGGAGGCAGGAAGGTCGAGGCGGGGCCGGGGGCCAAAGCGAGGGAGTGAGCGACAGCGGAAGAGGGGAAAAGCGAGAGCGAAAGCGAGGGCGGGAACGGGCGCAACTGGGGCAGATGAGGGTGAAGTGAGAATGGCGTGTCAGAGTTGTCGGGGATGGAAGGGGAAACGAGGACAGGATGGTGCGAGGACGTGGGCTGGGGCGTGAGAGCGAGCTAGCACGTGCGTGTGGATGAGTGGAGAGCGAGTGCGGGGCAAGGGTATGCTTGGGAACTGGGCGAAGGCGGCCGCGGGCATGGGGGTGCAGGAAGCTGTAGTTTAGGCGGGGGCGGGGGCGGGGGCGAGGGCGAGGGCCGAAGCGGGAGCGGGGAAAAGGTGGAAAGCAACCTCGCGGCAAGGCGAGGCGAGGCGAGGCGAGGCGAGGCGAGGCGAGGCGAGGCGAGGCGAGTTGGATCGCAAGCGGGTTGCGCCACGCGGAGCCTACGTCAGCGCGTTTCTGCGTTTCAATTCTCGTCTCTTGTTGCGCGCAAACGATCGCACGCACTGCTCACGTTGTGCTCATATTTCGACACAAAGCAGCCCTAATGGCGCACGTTTATTTTCGCCTCCGCTTATTTACACTGTAACCCACATCGAGGATGCGAATGTTTGAAATTTCTCAGCGCACGAGGGTACGGCATCCAGCTCTTCCACTAAAATGGATCCTCGCTACATTTGCCCCAACGAGGTTGGATGAGCCAAGTGAAACTATTGTTTTATCACATGGAATAACGTTTTTTGTCTTGAACGAACTCTCTATTTATGTTTCCGCTTATAAAATAATGATATAAATGTGGACAATTTGAGGAATGTTTCGTTTGCTAATTCTAGAAATTAATACTAGCTCAAATTCACTTAAAAAATAACATCCCAGAGAGAATTTCTGCCATAAAAACAACGCGCACTAAAGGCAATTTTCAGACGAATAGCTTATGGATAATGGTTTACTACATTTCAAACATAAGGAGCAATAAAAAGGACAAATATCCCAGAAGTACTGATCAACAATCAATATTCATTTTTTATTGTTTCTTTCCTGTGATTCACCTGAAGCTCAGATTGGGAGTTCAACTGTTTATAATTTGTTTCGTTTCCATCAAATTTATTCTCAAAAGCAGATCAAATCTAGCCATTAGCAGTGATTACACTTTAATGCGTCAGAAGTGTTATTTCGTATAGTACACATTATCGAACATAACAAAAAATGACAACAATGTCTTTAATTTTAGCATTACTTTGTCGGTAACAGAATTTTTAAGATGTATTTATAATCTTAAATAAGGGATTCTTAGGTGTACTCACATATATCGAAGGCACACAGTTTCTCTCTCGTGGTTTCCACTGTTTTACTTACCTGAAACAAAACAGAGCACATAAATGTACATTTTATTATGAAGATAGATACGAGAAGCAGGAATAAAACACATACTCGTATTTCTATCTGTGTAACCCTTCTAGGAATATTAACTGGCATCTTTGTATTGAAGTAAAACTTACTTGCCAATTTAATATTCGTAAGTATTTGACGCAATTATTGAGAAAATCGTAAAAGAAAAAGCACTTTCCGAATAGTAATGTATGACACCAACAAAAGTGTACACGAATGTACGAATAAATTGAATCTCCATCTCTGAGATTTCATACAATCCTCTTCAATCATAACACATTAGGGTGTAGAATGGAAATACCATCGTACAAAAAGTTTCCCACAACAACAAAAAATCCCATGAATTTTCATCCGTTTTTCCAATTTACAGAAGTTCGCAAGATAGGTAAGACTGGCGTGAAAAGAGAATGGTCCTAATATAATTCGCGTACATTTCCCTCGCCATTGTTCTTATCTCCGTTTGTCCTGACAGGATGGAGTTATGTGAAAATATACAATTCTTTCATTAGCCAATTTATTCACTGACAAATTAAAAAAGCAGTAATTCAATCAAAATAAATAAAAATAATACAAATATTTACAAAAAAGTATTTTTGGAACCTTCCGTATAATTGCATCAGTAAATATTTTCCAATATTCCACGCTCTTTTTTTACTTCACTATCTCTCTTCTGCTCAGCGTCTAATGTCGCAAAAACTACAAGTGTTAAATTTTCTGGTAGCTGATACGCGCACCTTTTTTTCTACGCATACCCTGCATCGGGCGGCGGCGATGGTGTAACGGTTAGCGTTTCGGACTGTCGTACCCAAGTTGGCGGGTTCAAACCCGATCGAAGCCGTGGATTTTTAAGGGCGAAAAAATCCTTCGTAGGGGAAGTAAAGCCGGCTTTCCCATGTTAGTAGATTTACTTGCATTGAAAAGATCCTTAAGTCTAAATGACGCCTCTGAGCTAAATTAAAAAAAAATCGCCTGTTTCTCGCCCAAGAAATACCTCCTTTCTCTGCTAGTTGGTGAAAGGAGCGTAGCAAAATTTGCGTGGTCAGACGGAAGAGCAGGTCTCATGGCCTGAGTCTCGCCACGTAAAATAAGGCATTAATTCAATTCAATTCATTCGTGAATAGTTGTGTTTTTTTAAATGAAGTCTGCCCCTAGTTTTCCCGGGTTGCACCAAACGATACCGAGTACGGTGCACACCCAACCGGTGTGAAAAGGATGAAACGACAGCCGCGATCACATGCGCGGGGAGCCACCTGACTGCGATCAACAGGCGACTACCGAGAACCCGTCAGCTGATGCAGGTAGGCGAAGCAGTCACGCGACAGGCGCGCGTAAAAATCTGTCGTCCCGGCGGCGGCGGCGCGGATCGCAAACACGCGTGACGGCAGCAAGTGCAAACGAGCGCCGCCTGGCGCTTCCGGCGCGGCGCCTGACGCGCGGGCCCCTTCTGTGGAAGCCCACTCTTGGGCGTCTGCGCCACGCTATTCGCCGAACGGACGGAAGAAGAAGAAGGAGAAGAAAAATTCGAAGGGGTATGCCCCCGCGCGCCGCCGCCGGTCGCGTTCCACGGCGCGTGCCCCATCACGACCCTCTCGCGCCACGCGCCCGCCCGCGCCGCAGCTCTCCAACTGACTGTTCTTCAACAATAACCAGTGTAATCCTGAAAAGAGCCCCACTGATAATTTATACCGCACAACTCAACAACAACGTACAGTTTCAGAGTCTCATAAGAATAGTTGAGTACAAATTGACGCGTTGTCAATCAACAAATCATTATCACCACAGCCCGATTATCTCGCACAGAACGTCCATACATTTAGCTCTCTTCCACACCAATCTTAAATTTTTCATGAACTTTCTTATTGTATTTAAAATAATGCTCGAATAATAAATGCCTTAAGCAGAATAGTACTTCCGTATAAACAACTTGCGAACGTACAGTTAACATGAAATTATAGGTTTCAGTGCGTATTTCAGAGGTGGCTTCTGGTGAAAAAAACAACAAACAGACGAAGTCTTCATCAATCTGCATAATTCGCATAATCACAAAATTCCTTATGCAACACTGTAATCAATGCACAAAGCGCCTTATTGGAAACAGTCATTTGTGCCATTTCAATTGGAATGGCGATCAAAATAAACATAAATGAACTTTATATTATTATCAGACTTAGTGACGGGTCAACGGAGTAAGAAAAATGTTCTTACATAATGGTGAGGCGCTTAATGCTTTCTTTGCCATTCAACACCTGACGCGGATCTTGTAGAAGTATCGGTTACGTCAAGAAACGATGTTATTTATCGTAGTCATGAAACAGACCCTTGGTTCTCACATTTCAGGCAGCTCAAACGTGCTGTCTTCATGACAATCATTGCCTGACAGTGAGTATTTTCGCTGAGCACATCGGTTCAGCATGAGACCAGCCAGCTTGAGGTGCTCGGTTATAGTAAAGGGAAGTCGACCTAAACGGACGGGCGTAATTCGGAAGAAAGAGAGCGAATTCACAGTGTTGAGCAAATATGCAAACCAAAATAAGGTCAAGAAAATTATAAAAACTAAGGGGAAAAGCGAATATTGCCTCTTCTCCCCGTTCATCTTGAGGGTCGTCCCTGGTCAGTGTCGCTTCCTCTTCACGCCGGTTCCCCCTCGCAAGCAGGCCACGCCAGCTTTTATTAGGTTTTATCAGGGACAGCTAAGTCAAGATGTTCAAAGTAATTTTGCGAGTCCTTCCCACTAGCCTCACATCGATTCCTGGCCTCTTTAAGTACACTACAATTAATAGATCCACAACTTTTGCGGCTGCGAGTCTGGAGGCGAATTTACGATCGAAATCACGGAATAGAATGCAAAGTGTAGAAGATACCTCAATAAATCATCTCCGAGGTAACGGGATACGCATAATCTTACTCCAAGCATCTCGCAAGATGTTGCCAGAAAAAAAATTGCTCTTAGGCCCATTCATTGGCCTAATTTCCACAGCTCCAGTGGCGGGTTTTCTGAGCCCGGCCGCGGCAGCCGTGCGCTGCGCCGAGCGCCGCATACCTGTCGGGCGAACGTGCACGGCGGCACGAGCGGCGCGAGCGGCGGGCGCCGGCTGATGCAACGCGACCCGGCTGCTGCCGTCAGCGCCGCCGGCCGACCCCAGCCCTGCGCGGCACCAATACACGGCACACGGCATGCCTGACGCGCACGGGCGCAAAAGGGAACAACGCCAATAGCTTGGGATGCTCCAGAAATAACTTCTACTGGGGGGCAGCTGAACACATTTTAAACGGCGGTGTTACGAAAAACGTGTACCATCAACTCTGGTATATATATATATATATATATATATATATATATATATATATATATATATATATAAATAACTTACTTATTAGAAAATTATGTGCCCAGATATATTTAAAAATGACAGGAAAAAGTGACTGTACATGACTATACCAAACACTTTTGCTCATTACTTCATTAATGCTGTTGATTTATCCTCAGACAGACAAGGATTGACATGGTCCCTCCGAGCAAAGAAACTTGCAAAACCGAATGTGTCCTTACCCCCTCTATTCAAGATGCGTCAAGGGTATGGTTTAATCCCATAATTGTGGAGAACGTCATAATCTAGGAGGGGCGATGTTCCTCGCGCGTTGCAACTTGAGATCTAGCGCTGACAGACAAGTCGCCTTGTAGGATTCCCCCTCTAGACATATTGCTCAGCAGGGCATCGCCCCAGCCAGGACAAACTAAGCTCTAGACTGGTCTCCTGACATGGGCAGGTGTGTGTGTAAGAAAGCGGAAAGGATAAGAAAAGGAAGAGGGAAGAAAGTTAGCGCGTGGCTCGTCGCCTACTTTTTAGGGTACGGTTCCCCTTGATATTGGTTGGAGAAACAAGGGACAACTACCAAACAGAGTGACCGGCCACTAGAATACTCCTCCAGTCAGCGGTTTAATTCGACCCAACTCTTTGGTTCGTGTCGCAAATCCGCCACCGTCGAGCTCGAATCCTAGGACCTTCCCGCCAATGACACCGCAGACCGATTCTCGGGCGCGCCCGATGAAAGAAGTCTTTTTTACGCAACTTTTCGCTAGGACCAGATGGAAAATAACCCCATATATAAATTGGTGACTGATCCAGAGAAGGGTATACGTAAATTGGGGACCGACGGTCTCATCTCCTTCCAGATAGAAGTGGAAGGTGACACTTTATTTCCGAAGAACGTTTTCATAGCCAATCTCTTTAAAACACAACTCCCCAATTTTTCACACATAGGACTGACATATTTCGTTCGAAATATCGTTCGGTTAACGTTGGTTACCATTAAATTTAATCATTCGTTGATTGAATGAATTCAGATTATCTTGCCATTTTTATATTCTAGAGGAAACATTTTTCCTCAGGTAACATTCCATAACGCTGAACATGAAATATGGCCACTCATCTAGTGCTTTCTTGGTTTTCATTTTGATACAAGCGAGTCTGGTAGATTATCAATTAGGCATTAGGAAAAGCTGGACTGCAGCGCGGGGGCGGTCACCCCCCATACCTGCTCAATAAGACCTTACCTGGTTTTGTTTGGTCCCCAATTTACATGTAGAATTGAAAAGTAAGTTTTGCAAGAAAAAAAAAATGAAGGGATATTCGGTCCCCCTGCTCGCTTCCCTTGTGAGCTCGACGCCAGCCGCTACGCTGACGCCGATTGAAAAGCGACCGCCCGCCCGCCTGCGTCGCCGCACGCAATGGGAATCTTCCGCCCGCTGCGCGCGGAGGCTCCATCCGCCAATTGGCTCGTGAAAAGGCGGCAGCGCCTGCGGCACGCGCCTGCGTGGCTGGCAGCGCGGGGCGAGTGGGGATGGGACGGCGACGGCACGAGACCGCCCGCCTGTGTATATGGGGCGAGGATGAAACGACGGCGGCGGCGGCTACAATGGGCGCACCTGTGGGGGTGTATTGAGATGGAGGAGCGGGAAGGGGCGGTGGCGGAGCTGAATGAGGAGACGAGTCACGCGGGCTGGGAGAGGGGCCGAGACAATGGCACCGACCGCTGGAGGAAAGGGGATTGAATGGGGACAGAGATGCTGAAGGCCATTTTCGGGCATCGGCATGGAAGCGGGGCGATAGTACGGCTGTGCAAAAATCGATTCGGATTCTGGAGGCGTGGTACTGAGGACGAGGGAAGGGCGACGGAGGTTGCAAAGGTGGTGATGGCTTTGAAGGAAGCACTGACTGTGGTGGTGGGAGATGTGTGGAGATGATGGTGGTGGCGATGTCCATGTTGGTGGAGGTGGCGGTAGCGGTGGAGCTGGTGATGGCGGTGACGTTGACTGTAGCGGTGGCAGTGGCAGAGGGGGGAGGTTGTGACGGTGGTGGTGGAAGAGGCATTGTCGGCGCTGGAGCTGGCTTCGACGTTGTAGTTGGCAACTCCAATGGTTGACAGATGCTTTGGAACTCGAGGGATGGCGATAGTGGTGGTCGCAGGGTCTGCGACAGCGTTGGCAACAACACTGGTAATGGCGATAGCGGTAGCAGAGATGGCGGTAACTGTAGAGGTAGTCGCACAGGCAGTGCTAAATAAGGCGCGGTAGCTGTGCATGCACGTCGACTTCTTCTTGTAAGTAAAGACTTTTCCGCAAAAAGATAAGTCGATTATATAACGACTTGAAGCAAAGATCCGGCTTCATTGGAAACAATTTCCGGGATGCAGCGACCTCCACGATTCCAGAGAGAATGAAAAGAACAATCACCAAAGCGAAAATTACTTCTCTGAAATTATTTCTGAATTACCAAGCCATCACGAGAAATTTGAGCAAATTTCCGTGTTATTTACGTTAATGCAACTTCGGTGAATATGCAATAGACCATTTACATAAGTCAGGGAAGTTACATTCGATGACACGGTATTTCAACTAGATGGTAGGCCGATTGGTAACAATAGAATTTATTGTTAATATCTTTGATTGAAAACCATTTAAAATGCTTATTTGCATTTTCTGGAACTGAAATAATACTCATGCGATTCGCGCGTATTGGAATGCCCAAACCATTTAAATTAGAGCAAAGTCATAAAGTTTCCGCTTATCATTACCTTTTCCGCCTGGGTCCACGTGTTTGAGGTTAGTGACGCTAGGGCAAGCGACAGGGCCCCTCCAGGATATCAGTGCCGCAGAGGTCCGCAGTTTACTTTCTCGCAGTTAGTAATTCTTACGATCACATTCACGTAAATGAATGATGAATGAAAAAGGAGGCAACACATGCACAAATGACAAGAAATAGATACGCTAGGTAAAAGGCCGTCACAAACGTTGATCACTACTCTTGAAAACTCAGAGCTAAGTCATTGTATGTGTAGGTATTTAATGACCCTTCAACTCTTACAAGGTCACTGAGATCAATGAGTGATGATTCAATGTGTTAATAGCCATATTGTTGACGATGTAATAAAGATAGGAAAATGGTGCAATGAGCGGGAGAGAAAGCGGAAGGATCTGGAGAAAACTTGCCGTAACCTCACTTCGTAAACCACGGATTGGCTGGAGATAGACACCGTGCTCCGGCGATGGAAGGCATATCCACCAGTCTTTGCGCCAGGAGTCCCCTTCAAAGGTCAGATTGTAAGTCGTTTGAATACAGAAACCGTGCTCTTAATACAGTTCCCTCCACTTTTGTGAGATTACTCGTGCACTGCATCCAGAATGCGAATTTGAAATTGTGTCCAAGAGCGCCGTTCCAAACTCCAGGGGGGACGAAACGACGAATTGATGAGTGACGCGAAGGCCACCTTCATTTGCACAGTAGAATTTCCGAAAAAATCCTACGAATGCTTTAGGCAATGGTTGCATTTTCAATTTCCTTGTTTTAAACAGTTTTTAAGAGCGAAAAAAATGATATACTTATTGACCGTGTCTCTGGTAAGGATAAATTATGTTTCCAGAAGGGGAGATGAAACTCTAGGGAGAACGATCTTCGGCACTGCGTCCCACGTGCAACATGAATTGCCGAGTCCTACGATAACTCTCTGTTAAGCACTGAAGATAGTGGAAGTGTCGCCCCAGCTTCTTGCTCGCATCGCTGCGAGGGCACAGCGCAAGTTTCTTGCCGGCGACATCCGCTCCGGCTGCAACTGAAGGCGGTTCGATTTCCCCGGCCGCGCTTCATGGCTACGCGCGACTCCTGTCAGGATGAACTCTACACTATAAACATTTCTTGCAACAATTCAGGGTCATTAGTTGTAGACTCGTAACTGATGTATGTATGTTCTTGGCACAACTGTTCTTTACGAGCTAGGGACTACCAGCAGCGACCTGGCTTTGCGGCCATGGGTACGTATGGTTAGCACATAGCCATCCCTACGACAAATTTCTGGCATTCACAACCTGAGAAGTGAGCTTTCTCATTGCCACGCAGGAACACATACTAAGATAGTGCAAGGAAAGCGCACAATTAATTTGTACCCCGACCGGGAGTCGAACCCGGAGTTCCGCCGTGGAAAGCGAGCACGCTAACCAACGAGCTCCCGATGGCAGATTCGTAACTGATGGAATGCTTAAATCACGTCACTTCATGTTTCTGTTCTTTAATACCAATGATGGGGATGTAATTTTGCGATGTGCCTCTATACGAACGAGAAGGGGAGTCCTTATCTAAGAGAAGGGAACGGGCGCGTTTATGCGTAATGTACAAGACATACAGAGGAGACACAGCATGGGCAGATATCGGTAAAAGATTACAGAAATCAGATTATAAAAGCAGAGACCACCCTTGGAAAATACGATGTAAAAAGCAAAGAACTGATGTAGGCAAGTTCTCCTTTGTGAATCGCACTATAGTAAATTGGAACAAACTACCTGCAGAAGCACTAGAGGTTCTTCCTTCTAATGTAGCCAAATTTAAAAATATGCTTCATTCCATCTAGATCATCTCAAATAATACTGACATACAGACTGATACATTTATCTTTATTATTATTTTTTATTATTACTTTACTTATTATTTTTTATTATTACTTTTATTATTATTAATATTATTATTTTTATTATTATTATTATATTATACTGACAAATTTATCATCACTGTTAACACTGTCATCAGCTTTGGGGGAATTGTTAAGTTATCATTATTTCTTATATTGTTATTGTTATAATTATTATCGTCATGTCCCTTATACAGTGAAGTGAAGTGTAGTGTAGTGGAGGGGAAGGGAGTGTAGTGTAGTGAAGGGCAGTGCAGTGTAGTGTAGTGAAGTGTTATGTAAACTAGAAGTGAATTCAGAGTTAGCTAGAAATAAATTGGAACTATGATGTCGACCCCTAATTCTAATAGTAAACCTAATTGTAAATGTTGAAAATGTTTTGTAATTCTAATTTTAATTGTTATCATGTTTGCCATCGAGCATTAGCGAACTTTAATAAATAAATCTAATCAAAATCTATTCCGATATACAATGTATACCAATGAATTTAAGAAAAATTAATCATACAATACTAAAAATGTCAGATTTATAGAATGTCAAATTAATACGGTTCCTTCATTTTATTTATTATGACATGACTTATGCTTTCAAATACTTTTAACATCCTTGGATAAAAGTACTTTTGTAAGTTGTCATTTTTGGTTTTCTAAAAAATAACAGAAAAGCTGATAAGTAGTCTTTTATTGAATAAAAGTACGCTATTTAGACGCAACTACAACTAATGTCGAATTGTAGGAACAGTTTATCGATACGTATTTGGTTGGTATTAATAGAATTTGTACTTTACTACATTAAACTTGAATGAAGCTCAACACTGAATCAAAAAAGGGAAATTGGCAACAGAAGAATCAATACATAGCCTGCAGTTACAGAGTCTGAAAATCCCGACTATTAAAATTCAAAATCCGAAAAAGAAAATTCAACACATGTGACAAAATGACTTAATAAAACATAGTATGCGGTTCAGCATCAATGATTAGGTGGCAGTTCCTTGTAATCGGTATCAGGGGAAAAATATTTTAATTTATAGTATTTTTTCTTCATTGACGATGCAAAACATCTCTATTGCCTAAACAAAGTTTATTCTTGAGGATTAGATCAACTCATAAACCGCCTGAATAAAGAACAGAATCATAACCTTTTTTAGTCGCCGAGCTTTCGTCCTTGAATAACACACTAACCGACCCATTGGAGACACGTGTATGCGAGAAATCTGCATATCACGACCCGAGGGCGACTAAGGGCAGTTTTGTTTTCCACGAGGTCACTCCTCAGGTGTCTGACACGTGAAGAAGAGCACCAACCGCAAAGTAGAGGAAGTGGCACGAGGAAAACGTTTCCGCTACCAACGATATGAGTAACCCGCAGGTATACAGCGCCGCTGTTACGTGTGTCGAAGTCGTGACCCGGTATTAATGCGTCACTGTCGTGCGCCATCATCGCCGTCTCAGGGGCTCGATTCAGCCTTTGACGAACTTGGAAAGAGTAACGCGTTCCCAACTACAAACGAACGGGAGAAGGCAGAGGAATACATATTTATCCATGTAACTGCCTCGTCAACCATGATGCTATTCTTTCGTAATTGCTTTATAACCTGATTTAATATGAGCACTCTTATTGGAGGCAGTTTTAAACACATCCGTCTAAGAAATAAGACAAATAGTGTATTCATATACCAAGACACTTATTACATGAAGTGTCGACTTACTTTCAAGGTTATGTTTCAAGTGGAAAACGTTTTTATTAGTTTAAAAAACGTGTACTTACTACGTAAAGCATATTATTACAGACCGTAAAACGTTCATTTCCATACATACTATTTATAATTCAGTTGACGCAGGAACATTATCTTCTATGTAAGTAGCGTAACACACAAAAAATTCTTTTTTATTTCAGCTCTCACACTCTTTGTACATCGAGCAACATTCTTTCTCCGACAACCGGCAATTGCTGTTACTCCGCTGTCACTTGCAGAAATAAAACTGCGCTACCAAAAGTCACGCTAACAAGCGGGATCACGCGGAGGCAGTGCGTGTTTGTAGAGCACGGTGTGACCCTTCCATTCCCGGCATGCAACTTTCTTTACGGCCGCATCACTTTCCCCCGGGGCTGCGACGCAGACGGGAGAGAGCGTCCAGGCGCGGACGCGCGCGAGCCGGGAGGACGAGGGCCCCTGTCCGCAGCGCGCAACGAAGGGCGCGGGTGGCGTCAGCCGTCCCACGGGCCCGGCCCGCCACGCCCACCGCCCACTCGGGGGGCGCCCTTCCAGACGCCCACCCGCTATGGCCCTGTCCGTCGGAAATGCTGGATATTTGTACATGGTGTTCCCGTCAATGTTGAAGAAAATTAGCATTTGGTCGCTGACCTTACAAATCAAATAGAAGCTCACAAAGTGAAATTCAGAATCATTCAATCGAACCCAGCACCTTCACAAGAAGCCACAGCAGCGCACAGAAGCAACATCGCGGCTGGATTGCATTAAATTGAAGTCTTCCCACGTGCGACGGATTCACGCTGTTGGGTCTTTAGGCGGTAGACGCTCGCTACGAGCAGCCCGAGACGACATCCGCGCCACCGCTAGCAAAGCATTGGTTTAAATGGAAGTCTTTCCACTGGGACACTCGTCGCGGCGTTTTACCACTGTGGTCCCTTTGCTCGTCGGCGAAACCTACCCCCACAGAACCCTTCCCCTTCTACAGCAAGCGGCGGTGGCGAGCGGTGGTGGTGGCGGCGCGGCGTGGGAAGTGTCCTGCAGCTTATCAGAAGCGCACGGCAGTGTCTACGTCGGAAGGGGCCCAGAGTATATTTTTTGTCTATTCGGGGTACTGCGCAAATCTCAAATTGAGGTACACATCAACCGTCCGCCGCCACCCGCGCCTACTCGGTGGCGCCCTTCCACACGCAGCGGGTGGTAGGGCAGTGACAGGTGCACGCGACCTTGCGCCCGCCGCCCACTGCCCAACCGCTCCCTTATTTTTGCCCTCCCAGCCGAAAAGTTACAATGTTTATAGGTGGCATTCTGGTAAACACCGAAGAAAATTTGCATTTAGTCGCTTGTCTTGCAAGCCAAATGGACACTGCCGGCCTGCAATCTTCAGTTGTTCAAACAAACCTCAGTTTAGAGATTATTTTCCTCTATTTATTGAGGAACTTCGTAAAGGTCACAAATCAAGAGTGAAGGTCGCCAGGCATTCGTGCAATTGCAAAGGCAATATCCCGAATTAGATGATGTTGCATGGGTATGTTGCAACGGCGTCGGCGCGGCGTTGTCGAACAGGGAATGTCTTTGGACTCAATAATATTATTGTGATGGAGCGAATTTTCATGTAGTCCGAGAAAAGAAGAGGCAGACATGAGAAACAATGCTACTTGGAATGTTAAGTACTGAAGAGTGTTACACATTGAAATACACATTATTAATGAGTTTATGATATAATAGTTAAAGTTTTGAGTCCCTAAGGGCTTACTGTGGCGCAGGTTACTGTGGCAATACAGGTTTTTCATGCGTACCCTTGGGGACAATCAATATTTGAATGGATCAATAGAAAGTCCTTGTAAGAGTACTTAATTACGAACGGAAAGCTACACGTGCTACAAAAGTACGTAATTAAAGATATCAGTGAGAATAGTGGTCTCCATGAGATACGAAACTACAGAATAAGAATTCCTTTCAGAAGAATGCAGGACTGATTGAAAGATGGCTTAAAGATTGTCTTGATTGGTCAAGACGATTATAAATCTGTAATGACTCACAGCAACACGCAATAACTCTTGTGTCTCTAACACGTGCTAAATGATCGTGGTACAGTGCTAAATGACACAGTATATTGCCAGTAATATCCATTAATGTATTATTACCTTATGTATAAAAATACTTTAAGAGTGTTGGCTGATTAGTTTTCCACATTTTCTACAGCAAATTGGTACGTCTCCATATTAATGGTAAGCTCAATTTGGCAACTTATTTCCAGACAGAAAATATCCCACCCAAAATCGAACTAGCAGAATTTCTTCCCAAGTGCAGTTCACGAAGAAGTAATTCCTCCTACGACAGCGTAAATCTTTCGAACGGAACGCACACTACTAATCAGATATTTCTAGCTGTTGAACCACCGCGCTCTCTGACTAACGTGCAGAAGCCGCCGCGCCGTGAAGAACGCGGTTTCTCCGGGAAAGGGAAAGGCGCGGGCCGCGACAGCCGAGGCAGACGCGCTTCCTGGAGACGCGGCGGCGCCCCACCTGCTGCCAGGACGCGCGCGCGGGGCGGCCGCATGCCGAGGCGAAGCCACGCGGGCAGCGAGCCCTGACGGCGGCGGCGGCGGCGCGCCCGGCACGCGGCGCTCGCGGCACGAGCGACGCCCAGGATGCGTTTCAAAATATCCAGGTTGTTTTTTGTTTTTTTTTTAGAGTAAAAGAATATTCAATACAATTGAAAAGTACCGCGATAACAAATAAATATTTTAATTTTCCAATATCAACAATTCAAGTTCTTACACACAAAAGTGGCCAATGAAAAAACAGAAAATGGCAAGTGAAAAATAAGTTAAGACGATTTTTCGACGACAAATGTAGTCTGTTATATTTGCATTATCAAGAGTACTTAACCGTTCCACGAATATTCATTTGTATCATCTTCACGTAACCACTGTCACGTTAAATGCTACTTCGCGGACATTATTTTGAGAGGTTACTAAAGCAGGTATAAAACCATCGATGGTATTAGAGCAGTGTACTCGTATTATTAACATCCATGTTTTCATTTTGAACTGGACGTTTCGAAACATCGGTTTTCTTGGCAATGTCACATCCCTATGCAGTAGGCGCCCCGCCGGGGTTTGATGGAATTGGAAAATTCCTTTCTTTTGTTAGATTTAAGTTATTTTCCTTTTGGATGGGGATACTGCTGCATCTCTTATGACCGCCCTTTCCGGCACTTCGCTCAACGTCGCGGGTTCTCAGGTGTAGGCTCGTCCCCCTTCCTTTACGTACAATCCACTTAACCCGGCGTTAGGTTGGGACCCTGCCACTCCTTTGCTAATCTAGGTCATAATTATGAGCATATTTTGATACAAATTCATAACAGAGACCAGTTTTCGTATAACTCGTACATTCTCATTGCCCCCAAAATGGGGCAGTCAATTTGAACTGTGTATTTTCTTATCTCAACTTCTTACTTTGCATATTTTATTTCGTCAATAGGCATTCTAAACGCAACATACGCACGTTTTGATGGCTAAAGTATTGAATCCTCCTCAGCACGGCGTATCCATGACTTGCGTCGCCCTGAGATAATGTATGCCTGTGATTGAGTCAAAGGAACGGGCCGGTGTAAAGCATACGGTGCTTGGTCCGCGCAGACATTAACGGGGCTATTAAGCAAAGGTCTGACGGTATAAAAGCACATGCCGTCTAATGAAAGCATTCACATACGTACTCTAACTTTAGTGCAACATTGTAATCAAACGTCTGGTACGAGGGGTTTATGGTTTTTAATTAGACGATAATCTTGTGCTTACGTTTCACGTCGGTTTTATTCAGAACCCCTCCTACAACGCATTCTTCCTATCCTAAAATCTTACAAGCATTCGAACTTCAGTCTTACGATGTACAGGGACACAACTGCGTTTCAGATTTGTTCGAACTACGACTCGCTGGAACTGCTAATCGCTACTAGGAAGAGAGAACGCAAGCACAACAGTCGCAGATACAAAAGAGTCACGTAGCTCCCATGTAAGGAACACCAGTCAAAGTTTCCAACACGCAATAAAGTTTCCAATACTGAACGTGCATAGAATTGACCACGTTACATGTCCTAATGACTGTACACAGAATGGAGCTTAATTCAATAGTACTTATTTCTCATTTTCCGTTTGTAAATCGAAAAATGCAAACACGCGCGAAGAGCGATATGCTCGCAATGGAGCTGTAAGGCTACCAAAATGCTTAACCGAGATTGTAACCAAACCCATGATGAACCATTGGAATATATTTTCACCTCTTAGGTATTAATATGAATGAGTCATGAAAATACAAAAAAATCCACGTCTGTGAGAGTTCAGACAATTCTTAAGAGTGTAGGATTAAGTGCAAGCCCCACTCCCCTGGCATCAACTCCCGAAGACAAATGGTAGGACAATATTGTGGATTTAGTGGCAAGTGGAGGTCTTTTGCAACTATCCTCGTCTGCCTCTCCCCGCTGAATAATTTTCGTAGATCTTGTAAAATAATTAATTACTTGCACATTGTGATGAGTGGATTAAATACTTTTAAATCAATCGTCTTCTCTAGCAAAACATAAAAGTTAATTTGTGCCATGGCCGAACAGGCACCTTTAAAGTTGCCGCCAGAGGGCGGTACCAACACCGCTCAAGAGAGAGCGCTGAGCGACGACTCGGCAGCTCCGTCACGCTTGGGCAGACATCGGCGCGCGAGAACTCACCCGTATCACCGGGTTGGCCAGCGAACCTTCGCCCCGAGCGGGCTATAAAAGAGCCGCTCGGGCAAGCAGCAGCCAGTCGATAAGCGAGTGCCAGCGAGAGTATAGCGAGTGATATAGTGTTACAGTGATACGTCGAAGTGCTTACGGAATTTGGACTGCCCCTCGGTGAATTGGTGAACAACGCGACGTACACGGACTATCTCCAGGAATTTTGTTTTGACTTGGCTTTTGTTATTGGATTCGCTTTTTTGGATTTTGGAATAAAACACGTTTTAAGAAACCGTGTTATTCTTTGTTGTTTCTGGTCACAACAAATTGGCGACGAGGAAAAGTAAAATGGAGGCCGGCGACCCGATAGTGCAAATGTTAGCACTCATGCAGCAGCAGATGCAGCTGCAACAGGAGGCGTTTGCGCAGCAGCAACGGCAACAAGCGGAGGCGCAGCGGCAGCAAGCAGAGGCGCATGCGCAGCAGCTGGCGATTCTATTGGAGGCAATCAATAGACGCCCCCCGCCCCAATTCCACTGTTTCCAGCCCGACTCGGAGGAGTGGTCGGAGTACTTGGAGAGGTTCGAACAGCATTTACTATGTCACCAGGTAGGAGACGCAAAAACAAAAAAAGCGTTTTTCCTGAGTTGCGTAGGAAGCAAAGTGACTAGTTTGTTAGGAAAACTACTCCCAGAAAAAGACTCAGCAGAGTGGAGTTGGGAAGAGATAAGACACAAATTAGGCGCATATTTTAACAAAACGCCACACGTACTCGCGGCCAGGTATAAGTTCTTCCAGTGCAGAAAAAGGGAAGGACAAACTCATAGCGAGTGGATTACAGAGTTAGCTGGCCTGGCGCGACATTGTCAATTCAAATGCCCGCCTTCAGAGGGAGAGACATCGTACGCTGAAACTATGATTAGAGACATGGTAGTCTTGCACACGCCGGAAGACAAAGTTAGGTTTCTGGCATTGCAGAACGGAGATCCGTCGTTAGAAGAAATAAAAACTTTGTGCAAGACATACGAGACCACGTGCGAGACGGCCCGTCAAATCACGGCCGGATCATGCGTGTGTAGTGTTAGCACTAAGGGTTCAGTAAAAGACAGTAGCTCGGACAGTGTTAACAGCGTAGGGAGTAGTGCCAGCGTGAGAACGGTGCGAGATAGAAGAGACAAAGTGAGAAAAGATAGGCAGAATACCCAGATCGGGGCAAGGTCGGCAAAGTGGGGCAACAACTTAAGGGAAAGAACAAGTGTAAATAGTTTCGAAGGGAAGAAATCTTGTAGGGGCTGTGGTAAATATCACAATAGAGCCATGTGCAGGTTTAGGGAAGCGCAATGCTTTTGGTGTAAGAAAACGGGCCACATCCAGGAAGTGTGTGAAAAAAAGCGGCAGTCGGCGCGGAGCGGAAGACAAGAAGAGGAGATGGAGATCGCCATGATTAGTGAAGTAATTAGCAGAGAAGGTCAGAAGAGAATAACGGTGCAGATCGAGTTAAGCAATCAGCCAACAGAGTTCTTATTAGACACAGGAGCGGCGGTTACGTTAATCAACTTAGACACGTACCATCGGTTAGGTGCTCCCAGCTATTCAAAAGTGCAGAAAAAACTGACCAGTTTTGGTAAGACACCAATTAAAGTGCTAGGAAGTGTGCGCGTGCGGGCATCGTACAAGAGCAAGCAGGCGATAATAGAGGTGCTAGTAGTTGACCGTTATGACGTAACGAATATCCTGGGGCTGGACTCATTCGATAGACTGGGGTTCGGAGTTATAGACGAGATAAATCAAGTATCAGACCAGGAAGAAGTTCAGGTCATCAAGGATTTGGTTTCTGAGTTCGCGGAAGTGTTTTCGCCCGGGCTGGGAGAGTGCAAGAACTTTCAGGCTAAGATTCAGCTTAAGGAGGGCCATAGACCACGGTTTTACAAAGCGAGACCGGTGCCGTGGGCGCTGAGGGACAAAGTGAAGGAAGAGCTGACACGGCTGCAGGAAGAAGGGGTGATTACACCGGTAGCAGTAAGTCAGTGGGCCACACCTTTAGTTCTGGTTAAGAAATCGAACGGGAAGATCAGGTTGTGTGGAGATTTTAAAAGCACTGTAAATCAACAGGTGGAAGTAGAACAATACCCGATACCCAAACCAGAAGATCTTTTTTTCAAGCTGTCGGGTGGACAACGGTTCTCCAAAATAGATCTCCGAGACGCCTATCTCCAAATACCTCTGGACCCCGCGGCCAAAGAAGTGTTGGTAATTAACACACCGCTCGGTTTGTTTAGCTACAATAGGTTGCCTTTTGGGGTGAACTCAGCGGCAGCAATCTTCCAGCGCTGTCTGGAGCAAATTACCTCGACCCTGGATGGTTGTTGCAACTACCTGGATGACATCATCGTCACGGGCCGCAGTTTGGAAGAGCATAAGCAAAACCTGAGAAAGCTGTTCACGGTTTTGCGAGACAACGGTTTTAAGGTTAACCAGGAGAAATGTGAGTTCTTCAAAGAACGAGTGGTTTTCCTAGGGCACGTGTTAGACCGCACTGGGATAGCCCCTACCCAGCAGCACGTGCAAGCTATTATACAAATGCCCCCGCCAACAGATCTGAAGCAACTGCAAGCGCTTTTAGGCAAAGTGAACTACTATAACAAATTCATTAGGAATTTCTCATCGATAGCTGCTCCTCTGAATCAACTAAGAAAAAAGGGGGTCAAATTCGTTTGGTCAGAGGAATGCAGCAAAGCTCTAGACAGGTTAAAGAAGGAATTGCTGCGCACAGTGAAACTCAACCATTTCATCCCAGGGAGGATTACATCAGTGGCGGCAGACGCCTCAGATTACGGTCTGGGGGCAGTATTATCCCAGAAAGATGAAAAAGGAGTGGAGAGACCGATCGCTTTTATATCAAAGACCCTCAACAAACACCAGAGAAACTACTCACAGATCGAAAAGGAAGCGTTGGCGATTATCTTTGCGGTGAGGAAGTTTAACGACTTCCTGTACGGTACCAAGTTTCATATCATCACTGACCACAAACCATTGGTACAACTGTTTCACCCGGGGAAGAAAATCCCGGAATGTACAGCCAAGAAGCTGCAGCGATGGGCCTTGTTTTTATCGGACTACGACTACCAGGTGCATTTTAGAAGCACGTCGCAGCACGCAAACGCGGACGCGTTGTCAAGACTACCCGCCGGCCCAGACCCAGAATTCGACACAGCCGAAGAAGAATGCTTCCAGTTGGACCTGGAAGATCTGGGAAGCCTAGCGGATTTTCCGTTAGAGGCAAGAACCATAGCGAGGGAGACGGACAAGGACCCGGAGCTAAACCAGGTACGGCGCTTCGTCAGAGAAGGTTGGCCAGAAAGAAGATTAAGAAGCAACGCCGGGTGGTTTAACAAAAAAGACAGGCTTTCGTGCAAAGCGGGGGTACTATTGTTAGAGGGCGACGATTATACGAAGGTAGTCATACCCAGAAGCCTAAGGCAGGCGGTACTGAAACTGCTACATCAGGGGCATTGGGGGGTAGTACGCACGAAGCAGCTGGCGCGACGGCATTGTACGTGGGCAGGTATGAACTCCGACATTGAGCAAATGTTAAAGAAATGCGAAGCTTGCCAGCTTAATCAAAGTGCCCCCCCCCCCAAAGATTTAACACCTTGGCCAGAACCAGCGGAGCCGTGGGAGAGGGTGCATATAGACTTCGCCGGCCCCTTTTGGGGGTCCATGTGGTTAGTGGTAGTGGACGCAAAGTCCAACTACCCCTATGTAGTTGAGATGGGAAATACCACGTCTACACAGACCATAGAGATGCTGGAGAGAATTTTCGTTACAGAAGGTTTACCTGCTGTCTTAGTTTCAGACAATGGTCCTCAATTTACGTCCCAAGAGTTCGCAAGATTTTGTGCAAGCAACGGCATTCAGCACATCTGTGCCCCGCCATTCCACCCACAGTCAAACGGAGAGGCGGAGAGGTTCGTCCGAACTTTCAAAACTGCTATGGGGAAAGCGCGTGCAGCGGGGACACCCAAGTCCCGAGCACTTTTAAGGGTCCTGGCAACATACAGAGTCCTGCCAGGCGCGACGGGCAGAAGCCCGGCGGAAGTCCTTCACGGCAGGCAGCCCCGAACCCTGCTATCACTGCTGAGCCCTAGCGACCCACATAGAGCTGGAGGTATTAGCTCGAAATTCAAGGTAGGTGACAAGGTCTATATACAGTCACTAAAAAAAGAGCCAGCGTGGGTGCCGGGGGTGGTACAGGAGATTCGGGGTAGCCGGGTTTATGCAGTGAGAACTTTAGAAAGACTGGTCACACGCCACCAGGGGCAGATCAGACCTAGAGCTAACGAAAGTGAAGTAGACACCAGGCCGTGGATATCATCTGAGGAATTTCGCAAGAAAGTAATGAGAGAAATAATTTATTCCCCACAGGAGCGCACAATCGTAGGAGCACCAGCAGCCGCAGCGGACACGCGGGCGGAAGCAGCCACCAGCAGCAGCGGAGAGTCTGCCTGTTCGACCAGGACTGAGCTCCGGCCCAGGAGGACTACCCGTTCGGTGCGTTTTGCGCCGTACACAACGCATTTGGGCGCGGAGGGTGCCATGGCCGAACAGGCACCTTTAAAGTTGCCGCCAGAGGGCGGTACCAACACCGCTCAAGAGAGAGCGCTGAGCGACGACTCGGCAGCTCCGTCACGCTTGGGCAGACATCGGCGCGCGAGAACTCACCCGTATCACCGGGTTGGCCAGCGAACCTTCGCCCCGAGCGGGCTATAAAAGAGCCGCTCGGGCAAGCAGCAGCCAGTCGATAAGCGAGTGCCAGCGAGAGTATAGCGAGTGATATAGTGTTACAGTGATACGTCGAAGTGCTTACGGAATTTGGACTGCCCCTCGGTGAATTGGTGAACAACGCGACGTACACGGACTATCTCCAGGAATTTTGTTTTGACTTGGCTTTTGTTATTGGATTCGCTTTTTTGGATTTTGGAATAAAACACGTTTTAAGAAACCGTGTTATTCTTTGTTGTTTCTGGTCACAACAATTTGCTTCGTGTACACCACAGGAGACACACCAGATATGTCCTGATCACCACCTCCATTTTTCTCTGAGGCTAATATCTTCTATCAAAAGTACTTCTCTCTTAAATCTGTCGGGTTGGGCTTATTAAGGGATTATTATTAAGGGATATGGCTTCCTCTATTCTCTGTATCCCTCAGTTCTAAATGCAAACTTACCAATTTCCCTCTCCCATTAAGAAAGCAATACCCATAATTCAACTCCGATTTTTTTTCTGCTAACATATTTCGAAAGTTCCAAACATTATCATGGGTCTCTCAAGGCGTATGCCGGGAGAGCAAACGCCAGAAGCAATTACATACGTGAAGTAGCGAGATGTTGGCATTGCCTGCAATGAACACGAATCTTGACTTCCCGAAGCCACAGGAGGTGAGAGGATGCTAGACCCTCTCTTAGAGTTGGATGCGGCACGTCTAAACGTACTACGGTGCTGCGGCACACGCATTCCTCCTTTAAAGTTATTTTATTGTACTGTCTGTTTTTTGCAGAAATCGATTTTGCACTTGGTTTAACTTGTGACCGTCACAAAACACATGCCGCGTCTGGTTGCCAGTTTAACACTGATATAGATAATGTAAATGTCTCCCTAACCGGTAAAGTGAACTGCTTGAATCTGCACCTCCGCTGACGCATGCGCACGACCCATTCGTCTCGAAGTTCTCACTTCATCTACAAGCCTGCGTTTATCCGAGAGCTGCAAATATTGCTGATCCGGATACTGGTGGAGTTTGAAATCTCCGCCACCAGAAGGCATCAGTGAACCCAACCACCCACGCTTTAAAATCTAATTCTGGCACTGACCAACTTTTTGGAATAATACACATGTCTAATTGGAATTAGAGTACACCCTCATTTTCAGTCACGAGCAAACTCTGGTTGGTTGACCTCTGTTGGAAAAGGGTTAACACTTGTCCCTGTCGGGGTCACAATTACTGTAATCCATATCCAGATACCTCATATAGATCCCCACTATAGAAATGTTCTAATCAAGGAATTTAGGAGAGAAAAAATTGGTTGGCAAGTATGGGAATGTTAATTAGCAGTTGCATCCATTGCATTGGGCTTACTTCCGTGATAACAGAAGCCACGAAAATGCATAATATTCCTCACATCCAAAAAAATGAAAGAAAAAACACGCTAGAATAGTAATGATACATGTTATTACTCACTTTATTTGTTTGTTGTTGTTTTTTCACCCCCCCACCAGGAGTAAATTAACAATGGCACCCTGCCAAACTCGCTCCATGATGATGGGCAATTCAATCCCAAGTCGCGTACTCAATAAATGAAAAGTTTGCGGTGAAGACATGAGCCCCGTCTCTTTGCTAGCAGCCGCCTCGCCGGTGGCCGAGCCAGAGGCCTTGGGGCGGAGCCTCTCCCCGAGTGCGGCCGCTCGACTACGCGCGGGTATTCCAGACGCGCGGGGCCTCGGCTGCCGACGACGCGACGTCACGCCGCCCCGCCCCGTCGCACCCGCTCAGTTAGCTCGGAGCTGGCATTAGATTGCTCTGCAGCGACTCGCACCGGGAAGTCATACCGTTGACACCAGCTGAATAGCTAGATCGAATTCAGACGCTGCTTGGAGGAGAATTCAGCTGGGGACAGTACATTTTTCGTGGTTTCCCTTATCAGTATCAGGCGAATGACGGAGCGGTACCCTAACAAAAGCACCATGAACCGCGCGACTATCTTCCCTTATTCATCCTTGTCCCCCTTATATGCCCACATATCGGGAGACCGTGTCTCGGCTGTGACTGTGCCCGGCAGGGGGAGGAACCTGGAGAGGGAAATCTCATCCAGCGGATATTTATAACGGCACCGGATTTCACCATTCAGCGGTCGAGGAACACCGCCTCTCCCGGGTCAAAATATTCATAAAAGAGACTATTGACCGTAGCAGTACATGCCCGAAAACATCAATCTACCCGCCACGTCCCTCCACTCACGCCAAGCCAGGGCACGATGCTTTTGCTGCGCGCACACTTAGCCGGCGCCGACGTGTCTCGCATCCGGACTTTTAAACTCAGGAAATTCCTACACGCGCGTCTCGTCCCACTTATCGCATGCATCAAACGCTTGTTTACGGAACCAACAAAAGGTTACTCATCATCACGATCAATTGTTATGCACGATAGAGAGTGCGGAAAACAGTTTTGCAATGTTATTAAGACGACGCAACAAATCCAGAAATCAGCATGAAGATGGAAAGAAAACGATATAAGATTAATTTTATCCATTACATCTTAATACATTGTTGACGCACACGTGTTAACAGTATGCGAGTAAACAAAACATTACTGAACCATAATATTCTACACATAACGTCTAGGACACTAGAACGCAGGAATATGTTTGCTGAAAAAAGCAAAGACGCTTGTGTTTAGTTGATTCAAAGGAAAAATGGCGTCACGCCAATATAAGAAAAAATCGATATTTTATTTGAATATTACTTCACAGATAAATCCCCATTTCTCTTTTCCGACAAAATGAATTTAAACACATTTCAATCACACACTTCGAGTTTGAAATTTTTGAAAGCAATATCTTTGCACCATCTTATAGATGATTGTCAAATGATCTGAAGGTACCCGAGTCTCTCTTTCCCCTGCTCATGACGTTCTACGAAACAGAAGTATAGAATTTCCTCATCGGAATCCTGGAATTCCGGAAATCCATTTGACAGGGGCTCCGTGGTGCAAGAGGGCACTCGTGACGTCATCCGCTCGGCGTCGTCCCACGCACAGTTCCAACTTTCGGCTGTTGTGGACGGTCACGTCCAATCGTTCCCACACACCGACGCTATGTTATATGCCTTCACAGTTGCATAATCAATTCTATAATAGATTTAGATGAATGGATGAATAGTAATCATACATGAATATGAACTACTGTTCACTTTCGCAATATTTAAATCCTAAATCCCAACATTTACAGTAAGCGCGAGAAAATGGATTAAACGCACAAAGTAAGTTAATTTGGTACAAATTTGAAAGGTTTTTATCATGGGTGTGAAACGATCATAAACTGTAGATGAGACATTTACTTGCCTTCGGGTTCTCGCAAAATCATATTCTGCAGTACACAAGTAAACAATCAACTCTATCAGGTATTTTCGTTCGAATATTTAATTTAGTCACAAAGTAGGGATATATTTTTGTGAAGCACAACTTCATTAGATATTCTAAATACAAAAATAAACAATGCATGCTATTCTGGATGCTTTGATGCAAATAACTGCTTCTGTGCATCTGCGATTGTGAGCGCAGAGTCATGATCAAATTAAACCAACTAGCTGATACTAAATGTAGCCAAGACGAAAGTGTTGTGGAAACTACAATGAAGCAAAAAGTATGGCTGTAATTTCACAACCACTCTTCAACTACAGCGTCAGCATATCTACTGATTGTTGATCTCCTTGGACAACGAGCAATGTAGGAAGAATTCCGCCATTACACTAAGGTGTTCACTCTGGCTATACCTGATTTTTAATAGTAATCGTGTGTGCAGTAAGCATTCTGATTCCCTATCTCTGATGCAATCACCTTGTTGCCCAAAAAGCAGCTCCTTTGTTCGCTGCCTCAAAACTACCTCTCATTGACATCTGTGCACCCAATACTTCCATTTTCGAACTCAGCGTCGTATGTATTTCTCAGTCTCCTCCTAGGATTTCTTAAAGAATTCCTTAGGATGGTTTTTGAGTTGAAAGTCAAACAGCTACAGCTTGCTAGTGTGAACAATTATCTACGAGTTCCACATGCCAAAATCTCCCTTATCCCTAGGTTTTCGAGACGACCTATTATTATTGGCGACGCAAAGTGTGTCTTCAATAAAAAGGTAGCATACATCGTACCGTAAAGAAAGATAACATACCATACAGTTTCCTCATGAAAATAAACTAATTTATAGGCAAAAAAGCAAAACCTAATTTTAATCCATCGATATTCAAATAAAAAAGCCAGGTAGAAGAGTGGAACTGATAAAGACTATTGTTAATTAAAATTAGTTAAACCGAATTGGGAACCTTTCAAACCAATACTTCTTTTATTGCCATAAAATATTAAAGGTGGAACAATATAACTAAATAAACTGCAACAACTGGAGGCCGTTTGTCCTAGCCACTAACAGTGACATGCGAAGGAGTGATGCCAAGTAAATTAAGTGAAATATCTTGAATTAAGTGAAATAAAATCATATAATGTTATTTCATCATTTCATATCCTTCATGATAAGCAATTATGATGGAAGAGAACATAATAGCAGGGCTATTATGATGGAAGAGAACTATTCAGTCATTTGATGGTCGGGCATTGACGTAAGAACTTTATGATCCAATTCAAGAGTCGATGTAAAGGAATGATAATGAATTTTGTTCGGCCATTTAAATTCTTCCACGAATGTAAATAGAATTACAAGTCCTTGTGCTGAAATACTGCTCTTTTAACGCCCATTTAATGGCCCTGCATTGACGTAATCACTTTAAGCTCCATCTCAGAAGCTGAGGCAGGTAAAGGAGAGAGAGAGAGAGAAGGGGGGAGGGAGAGAGACAGAGAAAGAAGAAGCGAGAAAAAAGAAGAGAGAGGGGAGAGGGGGAGAGAGAAGATTGTTAGGGATTCTGGGCGCGACTACTGTTAAGGTCAATAGTCCAGTAAGTGTAGTGTATGCTTTCCCTCTGGAGGGGACGGTGGTCTTCCGCCTCTCGATGAGACGTGTGGTAGTGTGTTGGTGGTCCGTTTGTTACAGTACTACTCTGGTATTCGAGTGGTGCTGATCGAAGAAACCAAGGAAAACTACCGACGAGAGCAGCCGGCCGCTAGAATTCTCCTCTAAATAACGACTGAATTCGACCTGGCTGACAAGGTAGGGTCGAAAATCCTGCCTCTGTCGGGTGTCGAACTTACGACTTCGCGGTAAAAGGACACTGCAGTCACATCAGTTGCCGCCCTGAGGCACCTCTGTGGTGAAAAAAGCAGAGAAAGAGAAAAATTGACAAAGAGAGTGAAAAGTGAGAATGCGCTGTTATTGTTATTTATTTCCCCCTTAACACATCACGAATTATTGTAATTGAAATTTAATTCTCATATGCTGAAACACAGCTATTGGGTATTTGGGCGCCCAGCACTGACGTAGTGACTAGCATCCGCCTCAAGGGGCGTCGTAATGGCAAATCACGACTTCGGGCGCATCACACACAGAGCGCGCGCCGGTGGCGGCGGCCCGGGAAGCACCGGCGAGGAAGGAAGCGTGCGGCTGCGGTGGGCGGAAGGCGCCCGGGCGGAGCGGGCCACGGCGAGACGACGCGACGCCGTCCAGAGCGGGCGGGACAGGGCGAGGAAGGGAGGGTCGGGGCGAGGCAGAGTGGAACGGAGTAGAGCATAGCGGGTTGAGGGGTCGAGATGGGATGGGATGGAATGGATAGAGCGGGACGGGGCGGAGAGGAACGGGGCAAAGCCGAACGGGATAGGCGGAACGGCCGGGGCGGGGCGAAGCAGGGCGAGCCGGACCTTCCGCTGAGCGCCGCCCAAGACGCACCCGCCCCGCCCCGCCCCGCCCCGCCCCGCCCCGCCCCGCCCCGTCGTGAATGAAGCTCTTCGCGAGGATTGTCAGCTTATTCCGTGCGTTCGCCGGAATCTCCACGAGGAAACGGCACACGGATTACCCACCAGCGAATGCCAAATAGGGAAACATTACACAAAGGATAGAAAGGATACAAGCTGTGGAGCTGTTGCATCACTCTTCTATGACGTAACTAGTAACAGTAAAAACAATTGCCAGTTCACGCATTCCAAAAAAGTAATATTCTTTAGAATTGTTAAACAGAAAACGACTGTACTATTTGAACACGAAAGTTACAAATTGTTTAACAATGATGTTGTGCTTCATAATTGTCATATGTCAATAAATTCCAAAGCGGCTGAGAAATAAAAGAAAATCAAGGATCTTCCGAAGATTTTAATCGCTTGCTTAGTACACATACCGACGCCGTATTTTAATTGCCCCAATTCCACAGAACTTAAGGAAGATTTCTCAGGAATTTCCATAAATCATTATTTGGTACATCAACATTATCGCGCACAGCGGAACAACTAGTATTTTTCATAAATCGCATTTGAATCCCTTCACTACGAAACCTTAAGAAGCTAGTTGAAGATGTGCAATTCGAAACTTGTCTTTTTTCGACAATGAATATAATTCAATATTTCTGTAGCACGACTCCAAAGGGCGTACAGATTTCACCAAATCGAAAATTAATAGTAAATTCCACATACGAAGTTAAATTGCGCTGCAACGTTGACATTAGCTCACTATTCTGTCAAAGAACATCATGTACACTAAAGAGAAAACTAATAATGATTGCTGTATTACTGTCAATTGCCGAATAAATATTTTCAATGGACTTTATTGCGAGGCCAGAGCCTAAGCAATATGACCATTCCTGGAATGTGAGAATAATTAGATGGATAGTTGATCATGAAAATAACATGAATGATGGAGTACCAGTTGAAAGAGAAGCCGGGAAACGGGAAAACCCAGAGTCAATCTACACTGAACACGAAATATCCCGCACGGATCGATCGGAATTAGAACCCCAGACCCAGCAGTGGAAGGCCAGCGATCTGACAGCTACATCACGGATCGCCCAGTTCAATGGACCGCAATGCTTTTGTGCCGGGATGTCTCGATCCTTTTGAGTGAACCGCAGATACCACCCTGCACCCTTATCAGTCGTCCGCATCAATAAGCAACGGTTAATGAGAGAATGCGGGCGCTGGCAGGCGTCCGCTGTGCCTTTGCGTCCACCGGAGGCGGACGTGCGTTTGGCGCCAGGGCACGCGTGAGCAGGCGCGCGCGAGTGTGTACGTGTGTGCGGGCACGCGAACGAGGCGTGCGGAGCGGACCGCACGGTTTCGCGTGCCTCTGCTCACGGGAAGCAGCGCGGACGCCACCGCAGTCCACGCCGCACGCCGAGCCCAAGCACTGCTGGAGATAACATCCATCCCAGGAAGAAGACCACTCAAAATTAGAGATGTTACAACAGAAAATACTTTCTCGTATTTGTGAAACGGTTACGTAATAACATTGCAACTAGGGTCAAGGTGTATATTCTTCAAACATCTCTTGAAAAGCTCTCTTCAACACAAGCAGCGCGATATATTTGAATTTGCATGTTTCAAAAAAACTTTTTTTTAAAAAAAAAACACATTTAGTATACGCGCATTCTACATTAATAATACATTTTAAGAAAATCATATAATAATAAATAAAAATAATGAAATTAAATTGAAAAATATACTTACATTGTAAAACAAATATGTCAGTTGGGCGATCAAATTACAAGTGGTTTTTTTTTTATTACTTTTTCACACTTACTTCGTAAGAAGAAAAAGTATTGCAGAGAAAGTATTGCGTGAGCCGGAAAACGGCAAATTTTCGACACAAATTTTTCGACGCGAATTTTCGACACTTTATTGCTGGGCCCAGGTAGCGAAGAGTGGATAAATCTTGTTTCTATATACATATAGTAAATTACTCCCTTTAACACAATAGCGTAGTCAGAATCCATTTTTGTGGGTTCTTGATACTGAAATACCGATTGACGGCAAAACATATGTATGTCCCTCTGATCATCCCTCGCGCCTTACCCATTCAGCCAACTTATTCCAAAACTGATAATCGCGGGTCGATCTGAACGAACTCCGTCAGTCTGTGTAAGAACAATGCTAGAGGCTAATTCGTAAGTAGGATTATCACCAATTTTGATATTCCCAGATTTATCTCACTGATGTCGCAATCCTTTGATTTTGAAATGGATTTTGATTTTTGGGGGTACTTTATAAGAAAGTTCAACATTTTGAAATTTTCCAAAAGCGGCTACACTTTTTTTAAATTTCCTCTGATAGGTCAAAAAGTGCTTAAAGAAGGAACGTAGTTTGCATTTTCGTTGCACTCCATAAATTTCCGAAAATTGCAAATATTCAAAATTTGTTCGGCCTCTTCCTACAACTGCAATTATAAGGAATGGACATTTTTCCTTAAGGAAATTCGTTCATCAACAATAGATCTATTGATAAAGCCACGTTCAATTTTTCGAAAATATCAGTATTTTTTGCGAAATTTTGTGTAAAACATTGGCAATTTTAAAATTCTAAACGTTCATATTTTCAAAAAAGACTCCCAATTTTGTCTTTAAAATTTCCCCGCGTATGAAGCAAACGACGTAAAGAAATACTTGTCTAATTTTCGGCGAACTCTAAATATTTTTGATAATTGCAAACATTTTCGAATTGTAAATTAGTATTTCTCGCGCTTCATTCGGCGCGCTGTCAGTTCGCAAAATGGCAACATGGTGGCTTCAAATTCGAATTCTTCAGATTATTGCCGGTCATATGATCGTATGATGTAGATAATATTCTTACGAAAGGAAAAAGTTAGTAGATTTAAGTTAGAACTAGCAAATACACTTCTTTTACTGGAAGACTTTTGATTGTTTATGAAATTTAAAAACTGGAAGTTCAATTCGATGTAATGAAGGCAAGCTTGTGTGAAATTATTCGTCTTTTTCTATACAATGTGGTGTACGATAAATATTGTGACAATTACATTATTCACGTGTTTTTTATTTGTAAAAGCCAGAAATAATTACCGTTTCTACCAAAATAAATTCAGACATATAACACAGGGTTTCGATCGTACTGATTGAAGTGGACTTTAATCAAGTTATAGCTGAGGTGTTAGCAGGCAGAAATTGCAATGTTTCAATATTACGTAGCAGCTTCCAATAATACGAAAAAGTATGTGCAGTTGTAAGAGGTAAAACTTGTCCTTCATTGCAGTCCCCCAAAGACGTTATCCCATTTCGTGTTGAAATATAATTTTCCTTTGATGAAATTATGTTTTTTTTTTGCTATACCTTACACAAATACAAATTACTGCTTTCGCACATAGTAAAAACGCATAATTATCATCAATTTCAGCTTGCAAATTAATAATTACATTCTGCTTATTTGAGAAACATCACGGATTTTGAATACAGAGGTTTTAAGTTTTTAATTTCTCTCTGATATTTCTTCTAATTTTTTATTCGTGCTTCAACGTGAAGTAACTCCAAGCATTCTCATATGGTGGTTAAATTTAAGATAACTGACTTGATATAGGTTGACTACGTATAGTTAACTTCCGCGAAAATGTTAAAAGTCATAAATATCACATCGACAGAACGATGGAATTAGTTATAACATTTTGAATTAGGAAACAATATTACGTCGGCGAAACACGGCATTAATGACTTTTCCTGCACACCCCCAGTGCCATATAATACGTTACTGCCAAGGCCCATTCGCCACCCACTGCTGCATTGGGACGCTTCACGGGTGGCCTGTTGGTGCTGCGTCGTGCGTAATCGCCACCGGTTGTGTCGGCGACCACAAATTGGAAATCAATGAGCGGAAGGGTCAGGGAAATTCACGGAAGAGTGCCAAGGAATAAATATTCATGCACTACTTACAGTTCAACAAGTGCGACCAAAGTAGCATTGATCCGGTAATTTAGGCAGCAGAGACAACTCTTGATAATACCCTACTGGAAAAAATAACTCTCCAAAATGCGAATGAAATGAGTCACGATTTGTCTATTTTCGAGACATCAAGAGTCAAGTTTTGTGGATACATTAAGCGATTCCCCCCACTTCACAAATTCAAGTGAAATTGTTACTTAGGATGGATTGTATGACGTTAATAACGCTCACGTTACATAGCATGCTTTTCGTTCATAATCATTCGGAATTTTACTCATTCAAAAAATAAACAACATAAAATATACGTATCAAATTTCAGCTAATTTTAGTGTTTGAAGTTGTAAGAATTGTCAGAGAGTTTCTCCTTTTCTTTAAAACAGCTCATTACAAAGAGCAAAGCACAACGTTCGATTACAATTCATCGAGGGCGGTAGAGCCGGTAGTGACGTACGAATGACGTAAAACTGGCCCCTATTACGTATGCTATACAACATTCACAACTACGTTGTGTGACTACCATATAACGTAACAAACAGAACACCAATATCCTACCTGAGTTTCATCTCAACTACAAAAACGCATATACGTCATACTAGTTCAGTTTACATATAGTTGATCTTTCATGGCCATATCTCCAGATATGGTTTTAGCCCACGTAATGGATCTCTAGAGCGTATCCAACAGTACCTGTACTATATTATCAAAATGAAAGACATGAACATTTCTGCAATAATTGAGACAATTTTCAAATTAATGGCTTTCCGCCGCAGAAAAAAAGAATATGCCACGATGATGAGTGGATTATGGCTACCTGTAGACAAACCGAAATGGATGGACGTTATTGGAAATATAAATTAATAAATACAAAATACTTTAAAAAATTACTTACAGGTCAAAAATATGGTAATTCCGTTCCAATGCTATGCAAGTTTCAATGTTCAAATCAATATTTCATAAACAATAGAAATGAATTACACAAGTTCCATATCACTAAACTTTGTGTTGTTTTGTGGTTTATATTTTGAAAACTAGTGTCCCGTATGTACTACGTACTATTACAATTTACCGCCAATGATTACGACATACACAGATTTTTTTTATATTTTTCTCAAGAAACTAGTAAGAGCAAAAGCATCATCATATTCGATAAGTGTACAATAAATGTAAAAATTAAACAATGCAATACGCATAAAGAATTTATTTAATATGTAATTACAAAATAAAAAGTACAATAACATTTGTTATTCTGCAACAGGGCCCTAACAAGTGGACGCCTGCAAAGGGGTTTACATCTTTTAGTTGGAAATTGATAAGTGCAATGGAAATATTGTATTGACTGATTCTTCATTGCATTTACGAAATATAATGTAATTGTACTTCACGTATGTGTGTGAATTCTAACCTGAAATACTATTTTTATTTTTGATACCACATTCCTCATTTTGCTGAAATTATATATCCAGTTCACACTAACAATTATTCCCCAAACAAATAGCACGTATCACGAATATTAAATTTACTCAAAACGCTTCTGGTTTTCCCAACTTCAAACATGTCTGGAAAATCCAGCAAATTACTTCTTGGAAAAAAAATGCAAACTTTATTCGAATGACCAAAACGTTACTCGAGTGCATTTATGAAAAAAGAAAGATATGGAAATCAAATTAGTAAATACAGTTACATTAGTAATGTGGTATCGTCCGGTCTTGACGCATTGATCGGCGTCAAGTTTGCCAGTAATTGCACAATGCAAGCGATAAAGAGAAAGGGCAAGTAAGCAAGGTGAATGAACATTAAGATAGCTCTGCTGGATCTCTTCGAAACAATCTCCGAGTAACCTGAATAAACATGCGATGCACTTTACACTAACAAGAGAGTAATCTTAAGTCAAGTTAACCAATGCAAATAAGGAAAGCCCAGCGCGAAGAGACGTCACTAATATTTGCACAGGACGTAGAACGTAAGCGATCCTCTTTGCTTCCTGCGATCATTGACATATTTTAACTTCCAACTTCCCCAGTGAGTCAGAGTCTTCAAACAAAACAAACAAACAAACAAAAAAGACGCCTCTTGTCGGATCACTCACGCTGTGAGATTGCATCCAGATTCGCGATATTAGGCCGCGGCTACATTCTTAAATGAGGGACTTTTCAAACCTCACCATTCTTGAAACGAAAGACGCTAAAACAAACAGCATCATTAAGATTGTGGATGGCATTGTAAGCGAATTGTGGTGAATCGGGAATCGTTCACTTAATGACGTCGCACTAATCCTTTCGCTTCAACGGAAGTTGGGGACGATTCGCCGGGGGTCACATGGAGGGAGATCTGTAGGGGAAAATAGATCTAACGAGAAAAGAAACATGTCTGCGCAGGAATCTTTTGGTTTTTTGCTGAGTAGTACAGCTGACAATCAACACTTCTAAACCACATTTTCAGGTAATTCCGTTGAATATCACCTTAACCCGCTTCGCTGGGCTTGCATAGTTGAATCGCGAGCAGTGCATCACCTGGTCGCCTATTGAGCTAAGAATAAGGATCAGAGAGGATGTTCGCTACCATTGAGTGTCAGTGCATATGCAGTAGTGACAATCTTTGTCGGCGACGTGACTTGTGCCCCCTGAACGAACGCCGCTACACGCGTTGCAGAGCGTGGAGGCCAGTTGACGCGACCCAGAGCCACTCGGAAATTTGGTAAAGAAAAGTAGTAATAATAGGTGATACATAATAGAGTTCTTTAAATATTTTGTGTTGACAAACAGATTCTAAACCATGCATGTGCTGACAGCATAATTGTTCAATTTCAGGAACCAGAATCACTGAATGCTGCTAGAATGCGCCAGCCGACGTTACCAGTTTTCCTCCAATTTGCTCCAACCAAATTCTCTCCAAACCTACTCTCTCTCACCAAATTCAAGCGGCCTATTTTGAAGCCCAAACACTAACCTCGCTAATTTCACATCTGCATTATATGCATACTATTGGCGAATAAAAGCACGTTGCATCTAATACTAGAAGGATCAATGAAATCAAATCTGCGAAAATAGCTAGAAGCTTAACAAATGCTTCCGTTTTAATTTTGCTGCGAATTTTCTGAAAACTGAATTGCACTGTTTGACATATTCATCATTACCATAATCGACATCATCACTCGGCGTTTAACGTCATTACACACTTGGTAATATTATTAAATATATATTACTTGACGTCCTTTCAAATGACAAATAGAGAAAATATATCGATGGTGCATTGCATTTTATGGCTCGTACGATTCGCAATGTTCAACTCGTGTCAACAACTTCCATTTTTCACAATTATATGATTAGAGCCAGACTAATTTCCATAAGTCAGGCTTCGTTTGACAAATACTCAACCTTTGGATTTATCATCCTAACTATTTATCTACTACATTTTGATTACATTAGAAACGTAATAATTAGACAATACTACATAATGTTAAATAGTCTCACACGCGATGGCAAAATTAAAGCCTGGTGATTCAGCCACCACTCATCTGTTGACATGAAATCACATCCAACGTCTCCGAGGCGTGTGTAAACGAGTCCCACTCGCGCAAGTGTCGCGGTTCCGGAATGACTAACGCCGGTCGCCGATCACGAAGCCCTGATCGGATCCGCGCTCGTTGAGTGTCTCAGCGACGTCGCCGCGGCCGCCGCGTCACCGCACTTCCGGCCATGACCAACCTCACTCGGCACAGCCCACATCCTCGCGAGCAAGCGCCACTCACTCCCCTCCAACAATCTGGTCACGAAAAATTTCTTCTTAAGCCCGTTCTGGCTTAAGGCTAAATGTCCCGACACTAGTACAATTTGTAGCCACCACGTGGCAGCACCAAGAAAAGTAAAATTTACTTTACCAATAACATCTGAACCAATAGTCCGAATTTCGATCTGTAAACGGAATTTGACGCCTTTTTAAAATAGAATTTACGCTACGATGACCTTTTTCCAACAATCTAACAAAAACGCGAATTTGAAATTAGTTCTCAAACTTTCGAGAACAAATTTAAAAATGTGGCCTTATAACGCGATGGCGACATGCTTCCTGAATCCAACGCCGTGACACCATGCTAATCGGAGCGTCGTAAAGTGAAATTTACGAAAACACCTCGCCCCCCCCCCACTTCCTCTTCTGCGCCGTTGCGTCACCCACCCGCCCGTTGTGGGCCCTCTGTCAGCGCGGTGGCACGGCCAGGCCCGGCGGTTAAAGCGGTGCTACGTCTAAGATTAATTTTTAGCTCTGCAAATAATTCAGCAATTAAAAAATAACAGTATCCTTTTTGAGCTTCATGGGTACTGGCCTGCGATGACGCAGTTATACTCGTATTAACAAATAACACAGTTGACACCCATATGATCATATTCTTCTCCTCTACTCCAAGGATGGGTTCATGACCTGTTCTGGCTTCTACCAATTTCATTTCTATAACGATCTGCCTCTGGTCTTCTACCTCGCGTTCTACACATAAACGTTTACTTTAGAATGCGTGTCTGTCCCATGTATCGAAGTCATTCCTCCCTTCACTCCCTGAAGTCAGAAAGATAGTATTTTGCCATTAATTGCTTGAACGATTAATTTTCATCTTATTTCGCGTCGCGCTTCTGGCCTGTAGTCCTATGGCGAGAGACAACTCGCATAATCGAGGCTTGCGAGCACAACCGCATGGGTAGACAAATGAGCATCAGCACGAAGATTTCATTCGTTATCGAATCCCGTCAAGCGATTTTCGCCGCTAACTTGTATACCGCTAGTTCACGTGACAGTGCCTCCCGCGCTCAAGAATCGCCGGTCTGCAAACACATTCGTTATTTTTTTTGGCCGTGTACAACGAATTCCGCTGGCTAGGTGCATTCCGAGAGATGCGCCCAGGCTTACGCCCGCTCTCGGGCACTTGAACTGCAACACCTGCACTTGGCCTCAACTTCCCAACCGTTTGTTCTGTGTACAGACCGTGTCATTATATAACAATTCAATTATAATTGAACTAAAAATATAGGAATATTTTGTTTCTCTACGAAAATCTCAATGTGTGTTTGTGTGAGAGAGAGTGTGTGTGTGTTATTTGCCTGTAATAGATCGAAAATGAAAACTGTAATAATTATTTACTAAATATGTAACGTAATTTCATCCATTACTTTACGAGATCAAATCGTACAAAGAGAAATATCAAGATTGTAGGAAGATAAACCATGGAACTCTACAATATACCGATGACGCAGCAATCCTGGTGCCATCCCTTCTCCCTTGCGCTCGAGCAAGCAGTATATTTTCTGGAACTTTTGGATTTTTTTCATCTAGATCTACCTCTGTTAAACAGGTTATATTATTTTAAAAATATTTAAAATGACCAACTGGCCACATGTCATACTTTTTCAAGAAGTGCGTATAATGTTTTTCCCTAAATGTCATCACTTTGGTCTTTGTATTTGAAATGTTTAAATAATATCCTTTGTGATTTTGATAAAATTAATAAACAGACTTTGTAAATTATCTTATCTTTTAGGATCAAAATTATATATGTATGAAAGTTCATAAATATCACGCAATTACGTTTCGGTCGTTTAGGAATGTGCCGCACATTTTTCCAGCATGTTATCTTCAGATGCAAAAAGACGAAATACAGTGAGAACTGTTGGGTTGTTATAAATAATCTAGTGACTACATGATATAGTTACCATAGGGTAAAGTGAATGAGACACGAAATAAAATAAATTTTATAATTCTATCTAAAGATGAAAAATAATTCGTTCACACACACAGGGAGTGACTGACTGACGGACGGAGTGACTGACGGACGGGCTCACTGATGGACGGACGGACTGACGGATGGACGGACTGACGGATTGACGGATGAACGGACTAACGGACAGACTGACAGACTAATGGACTGACAGACTAATGGACCGACAGACTAACGGACTGACAGACTAACGGACGGACAGATTGTCTGACAGACTGACGCACGGATCGTCTGACGGACGGACGGATCGCCTGACGAACGGACTGACTGACGGACGGACTACCGGACTGACGGACGGACGGACTAACGGACTGACTGACGGACAAACTGACTGACGGGCGGACTGACGGACGAACGGACGGACTGACTGACGGACGGACTGACGAACGGACTGACGGATGGACTGACGGATGGACTGACGGATGGACTGACGGATGGACTGACAGACTGACTGACGGACGGACTGACGGATGTACTGACGGACGGACGGACTGAAGGACGGACTGACTGACGGACTGACTGACGGACTGACTGACGGACTGACTGACGGACTGACTGACGGACGGACTGACGGGCGGGCGCACTGACGGACGGATGGACTGACTGACGGTCGCATGACGAACAGAGACGGCCTGATGGACGGTCGGACTGCCGGACTAACGATCGGCTTAAAGAACGGACGGTCGGCCTGACGCCCAGCCGGCCGGCCTCACGGACAGACGGTCGGCTTAAAGGCTGTCGGCCAGACAGACGGTCGGCTTGACGAACGGACGGTCGGCCTGACGGACGGACGGTCAGCCTGACGGACAGTCAGCCTGACGGACGGACGGTCGACCTGACGGACGGACGGTCAGCCTGACGGACGGACAGTCGACCTGACGGACGGACGAACGGCCTGACGGACAGACGGTCGACCTGACGGACGGACGAACGGCCTGACGGACGAACGGCTTAACGGACGGACTGACAAACGGACTGACGGACGGACTGACTGACGGACGGACTGACAAACGGACGGACGGACTGACAGACGGACCGACGGACTGACGGACGGACTGACGGACCGACGGACGGACTGACGGACCGACGGACGGACTGACGGACGGACGAACTGACAAACGGACTGACTGACGGAAGGACTGACGGAAGGACTGACGGAAGGACTGACGGAAGGACTGACGGAAGGACTCATGGAAGGACTGACTGACAAAATAGTCAAAACAGTAAAAAAAGTCAAAATACTCAGGATAATCGGGATACTCAGATCGACTTGTTGGACGGATCCGTCAGTTGATCGACTTGTTGGTTTCCATCCCCCACTTGATCGACTTGCTGGTTTCCATCCCCCACTTGATCGACTTGCTGGTTTCCATCCCCCACTTGATCGACTTGCTGGTATCCATCCCCCACTTGATCGACTTGCTGGATCCATCCCCCACTTGATCGACTTGCTGGGTCCATCCCCCACTTGATCGACTTGCTGGGTCCATCCCCCACTTGATCGAGTTGCTGGGTCCATCCCCCACTTGATCGACTTGCTGGGTCCATCCCCCACTTGATCGACTTGCTGGATCGATCCCTCACTTGATCAACTAGCTGGGTCGATCCGTCACTTGATCGACTTGCTGGGTCGATCCGTCACTTGATCGACTTGCTGGGTAGATTCCTCACTTGATCGACTTGCTAGGTCGATCCTTCACTTGATCGACTTGCTGGGTCGATCCCCTACTTGATGGGCTTGCTGGGTCGATCCCCTATTTGATCGACTTGCTGGGTCGATCCCCTACTTGATCGACTTGCTGGGTCGATCCCTTACTTGATCGACTTGCTGGGTCGATCTCCTACTTGATCGACTTGCTGGGTCGATCTCCTACTTGATCGACTTGCTGGGTCGATCTCCTTCTTGATCGACTTGTTTGGTCGATACCCCACTAGATCGACTGGTTGGGTCGATCCCCTACTTTATATCGTGTTGCTTGGTCGATTCCCTACTATATCGACTTGCTGGGTCGATCCTTTACTTGATCGACTTGCTGGGTCAATCCCCTACTTGATCGACTTGCTGGGTCGATCCTTTATTTGATCGACTAGCTGGGTCGATCCCCTACTTGATCGACTTGCTGGGTCCATCCCCTACTTGATCGACTTGCTGGGTCCATCCCCTACTTGATCGACTTGCTGGGTCCATCCCCTACTTGATCGACTAGCTGGGTCCATCCCCTACTTGATTGACTTGCTGGGTCTATCCCCTACTTGATCGATGTCGCGAATTATTTATTCCCTTCAAAATTATACAAATATAACAAATTTATTTTATAACAAAATAACTTACCAAGTAAGGTGGGATAAGTCATTATTCATACTATCTTATTTCGATGCTTGTTGCGGCTTTAGAGTCTGGATACAGCTCGCCAGACCGCTATTTTACCACATTTTTAAAATTTGAAGTCGTAGGCTTCCTCGGCCAGAGTCATGTGAATGATCTTGGCTGTTCGGGTGACGCCGCGTCGAAGATTGTTGCCGACGTTTCGACCATCTTGTCGTGGTCTTACCATGTCATACCATCTTATGTATGGGCATACTAGCCCTGAGGAAGACCACGACAAAATGGTCGAAACGTCGGCAAAACAGCCTTCGACGCGACGTCACCCGGACAGCCAAGACAATGCATTTTTTAAAAAAATTTGTCCGAAAGTACGAAAACGTTTTTAAAATTAGCTTCGGCTATTTTACTTGGGAAAAGAGATTCACCAGATGAACACTTTAAAGCAGATAAACGTCGTTTTGAGATCAAAAATAGAGTTGTAGGATAAGAGAGCTCGTGCGTATACTCCGCTCATTTTTTACGGTATTTGACAACGGAAGATCTTAGACCAAGGTGGAGTGATAACAGATGACCTTAGAACTAAAATATATCTAAAATAAGATGTGAGGAGATGGAATAATGCTGATATTTACACAATTAGTTCCTTTTTTGAAAAAAATAGTTAAAAATCGGAATCAATATTTTGAGTAATGCATCAAAAATTTTTAAAATGGTATTCGAAGGAAGACGGAAAGATGTGAAAAAGATAGTTATGTACTATTATTACAGACCGTTTACCTCGGGTTGTAATAGTATAGAATCTCTAGTTTGATATGCGTGGAAAAATAGATTGAGATGCAAAGTGACGAACGCATAAACCGAGTGTGTGGCTTTCGTGTCCCGCAAGTACCGCCTCCTCCGTCGGGGCTGGCCGCACGACGCCGGGCCTGGCCGTGCGACCGCGCTGACAGAGGGCCCACAACGGGCGGGCGGGTGACGCAACGGCGCAGAAGGGGAAGGGGGGGAGTGTTTTCGTAAATTTCACTTTACGACGCTCCTAATCGTTTGAATTGCATGATTGTAACGGCGTTGGATTCAGGAAGCATGTCGCCATCGCGCTATAAGGCTACATTTTTAAATTTGTACTCGGAAGTTTGAGAACTAATTTCAAATTCGCGGTTTGCTAGATTTTTGGAAAAAGGTCATTGTAGCGTAAATTCTATTTTAAAAAGGCGTCAAATGCCGTTTACAAATCGAAAATCGGACCATTGGTTCAGACGTTATCAGTAAAGTAAATTCCCCTGTGTTAGTGCTGCGATCTATTGAATTTTCCTACAAGTATTTTTCGGTGCATTTAGCCTTAAGGTGAATACTCCTTTGCAATGCGTCGGAATTAGTAAATGCGGTAATTGTTTTTAATAAATTTATAATAATTACAAAAAAAAAATGAGAAGGGGGTGTATGTCTTATTCTACATCTGCGACCATTTCACTCAAGCATTTTTACTCGCCATTTCAGGATATTCAGAGAAATGCATGCAGAATATTAAGCGACTTCTTCCATATTAACATATACTCATTTCAGAGACGGCTTTTCAAACAGTATTCCATTCGAGACGGGAAATACTTTCTGCTCGAAAAAAAGATGTAATTATTGGGGAGAAATGACGATATGAACGACGCGTGGAGAAAAAGTCACGGACACCTTGTTTGAGCAACAGTTGTTCCTGTATTCGAAGCAAGTCGAAGGGAAGCGCGATGTCCTGCTGTGTGAAAGACTCACACAGTACAGTCTAAAAACAAAACGTATGTGACAGACAACATGAACGAGTGAAAAATCACATATACTTATAAATATCAGTGAAGTAAATGACCTTCCTGATTGCAAAATTTAAAGCATAGCAATTGCAATTAGACACACAATCAGTTATTAATCTTTATAAGTGTTTTGCTAGGCAACGTAAATCAATTAAAGCAAACTTGGGTAATCACAAAATTTGAAACATTAATTTAATAAATGTATGAAAATATTCGATAACCTAATCTTGCAATAAGTGATCATGCAATGCACAACAAATTTGTAATGCACCCCTTACAGTTAATTACAATAAGTTTCTGTTTAAACTTTTCGTAAAACGGTATTAGATTCTTACCAATTGTCACATGGAACAAAACAAAATATACTTCATACCCTCGGATTTTGAAACACAAAATGAAAGAATACGAATGAAAAATATCAAATGGATTCTAGGTTGTGACTATTTTTATTAATATATTTACAAAGAACTGTCAAGGTACTAGGAAATAAGACTCGGTTCCTTGCACTCCCTCTTCTAAACACGTCAAGACGATAATTATTCCTATCAAGTTTGGAGGGAAAATGCATACCAGATACATTCGAAGCGTCGACAGCTTTCAGAATGAAGTATAGTACACCACAACGTCTTTGGGCTGCGTTCCGTTTCCACTCCAAGTTATTTTCGCAGCGGACAGTCATGCATATTCCTGGAAGTGGATTACACGCCGCTTCCGCGCCTAACTGATACGACTATTGTAGTTCGTGAGTTGTGAGTCGTGAGCGTCTTGCGGCAAGTGCATCACCGCCGACCTCTATACTCCCACCGGCGGAAGCGGCGCAAGCGTTTCGGCGGCGAGAGCTGCGCGTCAGCCCCGGCTGAGTGTGCCAGCCACGAGCACGACAACGCCGCTCCCCACTGTGATGCAAAAAAGGACTAGGCTCCTCTCTAAAAACACACGCCTGCAACAATCCGCAGCCGTAGCTGCTCCAACAAGCCTATCTTCTTCCAAATAACCCATTCGTATGAGGTGCATCCAGAAGGTATATTCCCTTGGGTTTCAACAAAAAGGAAACAGAATTACATTGAAACGTTTATTGCAAAAGAGCAGCCCATTTTGCATTTTTCCCACGTCAGCACCACTAGAATTGAGAGGTTTGTCATACCGTGGGAATAACATTTGTATCGCCGTGACGTCGACTGGGAAGGGGGCCGCTGTTTAACATCGACCTGCAACTCTGGGGCGCTGTAGTACGCGTAATGCTCACCGGAGGTATTTCTTGAGGTGCAAGAAAGTATGAAAATCGCTGGGGACGAGATAAGGGCAATTGTGTGGATAGTCATATGGTCCGTTACACACGGCCCGGCTCAACTGATCTTTTGCAGAAGCCCGTCGGGCGGTTTAGCTACTATTTTTTTCTTCTTCTTTTTGTTTACATAGGGAAACTTTCTTTGTGAGTGCACCTCGAAATATATATTGACCCTTAACGGGATCAATTATTTTGACACGTCAGGGCTCCACATACTTCTTCTAACACGCTGTGTAGTCAGAATTCAAGATTTGTGGGTCATTGATACCGAAAAATTGGTTCACGGCAAAGCGTCTGTCTATCTGACTGTGAAAAACACTAGAGCCTAAAGTATTCGTAGGATTTTTCCGAAATGAACATTCCCTGTCGATATGGCCAGACTCAAGGCTCTGCGATTTTGAAAATAATTCTTTAAAATTTTATACGAACTCCCTGGGATATTTTCAAACTTTTCTCAAAAAAGGCTTCAATATTTTTCTTTAAATTTCTTACAAAAAACAGTGAAACACACTTGTAAATATTAATATAAATTATATAAATTATTATTTTTAAATGTCACATCATGAGTCGCTGTAGGCTGGACAGATTCAAAAACTTGAACTTTATCAATGCACTCATATAAAGATTTAAATATTTGAGAAAATTGCCGACAACGTATCGATTTTTCGGGGAGCAATCACTTTTACTTTCAGCTTCGGCAATCACATTTGTTTCAAATATTACAAGTTGTGATAGCCACATTCCGTTAGTGATGCAGTCATTCAAAACTTGACTCACAGTAGCAATAATGAGCTCATCATCTGACGTATCTATGAGGGATCTTCGATGACGTCTTGTTTGCAGTCTCCAAGATTCCACAATCAATATTTGGTGAAACGCTATTCAAACCAAGACAATCTGATTCTTGTTAAGTGGGTTTACTAATACAGTATACCTTGCCCAATGCGAAATCTCAAGGGACTAGTATCTTTTGCGCATTATCTAATTTTTACCACGTTGTAAGTTCACATTAGACAGATGTCTGCAGTACTCGTATACACGTCCCGCACTGAGCAAGTTTTACTCTACCTATTGTCTTTAAGTTTCAAAACTTTAATTTTGTTTCTTTATGAAAACAAAACCCTTCTGCACAATTATTACTTTTATATCTCTTCACTTTTTTTCTTGATTGGTTAATAAATGCATTGGCACTAGCGACAATATTAAATTTTAACTTTTCCGCAAACTTATAATTCAATTTTGAAAAAACTTGTGCTCGATGATTGAAATGCATATCAGTAGTCTAATATTGGTCCGTAAAACGCATGAGAGGGTGTTCACGACCGGCTTCAAGAGCAATAAGCATAATTAAATTATGTTTGTAAGTGTTTAGCATTTTAGCTGGAATTTCACATTTTATTTCTGAGGAAACGCGTTGCATAAGTTCAATTTGCTGTGTTTCTTTAAATGAATACAATGATATTTTCGTACCCGCATGGGTCACATTATATATAAAGGCAAAGAAAAAAGTGTTCACAATTACACAACAACGGATTAGTAAACGTGTTGTGATATTCTTCTGCTTTACAACTACCATTCATAAATAAGCACCGCGCCTAGCATTCGATTGAATCGAGCGAAGACACGGAAAATCGAGTATCAGTAATCATTGTATGAGAAATAATAAGGAACGACGCTTACAATATACATCGTTGGTCACCTATGATATATTATGAGGCGGTAATGTAAAGATGTTGCAATGCGGATCCGTACCTCAGCGGACGCTTCAATTTTCACTCTGAAACTTATTCAAACATGTCGCTAATGAACAGGCAATTGAAATCCTTAAGTGAAGATCTAGTGAATAGATTATAGTGACTATTCTACTCGTGAAATTAAGACCAATGGTTTTAACTATACATTAAAAAAAATGCTCCAATGAGGGCAATGTATCAAAAAGTTCATCGCTTTTTCTATGCGATTTTTCTTACCGCTTCTCTCTACTGGCCAATCATAAACTGTGACCCACATCTTAGGACATGATATACATTGATCGTTAGCTATGTCGATGATCAAGAAACCATGTCCATGTACTATAATATAACCTCTTTGATTTTCAGCAAGCTTTCAGTTATTTTCAATTTTTGTTGCATTTTGGAACTTGGTTTCACAAAATTTCTTTCGTTGAATATTAACTACCAATACGGCTTCAGGAAATTCTCAGGTAAGTCCCTTCCTTGCTCCGTGAGTCGCGGATCCATCGACAATTTCTAAAGCACTCGAGGTATTACCTGTGATAATGATGATGCGATGCATGTCGAGTGGAATCAGAGGGAGCTGAAGCAAGAGAACCCCGAGGAGTCCACAAATTCCACATGAATTGGCCGGGCATCAAATCTGGGTCCCACGGCGGAAGACGCGCGCGTTAGCTAACACGACATGCGCACCACCCCCGTCCCCGGCACATCGCGATAGCCATCTTACGGGTGGGTGGAAAACGCCGATGGAATCTCACCCGAGCAAAACAGCCCCGCGAAGTGTCAACACAGAGGGATCGTCGCCACGTCCTGGACGCGAGCGCCCGCGAGGCACAAAAAGCGCCAGGGAGCGGGGCGTGCACACGCGGCGCGCCTGCGTCGTGTCGCAATCTATTTTCCCAGCGCCCTCCGCCCCGCCCGCGCCTCCGCCCGCGCGCTGTGTATTTTGCATCGTAAGCACTCCCGCCGTCGCCAGATGGTCGGCAGCAGGCGGAGGCGCCATCAGCAGCGCCGCTGCAGCCGCGGAGCGGCGTCGAAGGCTGGCAGGGCCGATTCAAAATCCAGGAAGCCGAAGACGCGCTTCTTTAATCAAACATCCTCTCGTTCGCCACACGCCCGAATGGTGAGATTCTATTGGATTTATAATTGGACAACGGGAACACAGTGTTTCATTCAGTCGCCCCTTTGGGATGTAGAGCCTCACCTCAACTTCGTAACTACCACGCCTCCAGAAACGTTTAGAATATCACCCTCCATGGCGTGAGGTCAACCACACTCCTTGTAGTCCGATTGATACTGTCACAAAAACGTAGGTACTTACCCCGTTTTCTAACTCTTAGACGGAATCTGTGATTGAAAACAAAATCAATGTCTTATGTGAGAGAGCGACACTTTCAACGGCAAGGGGCCCACTGCTTTGCAATGGAGAATTTTTTTTTTTTTTTTCTGATACAGCGAATGAAATTTTGAGCACGTATTGTGCAGTGACCAACTAGAGGCGCTACAAAATGGCACAGACTTTCTCGTATTAGTTTTTTACTCCTTTGGTCTTGGATAGCTATTTGGATTTGCCCCATCCTCTTGCCAGCTGCCATCTATCACCACCCCTTACATTTTTTTACATATTCTAAATTTTTTTGGTTTTCTAATAGTAGAACGGAAATATTATTTTAGAATATTAAAGAACAGTAAAACCTCATTCTAAAATCACAATATTCTTTCAAAAAATTGAAGCAGTTTTTAAAAAACTGACGTTTAAGCGCTACTGAAAACTCGAAATTTGAACAGAAATTTTTCACAGAAAAATTTTGAGTTTTCGAAAAACTTCATTTGAAGTAATTTTAAGTACATTAACTCACAAATACAATAGTGTTTACAAATTGCTGGAAATGTGCGTATCAAGGTGTGAGGGATCTTTCAAAACATTTACATTAGTGTAATTTTTCAAAGAAACAAAAATACAACGAAATGAACTTTACGTCATATTAAAGAGTACAATTAGCACTATCTGTTCCAAATGTTTGAAGAAAAAAACTTGGAGCCATTTTTGAGAAAATAGCGATAGAGCGCTTCGGAAAATGCGGAATTTTGAGCTAATTTTCACAGAAAACGGTAGTTTTCGAAAAACTTTATGTGAAATTATTTAAATCACATGTACTCATAAATACAATAATGTGAACAAATTTCCACTAATATAAATATTAATGAGAAAAGTCAAAACAATTACATTCTCGTAATTTTTGAAAAAAAAAGAATAGAGCAATATGGCGGTTATGGCATTTTATAGAAGACATTTATCTCTATTGCTACCAAAAGTTTAAGAATAATTTGGACTGTTTTTGAGAAAACTTGTTTTTTGTAACTTTTTCAAATGGCTCGTATTGCAAGCAATATTGCGTGAAAACTACTAAAATTTTCAAACAATGCACATGACCATAAAGAAAGAACTCACTGTGCAAAACAAATTTTATTTGAAAGATAAATATCTATCTTTAATTTTGTAGTTATAGAAAGACACCGAAAAAAATCATACTTTTGAAATTTTCGAAAATTCAGAGTTAACCGTGAAAATCGAATCAATGCCACTTTTATAAGTGTGTATTACTCTATTTTTACAAGAAATTTAAAGACAACAATTGGAGCCATTTTTGAGAAAATTTTGAAAATGTCCTGGGGGCTTCATGTAAAGCACCCCCAAATTTTGAAGGATGTTTTTCAAAATCTCCAAGTTTTGACTCAAGTAAGTTGGACAGAGGTTTCTTCAATTTGGAAAAAATCATACGCATAGTTTAGGTGCTGGTAGTGTTCACAGACACCAGTACACGTGTATTTCCGTTGAAATCTAAAAATCGATTTTACGCAGCATTATATAACTTTACCTAGACTACTTACATTACTCCGTATATACGTACGTATACGGGAAAGTAAAAACAAGACATAGTTTTTCCACTGAAAGTACACGTCTGCCAGGGGCACGTTAGTAAAGAGAAAGAAAACCATGCCGAGAAGTGCAGGCCAACGGAAAAATCAAGTTCGTGCTGAATCTAGAAGAAAACAGTGTGCCACAGGATCACCCACACAGAAGAGCTCACAGTCATCGAAGGAATATGTAGAAAAGCTTCAAAATTCAGTTATCTGGGGCGCTAAAAACGACGACCTAGAGTTCTAACACGTTGTGTTCTAAATAATTTATATGTTCATGTTGTGTACTGAATAATGGATTAATTCGGAAATATTTACACTTCTAAATTTTCTGTCCACACCCCATTAAAATTACTACGAACTGAACCATGAGATCTGTGTAAATTTGAGACATACTGGTGTCTGTCTGCATTTTCTTAAAATTGATTTGTTCAGAGAGAAAATATGGTTAGAAACTAAGCAATTTTGTAGAGAATTGATGCGTGATTTCCGTCGTGATTTTAATGTTTACATTACTTGTCCCTACTGATTTCTGATCATACAACAACCGTATAATGTACCATTACTGATTGACACCATATTGCAGTATGTCAGAAACAGGCACTGGGTAATGCCCAGTTGCGGTTATTTATACGTAAATCCACGTTATTTATACGTAAATAGGGTTAGAAACTAAGCAATTTTGAAGAGAATTGATGCGTGATTTCCGTCGTGATTTTAATGTTTACATTACTTGTCCCTATTCATTTCTAACCATACAACAACCGTATAATGTACCATTACTGATTGACACCATATTGCAGTATGTGAGAAACAGGCACTGGGTAATGCCCAGCTGCGGTTATTTATACGTAAATCCACCTATGTATCACGCGTTATTGCGTGACCGTTATTATGTCCGGGTGCTCAGAGTGAATGAATGGAAAGTAGCTGAGGTCTCTGGACACTTGGAGGAACATCTAGTTGTTCATGTCAGCTCAGTCATGATCTCTTAAGCGAGAGATATTTTACTAAGTCTTGATTATCTTCATTTAAGTCAATGTCTTTAAGATTTTTTTAACTGTTTAAGAGAACCAATAAAAATGAGATTGGTCTTAAGAAATTGCTACATTGATAACTTTTATCCGCGTTTTCCGTAATGATCTAGCGTTCAAGTAATTATTTGATCAGTAAACACTTCATATTTAACCCTTTAACGCATTTCAAATCCTAGACAAACATTTACAAGAGAATTATCCATTGATGAATTTCTTTACATCAATTTACCAAAACGTACGATAATCGCTTTCAGTATAATCTCTGTAACATGAACATGAAGAGTACTTAGGGTACCAAAACTTTTTCAGTATTAATTTTCACATTGCTATCTAGCAATCAATCTGGAGTTGAGAAATCAAGCCAATGCATTTTTTGTGGATAAGATTTAATTGGCACTGCCTTATTCCTATTGAGTATTCGATACCAGTTCCACATTTTGTGAGGATGTACAACTATGCGAGAGCATGGTTTCACGTTCACGCTGCCGTGCACAAGCGGCGAATCGCGGCTGTCGGCCGGATCAAGGATGTGGGCGCTCCCCTTATGGGAGTTTGACGTCAGCGGCCCGCTCTCCGCGCCTCGCCCGCGCACTCGGTCGCAGTGGTAGGAGCGCAGAAAGCAGGACGTGCGACGGGGCGATACACGCGTTCGGGATGCATGAAAATTGCCTTGAATATGGACAAAGAGAATTTTGTGGAAAACATTGACGTACATCAAGTGACGTGTGATCTTTCCACTATAGAAATCCTTCTTGGGACTATAGATTTTTGGAAAATATTTTTCCAGCCAAATCACCAAATCTACGTATAACCATTTCCGATTATATCAATTGACTCCGGGCCAAGAAATTTCTTCTAATCACTTAAAAAGAAATAGAAGGAAGAAATTAAGACGACAGTTTGATTGTGATCGCTAATGAACTGGAAGATCATGCGACCAATTAAATAAAACATAATTTAAAAAACAAAAGGACAAAACAAAAAGGATGACAAAAGAAACTAATGGTACTACAATAGCGCATACTATCTCGTTTTGCTTTTATGGTTCGGCAATATTATAATACTGCAGCTTTTAGCTTACGAAGACACCAGCTTTTCAACGCAAAAATAATAAAACAAAGCGTTGGAGGTTAAAAAAGATATACATTTCTAAGTGTTCGAAAATTGAAATTTTATGAAAAAGGCTTTCTGGTATTCTGCTCTACCCAAACAAAACTTTTAAAAATGCAAAAAAAATTGGCTTTGACAAGGATTTGAAACTCAACGTTTAGACTTTTTTGAGTCCAGTGTCTAGACTACTCGCATATTTTTTACCGTCTAGATTTGATTGTTGATATGAGTCTATAATTGATTGTTGATATACCAGTGGTTGTGAAATCTCACAAAAGTCACACGAGTTAACCGAAAATTACTCGAAAACCACTCATATTTTGGAGAAAAATAACTGTAGATAACGCTGGGCACTAATAGGTTACGAACGGCCTGCCAACCGGACGTGCAGACAGACAGGCAGGCAGGTGAGCAGAGAAGTAGGCAGTCTGACAGACACACGGGCGGACGGACGGGAAGATTAAAATAGTTAAAAAAACTATCTTTTTGAGGGCATTAGGGACCACCGAAACGTACGTCCAGGTGACCTCGTAAGTCCACCTCGACATCAATTTTTTGCAGAGTTACATAAGGTTTTTTACAGGTGTCTCAGAATATATGTTACAAACGCCTACTGCATGTCAGGAAGTCGGAGGTGATAACTTTTGCCAATAGACATATGGCGGGGAATTTGATATAACGAAGTTGCACATGTGGCATTGCCCCTGATCGGCAGGCAACTCATAATACATTGGTGTTTTGCGGTGTACTCTTTGACTGCGTCAGAACGTGAGCCGTAAAACTCTTCTGCAAAATGAGTTGCCGTCCAATCAGGGTCAAAGGTCACATATGTGACTTAGTTATATTGAAACCTGGTCCAGCGCCCACCTCGATTAAGCTATCGACCGCTTTTTCGTGGAACCGATTGCTTTTTCCACAAGACACATGTAAATATTCTATTGTTTAAGGGAACCGCAGATTTTAAAGTGATTTTAAAATAAGAAGGGAAAGAACTGTAGAGAAACGGTTGATTTAATATCTTCTTACGACGAGACGCAGTGTCAGATAACTTTGAACAGTGACATCAAGTCGCGTAAGTGACAGGGCGATTAACTTGTTTCAAGTTACAAAGATTATTTAATACATTTCTCTATAAAATAACGTGTTTTGCGGCGTTCGTGGCGCAGCATTTTCGTTAAGTTTGCTGATCTTCGCTTCCTCTCCACGAGAACTTGTCAACGGTCTGCAGAGCACAATGCATGCGGGAATCCTATCTGATGGTCATTGTCACAGGAAGTCTCCGCGGAACGGCCCTTTTCCCAAAATGTGCCCCGAAGTATAATTTGCTTCTTACCGATGCTCGATTCGGTGTGGGCTGAATAAGAGATTCGCAATAAGTGTCAAGTAAAGGGTGTTTGACACCAGACGCGAGGAGGTAAATAATCCTAGAAAACAACAAACGGGTTTCTGCTGACACTAAGTGCAGGCCACTATTTTATAAAATTATTTAAAAAATGATCACAAAAAAGTTCAAAACCTGTTCAGCTAAAAAGAAATGTGAACTTCTTAAACAAACAACTCCAAAATACATTGCTTTATGGAAAGGTTAGTAAAATCCATGGGTAAACCGATTTGTCTGTATTTTATAATTCAAGTTAATTGTGATGTGTAATTTGTCGTTTAAGGTAATTAAAACGGATTTTATGGAAAACATTTTCTTTCATAGCAATTAACAGAACTGGTCCTGATGTGAAGCCTATGCTTCCTATAAACTCATAACCTTGATTACGCGGTCACCTAAAGAACAACCAATTTTTCTAGAACTATTAGTGACCGCTTATGACAGGTTTAACTCCATATGAAGTTTTCCATCTAAATTCATTGGCAAAAGAAATCATTTTCGCTCTTGTTTCATGGTCTGGAAATTTTGTAACACTTATTCTGAGACAACTGTTTATCACGTATCCGAGAAAGTAAAAAACACGAGTGCGGTGCTTGAGGCTTGGCTCCGCGCAGCACTCGGCGTCGAAGCAAGCTCACGAGATCTGAGGAAGTGCGGCTCAGAGGCGTGGAGGTGTGAAGGTGTGGCGTGCGGAGGCGGGGCGGCGGGTATCGGAAGGGCACTGGAGGGAGGCCACGTCGCCACGCGGGCCTGGCCTCACTCCGCGCCGCGCCTCGGCCCGCACCCGGCGCCCGCCCGCACGGAGCGCGCTAACAGCCCCTCCCCGACCCAGCCCCGCCCCCAATTACGGCAACTCGATGCACGGTGCTCTGCGACGGTCAGCGCGGCGGCTCACAAACACTGAGGTCAGAGTTTCGGCGAAATTCAGATACTCCAAACACGCCAAGACACATTTTCCACCTACTCATTACCTCCACTTTCAATGAAGGATAATGTACTCGCGGTATTATTTACAACAAACACCCAAGAATGACAAAATATATTATACTGGAATGAAATTTCATTTAAATCAACACGTGCACGAGAAGTCTGTTTGAACGTCTGTGAGTGTGTTTATCTGCTCGTCAACACCGTGTATTCGCGATATCCCCGGATGTAAATAAGGCGAGACGTCAAGTGTTGTGAGATTCTCGGAACGTTGGCGGCGCGGAACAAGCAGGGCAGATGCACTGAAAAGGCCGAGTGATTCGCAGTACCGTATGGTGTTGCTGATCGCGAATTTTGCCACGCGCCGCGCTCTTGCGGTTGCCTCGGTGCGATTGTAAATTATGGCGGACACATGAGCGCAGAGGATGAAATCATTCAGCAAGAGGCGGTGCCGTATGGGGTAAGATATGTATGTGTCGCGAATCGTCTTCTCATGGATCTCCCAGGATTCTGAGTACACGGACGTCGAGATCCGCAGGGGAATGGACCGTCGTGGGGACTCACCTTGGGTTTCTAGAGAGCATTCCGAGTTGACTTGAAATGGAATCGACGAAACTGACTTAGAAACGCTCAGGTAGAGCTGAAAACAAGGAATTTCAAGATGTTACGATAGAGTTACCTTTTAATTTGGCAACTTCCTTCCGATTTTTACCCGTCCGTCTTCCCATCAGAGGAACCAGCCAGGCGCTCCCGCGGTCACTTCCGCTCCCCTTGGAAAACCTCCCTCGCGCCGAGGAGGCTCAACACATCGGGCCCATCTTCCCAATATATTAGGAATAAAACAATTGTAACAAACAGGATTTAAAATCGCGATACATGTAACAGTGACGTCTACTTCTACCATTGACAATTCTTCACAGGTTGTTCCACTCGACAGGCTCTCCGTGCCAAGAGCTCCGATACGACATCCGCGGCGAACGCGTCCACTATTGTTCCCCGCCCACGGGCGCCGCGAAGGCAGCGCCGGAGGCGGACGTCGCGGAGGCGGACGCAAAGGCCGCAAACCGCAACCGGAGAGGCGATTCCACAGAAACACACGCAACCTCGCGGACGATCAAGACGCGCCGGCGGCGGCGGCGGCGTGGCGGACGCCGGGGGGCGGGGCACCCGCTGGCCTCGGCCGCCGCCCCCGCGAGCCCCGCCCCGCCCCGCCCCGCCCCGCGCCGCGTCTAACAAGGCGGAATTGTGTGCGCCGAGTGCGTTGTGTAAGCCAAGGGCGCCTCGAGATCGTCCCGCCCGATCTCTTAATCTTAAATACAGCGGCGAGTGGGAAACGTGGCATGCTGGGTCGCGCTGGAAAATGAACGGGTGTGTGGGATGGGAATCTTACGATACGACAGGATGAAGATTAAATGTCTTTACTATTCAGGACAGGGCTGACGATATAGAGATCATCGCTCCGACATTTTTCGATGCGTCAGAGAGAGGGGTAAGAGAGAAAAGAGGGCAAGAGGAGACAGTGGGAGGAAGAGGAGAGAAGAAAAAGAGATGAAACCAAGATCAAAAGCGAGAGCGTGTGTGTGTGTGTGTGTGTGTGTGTGTGTGTGAAAGAGAGAGAGAGAGACAAAGAGAGACAGAGAGAAAGACAGAGAGAGAGAGAAAGAGAGAGATAGAGAAAGAGAAAGAGGCTTACGTACAGGGAAACAAGAGACATATATATTTACTCCTAAGATGAACTTATCACGGGAAAGCGGTTTTTAAATACCACCAAGGCTGTACACTCACATGCATTCCGTGAATAAACAATGTGACAGTGAGGCACGACGGATGCCTGGCAATGAATCATTACTATTAGTTGTTTCCGTGAGAATAACATCATAAATGGCAGTGATAAGGTACGACGTGACACGTGAACGCATTGAAATAAACACACTACTACAATTGAAAAAAATTATAAATATCACTTGTTGATACATCTCAGGGAAGACCAAATAAGAGCATCATTCACGACCAAAATACTCCTATTATTGCCATAAAAATAGCATTATCTCAGAATAACTATTTAAAGAGCGTTTATGCACACCCACACCAGATGCGTATCTGATTTTAGTCTGACAATTACCTCTTACTAATTTCTGTTGCAAACAGCGTTCCCTATAGACCTTAAATTAACCTAACCCGAATGGACAAATAGAACCCCAAACGTGGCTAGGGGAGAATGGAGGTTCCGAGCCCTTTTCGAAATGAAAAACATTCCCGGCGAACGTTGGACTTTCATTTAATCGTTACCTTTAGGCTGTGATATATGAATTGATTTTAAATTAAGCTGACAATTCCCATTAATAAATTATATCACTGTCTTTCTCACTTCATCGAGAATTTATATCCAAATTTCAGAACAAAATAGCGAAACGAAACATAGGATTGTGTCCGACTGTTTTGTTTCCATTTTCCCCACATCAAATGTTCCATTTTCGAGCTTGTCTGGCGAAAGGAAATTCTGGACATCACACAATGAGAGTGAAGTTCCATTGCAGAACTAAGGAAATCCTCTTGAGATGAACGCCAACTTGACGGCACAAAGAAAGAGAGAGCGAGAGAGAAAGAGAGAGCGAGAGAGAAAGAGAGAGCGAAAGAGAGAGAGGGAGAAAGAGAGGAGCAAAAGAAAAACTGTACACCCACTTGATCGCCAAAGTACAAGTTCAATGTAACAACGGAAATTGGCACAAAATTAAGGCGGTCAAACTTACGCCTAAATGTTAGAATGAAACGTTATCACGTGATAAAAAGTTAACTAGCGCTCCCATTTGCTCAATTATTCTGTCCACTGAGCATCTTCGAAGATCACTTCACTAACATTTACGAATTACTTGTCAATGACTGCCATACTGCCACTGTTAGATGAATGAATTGTCTCCCCCACCCTCGTGTGGTGCGAACATTAACAAGTTTCAACCATCGATGTTTAAGGATATGAGATGTATTTTAGGGGATGTGCTGAGCCACGGTAGACTCCCTCCGGGCGCGCCCCCCGAGAGGGCCCTCGCCGAGCACGCGCGCCCGCCCCCATCGGCCGCCCTCCGCGAGCGCTGGCGCCAGCAACACATTCAAATTGAAAATATTGACGTTAATAACACAACGCCCCAAAAATATCCATGACTAATATTAAAGTTCGCCCGGGGGAATTTCATTGGACGGTGGTTGGGTTTATTCATTTATAAATGAGGTTTAATGCCAAAAATGTTCAGAGTATTAACAAAACTTTTATAAAACTGGATAATACCACGATAATACACTATTAGTCCACTCATCGAAAAACTCTGATATCTATTTTTTTTTCATACTCAGTTTGGTCCACAAAATAATGTTGTTTACGGATATCTGAAAATTATAATTCATTTTTATACTTACAGTACTCTTTGTGTAGTGAACATTCAGGAGGTAACGAGTGGACATTAAGTTAACACTTTGCGGGTTCAATTCCTGATTGTATGCATTTTTATGCAATATTTTTTCATTTCAAACTATCTCATTTACTTTTAGCATAATATGTTGGAAATTATACTTTGCACAACTTCAGTATCGTTTTATATACATTCCTTAGGCCGTACTCTCATCACCAATTCGAAGATTCAACTGGGCTCAATGTATTTTCGTATACACACACATACGTGAGGAAATTGCGCAGTGGTGGTTTGAACGAGAGCTGAGTACTGAAGTTTGGCTGAGCGCGTCGCTCGCAACTGACGCCCGTCGCTTAACCACGCATGTGGACGCGGGCGCGCGCGCCTGCCTGCGAGGGTCCCAGGGGGCGTGCAAGCACGCGGCCGTGACGTCATCGCAAGAGGGCGCTTGAAGCATCGAGCGAGGTGCGTTCGTGCGTAAGGCATTAGGAAACGGGGACGCCGCACGGGAATTGACCCGGTTGCTACGAGGCCTATTAGATAAGGTGTAAGTCTTGGCACGATCGCGTGCTTACTACTGTTATCAAAAGGTGCCCTTGCGAAAAGAGGGTACTTTTCCATCGAATTAACGCAATCGACGATGAACGTTTCGAAGGAAGTGATTTCACTATTACGAACTCACTGTCATACTTTTCCGAGCCAGCGCGGATCTATACGTTTTTGGGGGCGGGTCATTGCAGTTTGTTCACTATTCATATATATTTTAGAAATCATTAACAGCTGCTCAAAAAATATAGTTATAATATGAATATTTCTTAGAATGACACATGCGACATGGCAACTGCTTGAAATAAACAGAGTAAAGTTACGGGTAGAATGGCTTTGGTGACCCAGGATCGGCCATTTGTCCTTACTAACTACCACATATTTCATCAACACACACTGGCTTCACCATAAGGCGTCTGTTAGGACAATAGTTTTACGCATTTTTGATCTTTCGAATCCGAGATAATATATGGGGTAAAGAATGTATATATACAAATCCTATAAAGAATATATGGGGAATACAAATCCATTTTTATCATTATTCTTTCATTGAACCCGCTCATCAGGTTATAATAAGCGGCGGCGATGGTGTGACGGTTAGCGTACCGGACTGTTATACCCAAGCTCGCGGGTTCAAACCCGATCGAAGCCGTGGATTTTTAGGGCGACAAAATCCTTCGTACGCCTTCCTTCGGAGGGGAAGTAAAGCCGGCTGTCCCATGTTAGTAGATTTACTTGCATGTAAAAGATCCTCAAGCCTAAATGACGCCTCTGAGCTAAATTCAAATCGCCTGTTTCTCGCCCAAGAAATACCTCCTTTCTCTGCTAGTTGGTGAAAGGAGCGTAGCGAAATTTGCATGGTCAGACGGAAGAGCGGGCCTGATGGCCCGAGTCTCGCCACGTAAAATAAGGCAAATTCAATAATATTCACCAATTTTCTGAAAACGGGGGAAAGTCTTTAGTATCGTACGGTGGGTGAATGGATCAACAAGCATAAGCATAGAATCCCAGGTAAAAGAGACACCACAATGTCAATTTAAAATAAATTTTTAATTAGTTCATAAATATGTGAAGAGTATTCTAAATTTTTTACACTATTAACAAAAAAAATAACGACAGTATTCTAGTCATATATTTAACTTTATTCATTAGGAAACCAGTATAATTATTTGAATTTATTTAATACTTCCAACTTCCAACCAAAAATAAGAATGTAGAATATTAATACGGTAATCAGTATTTTTTTAATTTTAATATTAATTTTCCCAATTGCAAAGGTGGCAGTTTTATTTTCGTAATCTTCATTACGTACATTCAACATTTCAATATACAACTGTCAACCTCACATTCATTGTTGTGAGAGAAGAACGATATAAATAGGGTTAACGTAAAAATAAATTATCAGTCTTTTGAAAGCACTTCGCTTTATGGTTCAGTAAATTTCTAGTGCTTAATACCACGGTCTAAAAACAAAAATTCGCGGTTGGTTACGTATCCATGACCTCATCCAATTTGCACGTTTTCTAATGTTTTCTTCACAAATTACATTCATGACTCTTATTTGGTTCATTTTCAAATACTCACCCTATCATAATTTATCATTGCTAATGAACTGTGCTTTTAAAAAGTGAAACATAAAATACAAAGTAACTTAAAAGTGTATGTGATGCAAGTCAAAAAAATCTCTATGTAAGTCCTTGAATGTACGCAAGTGCTACATTCGTGTCAAGCATCCGACAAAGGCCTTTGGTCGTGCTTCGCGAAGTGCTAGGTCTAATGCGCAGTGGCGACTCGTGCGGTATTCGAGGAACACGTCGCGAAAGGAAGCACAGAGTCACTTGTAGGCGAACCACGCGGCGCCAGCGAGCGGCCGAATGGTCACCACCAGGGGGCCCGTCGTGGGCGGGCACGGGCGTGGCGCGGGAGGGCTGCACGCGTGGCAAAGGCCCGGCGCGGGGACGAGCGGAGCGATAGGGCGCCCGGCGGCGGAGCGGCGAGGCTGATGCGGGGAGAGGACGGGGAGGATGCAGAATGATGGAGTGACGGAGCGGAACCAAGGCGGGACGGCCACGTTGTAAATGCGGGGGGGGCGGGGCGGAGGCGGGGCGGAGGCGGGGCGGGGCGGAGGCGAGGCGGAGGCGAGGCGGGGCGGAGGCGAGGCGGGACGGAGGCGAGGCGGGGCAAAGGCGGGCAGGGGATCGGGCGGAGGCGGGACGGAGGCGAGGCGGCGCAAAGGCGGGGAGGGGATCGGGGCGGAGGCGGGACGGGGGCGAGGCGGGGCAAAGGCGGGGAGGGGATCGGGGCGAAGGCGGGACGAAGGCGGGGCAAAGGCGGGGAGGGGATCGGGGCGGAGGCGGAACGGAGGCGAGGCGGGGCAAAGGCGGGGAGGGGATCGGGGCGGAGGCGGGACGGAGGCCAGGCGGGGCAAAGGCGGGGAGGGGATCGGGCGGAGGCGGGACGGAGGCGAGGCGGGGCAAATGCGGGGAGGGGATCGGGGCGGAGGCGGGACGGAGGCGAGGCGGGGCAAAGGCGGGGAGGGGATCGGGACGGTGGCGGGACGGAGGCGAGGCGGGGCAAAGGCGGGGAGGGGATCGGGGCGAAGGCGGGGCAAAGGCGGGGAGGGGATCGGGGCGGAGGCGGAACGAAGGCGGGGAGGGGATCGGGGCGGAGGCGGGACAAAGGCGGGGCGAAGGCGGGACGAAGGCGGGGCGAAGGCGGGACGAAGGCGGGGCGAAGGCAGGGCGACGGCGGGACGAAGGCGGGGCGGAGGCGGGGCGGAGGCGGGGAGGGGATCGGGGCGGAGGCGAGGCGGGGCCGGGCGGGGAGGTGCGGGGATTGTGCGGGGATTGTGCGGAGGTGTGAAAAGGGGATGAGGAGGTATGGAAAACAACTACGCCGCACACCCACCGCAGCGCGCACGTCCCGGCAGCGTAAACAAAGCATTTGAGACCCAGGCGGCGCCGGAGGTTCCAAAAGGGGCAGGTGCTCAGTAGACGGCAGAAGACGTGACGCCAATCGAAAGCTGTTGGAGTATATTTAGCACCTGAGGCATGCTATACGATAAAAGGCACTGTGTTTCAAGTCGAAAGATTTCGGTTTAGAAAAACGGAAAGCAAAGTACCCGAAGACTCCGCACAGGAAAGGCTTGAAGCACTCAGGTGTATAAACCCCTCAACAATCATTTCACAGGAGCGACGGGTAGCGAAGGACGACAAGTCCGCTCACAGCCCGCGTCCTTGTGGAGCGGCGGAGCAAGGGTGCTTGTGGCGTGGCGTTGCTTTCTTAGCGGCCTCCTCCACAACTCCTCCTCGGAGAGCGCCGCAGCCGGGAGCGGAGGCGAAGAGAGAAGAGCCGCGCTGATCGGCGGCGCCCACGACCCCGCAAGCCCGCCGCCACCACCGCCTGCTGCGCCTGCACCGCCTGCCGCAGACGGACCGGGTCCATTAGCGGATTGCGGCCCAGTGTGTTTACATCCCGCGCCAAACACCCGCGTCCAGGGAGCCCCGCTTGTTCCCACACTCTTTCGCTTCCTTCACAACGTCGCGTCGGCTCGCAGGCGAACGGAAACGATCCCTCATCTCAGCTCGAGCTCTCGCACGCTGTCAGAATTAGCAGAGTGGAACCGTCGGAAAACTCGTCTTGGTTTAGGACAGAACGATTTGAAGATAAAAGGTCACATCCCATGGTCGGCAAAAACTACAACAGTCGAGTATTTAATTTTCATTAATGACACACACGCTGGACATTTCGGATCCCGGTAACAAATTTCGAACATCCGGGTACGAACACACTTTTTATTCGACAGTTCACTAGATTCACGATTGATGCTAATCTGTTAAATTATGCTAATAGATTGGTAGCGGGTGAATGTTCTCCTTTACTTTTCTTTCAATTTTCCTGTTATTCAATTTCAATTTTATTCTCCCAATGTAAGTTAATACTTTTGGTGTGTTTCATTAAATTGCGGTTTATTGTATTGTATTTCGCCGTATGTTCATTATACAGTCGTATTTTAAATAATAATATTAATTTTTCTCGTAATTACATGAATTATAATGATTCTGTGTTTGCACTCGGTATGGGGGTACACAGAAATGATTAAAAATTAGACCTTAAATAAAACTTGAGAGCCTACCTCCTGAAAGTTACGTTTTACTTATTTATGAATAGTGCAGTTTCCCACGCCTTTTAATTTCAACGAAAGGTTTACTGCACTTTTTTGCTCAATTTTTATGTTCACGAAGCATTTGTTTTAATATAATACGTTCCAAGCATACACACAAGCATTTTTTAGTTTACCTATACGTAATATTACGTAATAATTTGATATTTGTATTCACTGGTTGCTGCAACAATTTGTTATTTCGCAAGTTTAAGTTGTATTTGCAGTTATATATACGTAAACAGAGTTTGTAAGTCATATAGTAAATCTAAAAATGTATCTGCTTGAAACCATCACATATGCTCCCCAGACAGCTGAGCCAGCATTTTCCTTCCATCAGACTCGCAAAATACGACTCATTGAAGAAACCACTCGACTAGAAAAACGGATCACAAAACGTAAACTCTGAGAGCATAGTTAAGAATACAGACATGTTTACCAGCTCAGCAAAGCGAATGATGATGTCGTTGGACCAAGGCGTCACAAGTAATGCGTACGGCCAACTCGACTTAGGTTCAATTAGCGTGATGGTGGCGGAGGAGGTTCTAGAGTGGTGTGAAGGTAGGAGGAGGGGAGAGGAGAAGATAGAAGAGAAATCCGAGAAGACGATAGAGGCGGATCGTGAAGACGAGGCGGAAAATAAGGATGACGCGAATCGTGAGAACGCGGAGGATGATTTGGAGGCGAGAAAGAGGAGACGACGGAAGGACAGAGGAAGGCAGCGGGCAAAGAAAACGCAAAGAAAAAAGGGGTGCGATGGCGCAGGCGGAGACAAGGAGGGGCGTCGCGAAGCCCATGGACGCGCGCAACAAGTGTTAACCCGAGTGCACGCGCACTTGGTGCATGCGGAGGCAGTCGAGTCGATGCGATGACAGCAAACTCAAAAGTTATTTTTAAATGTTTCAAAACACTGTAAACTGGCGCGGAATAAGGTTGCCTTACCGCGCAATACATAACATTTATCGAGTTGTTCCTAAATAGTTTAGCGTGGCGCCTCCAGTCGGTATTTTCATGTTAAAAACATTTATTTCTGCTTTGCAATTTCACAATAAAAATAAATTTTAAACATATTGCAGATGCTCGGGTCGTCCATTTCGGGCACATAAAAAAGTATCGATTAAAATACCAGTTTAAAGTTATGTTTCATTAAAAATTAAGGGTTAATATTCGTCAATTTGATTAATCGTATCATTAATCAAACGATTCATGTAAATGCGGAAAAAGTAGAGTAAATTTACAACGTTTCATCAGTGTATTCATAGGCACATTGAAACCACGAAAAACTAGTGTTTTCTAAACTCCTTCTGGGAGAGAATCAGCAAAGAACTATCACCATTGCTTTGTCTTGCTGAGAGGAGTCGAATGTATTATTAATAACGCCCGTATGAGCTGTCAGTCACCCCACATGCGTGCATGTTGCTAAAAATAACAAATAAAAAATCACTTTTTTAGAGAAATATATTCGAATTTTCCGAGTGGATGCGCAAAAACATGATGAGTCCCCATCAGGAGACCGAGGCGCGTCGGATGACTCCTCGTTTGCCTGGATTGTTATGCAAGTGGCCTAACCGTGGGAGACGGACGGACGGACGGACGGACGGACGGACGGACGTTACTCGATGGGTATTGCTTCAATAATAACAGTTCTTAGTATGGAAGTAAAAATATTGCCTTTTAAACATGGCATTCATACACATAAATGCGGGGTATAATTAAGATAATATTCGTGACATGTTTTCCAATAAACGTTTTATACTGGTTACACGGGGCCCCCTAAGCATTTTACATGATATTTAAAATGAAGATACACGAGGATAAGACCAAGTTTTTAGTAATATCAATATTTACCAATATTTTCTCCCCCCTTCCCCCCCCAAACAAAAAAAGGAATCAAATTTCTAGGATTATAACCATGAACAGACAGTTTCTTTCATTTTCTCTAATGCTGCTGCTTGGCAAAAGAAAGTTGAGCATTGTTTGTTAAAAATTGATGAACGCTCTTTGAGACGATTCTCAACGTGCTCAGAAGTCGTTGCCTGGTGCGCACTACCTGGCCGAGAGCAAGTGCAGGCAGTCGTAACGAGCAACGAATGACGCAGCGCGCTCTATAGCCGTCCCTCGTGGCGAAGGGGTCGGAACAGGCCACAAGCCGAGGGATGAAGCAATATGCATAAGAGCACCGGTAGAGGGAAGCTTCGAGAAACTCGGAATAATTTCTGATTCGTTGCAGGACATTACGCCGCAACATAATAGCTCGATGGTGTCAGCACGAAGAAAAAGATTCGGTGACGAACGCACGGAACGTATAGACGCGCGCCGCCCCACAGGAAAGTAAGGAGCGGCGCCATTAGACAGTATTGTTGATCAGAGAAGCATTTCAGAATCCAGCAACTTACAAACATTTTCGCAAGTGGACGATATTCGCAACGAAACTGTGTTAATTCCACCCATGTGACTATACGCAGTAATTTCGTAAAAGGGAATAAGTAATGAACAGTCTTTTGCAAGCCGCGATATTTTATTAAAGTGATTGAAGTGACTGGTATTGAGGGTGTAGCCCTTCGCCCATTAGTTGAAAGATCACCGCGAGCGAAACGACCAAGGATGAATAGTTGAGAAAGAAGAAAATAAATTTCTACCGTGCGAGCGAAGAAGGCACGGGGAACGACAGTCCTTCGGACAAAGAACTCGGGAGGTGACATTCAATAATTAATTAAATTGATTACATAAACAGAACAAAGAATTAATAAATATTCCATGGGGATACACCGGTTGAAAGTGTAAAAATGTCAGGACCAGTCTGAGAAAAGTCGGTTAGCGAATTAGTTTAAAAGGCTGCTTAGCCATAGACGTATTGATCTTTTCGTCCATTTTATAAATGATAACACAAATACACTTAAGAAATGAAATTTCAGATAAACGGTAGTCTGAAAAGTCATATAGAAAATTTATACCCACGTTCATCGTAAAAATATCAATATTTAACAGGTCAAGGTATTTTGCCATTTTCACTAGATGCGAGATTCTAGACAGTGTCGTTAAACATCGAAATATGAGACCATTTGAGAATTTTACATCGATGTAAGACAGTAACATTTCCCGGTAGTTTTTCGCGACGTAGATTATTTAATTACTTGACAGCAAGAAAAAAACATCATCGTGATAGCTGTCGTTCTTTTCCTTAAACCCTTCGTTCCTTTCTGGACTTTGAGAGGCACAGAACGATCAATCTTGATCTTGTGAATGACATAGCAAATATCGACATGCTGAAATATCTACTTCAAATAAAGTCCCACTAGAAAAAACAAACACAAAAACGCAAAGAATTAGTTAACACGGGTAAAATGAACGTAATTTACAAAATCATATTGGGATAACGTGGGTTCACGCTTTGGCACGGCTTTCATTAGAGGACTCCCCTTAAAATCGCGTGCAGAAATGGGCGGAGACTCTTGTGCCCGGGAGTGATGACGGGGGCCGCGTTCCCGAGCGTTGGGCTGTGCCGATTGCAGCCCTCCGCGGCCACAGGCAGCCTTCGCCGCGGGCACGCGCTCTCGGCCGCTGCCTTTCACGGCCGGCCCTGGACGCCGCCGCCGCCGCTGACGCACACGCGCCCTGGGCGGCCGACCGCCTGACGCGGGTGGGCTGCTACCACGAGCGCGGGCACGGCGAGACGGACGGGCAAGGATGAAGGTGGGTGGGGCCCAAATGGATGAAGAGAGAGCTTCATAATACGGGGCAGAGGGTGAGTGAGAGAGAGAGAGAGGAAAGTGAGAGAGAGAGAGGAAAGAGAGAGAGAGAGGAAAGAGAGAAGAGAGAGGAAAGAGAGAAGAGAGAGGAAAGAGAGAAGAGAGAGGAAAGAGAGAAGAGAGAGGAAAGAGAGAAGAGAGAGGAAAGAGAGAAGAGAGAGGAAAGAGAGAAGAGAGAGGAAAGAGAGAAGAGAGAGGAAAGAGAGAAGAGAGAGGAAAGAGAGAAGAGAGAGGAAAGAGAGAAGAGAGAGGAAAGAGAGAAGAGAGAGGAAAGAGAGAAGAGAGAGGAAAGAGAGAAGAGAGAGGAAAGAGAGAAGAGAGAGGAAAGAGAGAAGAGAGAGGAAAGAGAGAAGAGAGAGGAAAGAGAGAAGAGAGAGGAAAGAGAGAAGAGAGAGGAAAGAGAGAAGAGAGAGGAAAGAGAGAAGACAGAGGAAAGAGAGAAGACAGAGGAAAGAGAGAAGACAGAGGAAAGAGAGAAGAGAGAGGAAAGAGAGAAGAGAGAGGAAAGAGAGAAGAGAGAGGAAAGAGAGAAGAGAGAGGAAAGAGAGAAGAGAGAGGAAAGAGAGAAGAGAGAGGAAAGAGAGAAGAGAGAGGAAAGAGAGAAGAGAGAGGAAAGAGAGAAGAGAGAGGAAAGAGAGAAGAGAGAGGAAAGAGAAGAGAGAGGAAAGAGAGAAGACAGAGGAAAGAGAGAAGAGAGAGGAAAGAGAGAAGAGAGAGGAAAGAGAGAAGAGAGAGGAAAGAGAGAAGAGAGAGGAAAGAGAGAAGAGAGAGGAAAGAGAGAAGAGAGAGGAAAGAGAGAAGAGAGAGGAAAGAGAGAAGAGAGAGGAAAGAGAGAAGAGAGAGGAAAGAGAGAAGAGAGAGGAAAGAGAGAAGAGAGAGGAAAGAGAGAAGAGAGAGGAAAGAGAGAAGAGAGAGGAAAGAGAGAAGAGAGAGGAAAGAGAGAAGAGAGAGGAAAGAGAGAAGAGAGAGGAAAGAGAGAAGAGAGAGGAAAGAGAGAAGAGAGAGGAAAGAGAGAAGAGAGAGGAAAGAGAGAAGAGAGAGGAAAGAGAGAAGAGAGAGGAAAGAGAGAAGAGAGAGGAAAGAGAGAAGAGAGAGGAAAGAGAGAAGAGAGAGGAAAGAGAGAAGAGAGAGGAAAGAGAGAAGAGAGAGGAAAGAGAGAAGAGAGAGGAAAGAGAGAAGAGAGAGGAAAGAGAGAAGAGAGAGGAAAGAGAGAAGAGAGAGGAAAGAGAGAAGAGAGAGGAAAGAGAGAAGAGAGAGGAAAGAGAGAAGAGAGAGGAAAGAGAGAAGAGAGAGGAAAGAGAGAAGAGAGAGGAAAGAGAGAAGAGAGAGGAAAGAGAGAAGAGAGAGGAAAGAGAGAAGAGAGAGGAAAGAGAGAAGAGAGAGGAAAGAGAGAAGAGAGAGGAAAGAGAGAAGAGAGAGGAAAGAGAGAAGAGAGAGGAAAGAGAGAAGAGAGAGGAAAGAGAGAAGAGAGAGGAAAGAGAGAAGAGAGAGGAAAGAGAGAAGAGAGAGGAAAGAGAGAAGAGAGGAAAGAGAGAAGAGAGAGGAAAGAGAGAAGAGAGGAAAGAGAGAAGAGAGGAAAGAGAGAAGAGAGGAAAGAGAGAAGAGAGAGGAAAGAGAGAAGAGAGGAAAGAGAGAAGAGAGAGGAAAGAGAGAAGAGAGGAAAGAGAGAAGAGAGGAAAGAGAGATAGGGAAGAAGAGGGGGCGTAATGGGGTGCGGAGGGAACGCTGAAGAGTAGGCGAAATGGGCATGGGCGGGGGGCTGGGGAAGGATGGACAGAGAGGGAAATGGAGCGGGGCGCTGAGAGAATGGATAGAAGGCGGAATGGGGTGGATAACTCGGGAAAGATGGACTGAGATGGAGTGGATTTGGGGAGAGGGAAACGACCACTGAAAACTGTCGAGTGAAGAAACGGGAGACGGTTGGCGATGCAGTATGTAGTTTTGAGTCTGCAACGAACTTTGCAAGTAGAGCCGAAATAAATATCTACGTTATTTCGTAGGTCAATGTCATTATCTACATGAAAATTCTAAGATACCTCGTGCTCTAATTGACGTTCTATGAAGTTTTCTATGATCAGTTCGAGATGAATGCCGGAGCAATGCCTTAAACAGCGGGCCATGGATCATATGTGTATAATCCTTACCCATCCCGCCCCCTTGACTAATACTTATGCCCATCACGCATAATCGCGAAAGCTGACATACTGAGAAAACACAACTGCTATCTCTTGTGCAGTCGCGGCGTTGGAAAGAAGGGTGTCAAGTGGGAGAGGTAGGCGCAGTGTAGAGGCGAAGGCCAAGACGCGCTGGCCAATAACCTCGTAGACAGGGCGCCCTTGACAAAAATAGCTGGCCACTGAAATAACGGTTTTATATAAAAAGTAGTTGATACACAAAAAAAAAAATTGTCATAGTTACAAGATCAATAAAATTAAATTTTACATACAAGTATAATACAAAATAAGCGTACAATTTTCGCGTTAAAACAAGGTATTCCTATGATGACAGGTAGGTGTAGGAATAAACGATAAAAAGAAAGAAAACAGAACACTAAAAGGCTCAGTGCTATGGCCTAACTTAAAAATGTATTACTAACTTAACCACTTTGAGAACCGCCACCCACTGAATACCGATTTCTTTCATTCATCTCTTTTCCAAAGACAGATGGAGCCGGTTATGGGAATTAAAAAACTAATATAACCTACGCAAATATCTGAAAAAACTAGTGACAAAAAGTAACCATCCTTGGTTATAACCGCTACCGTACTCTCTCCCCTACTGCCTCGTCTGCAATCCGGCGGCAGTCGTCGGGCGAAAATAGACGCTGCGCTGGCGAGAGGCCGGATTGGAAAGCCTCTTTCCGCCGAAAGTCATGAAGGGCCGTCACAATCCATCACCGCTCGGCTCGGGGCTTTCCGGGAACTGGCCGCGCATTCTCGCCGTATCGCTTCTTCATATCGCATTCTTCCCCTAATCTGAATTACACATTTGCTTTCCTTGTTGTCCTAATGCCACTGATCACCTACGTGTTTACAATTACTAGCCTACAAGGAAGTTCTCCAACTGTTGGACGCAATTACGCTGGGAGATATGATTCGCAGTCGTAAAGAATTGTGACCTTGCTTCTGAGTAACAACGCATTAAAAAAATTATTTCGTTAAAAAACTGGACACCCGGTCGGGGCGACCAATTATTTGAACAAATTTAATTATTGTAATTCATCACGACACAAAAAATGTTCATGTTCATGTGTGACTTGGCACTCGAGCCGTGTATCAGTCGGGATCACAAGCTCCAACTGAAAGGAAAACATAGGATTAATAATAAATTTAAGAAGAGAAAACAATTCAGACCTTTAAGGGACGATAATTTCGTAATAATATGTAATTTAAGAGAAGTTACAAGGTTTTTAAAATGTTTTTAAAAGCAATATAGCCATGTAGACCAAAAGCCAAATAATCCTTCGCTCAGTTTTTTTACCATCGTTTATTCTCATTCCCATTAAAATCATTGCAAGAAATTGAAAAAACTTATCTTCGAAATTCGTACTAAGCGAGTTCGTGCTAACGAGAGTTTACTGTAGATGCGTGACCTTTTTTAAAGGATTGTTTTAGAACGAAGCAAACCACTAATCATCTAACGCAACTTTTCCCCCGGGTTACAGTATTTTCTTCCATAACATAAGCGAGTTGTTGCTCTCCCTCCGAACGCGGTTGACTGGATGCATCGACAGTTCCATTAACGTTTAATGATGAACGCTCCCCGGGGTCCTCTCGCTTCCACATCGCATTAGCTTGGAGAGGAATCTCAAGCGAAGCGACAACTCTGTTGAGGCAGAGTGTGCTCCTCACCCCAGCCACATGTTGAACACACGTTCTCCCAAAAGTGTTACGATGATACTCTTCGCAATTTTTTTTCCCTGTTCACATGGGCTGGAATAGAGCCGGATCAAAAGCAGGCCTTAAGATGTTAAGAGGACGTTCCAAAAATACCTTGGCCAAATTTAGCTTTTTTTAACCCTCGCCCTTTTTAACGACCTTTTTAAAAACCTGTAATTCTCACTAACACCATCTTCAGCGGAACGTTCCACCTCCACCCACGATTTGAGTTAAACAATCTGTCTTCATTAAATTCATTAAACCCTCGTTCCAACATTTGAGTTAAACAATCTGTATTCATAAAATTAATTGGGTAAAATTGCATAGAGGTATCGGAACATTTTTTCGAAATTAATTTCAATATACATTTTTGATTAAACAAGAGATACATGTGAAAATTAAAATTAATATTATACTATAATTATTACGAAATGTTTCAAAACGTTCATTCTCCATCAACCCCTTGTTCCCCCCCTCCACCTCCCAAGCCCTCGGAACAGTCACGACATTACCAGGACAAATTAGTAATGACTGTAGCAGATGACATGTGCGGAAAGGTCAATTAATCATATATCAAACCAACTCCCTCGTTCATTTTTGTTAAAATAGCAGAACAGCCTTTTCCTGGCTCGTCAGCCCGCTCGGGGCCGTGGCCGACCAGCAACACGAAGACATCCCTTCACCGCATATACTGGTCTGCCCTGGGGAGGGTTAAAAAAGCTAAATTAGGCCCAGGTATGTTTTAGAACGTCCTTTTAATATCAGGGCGGGCCTTCTCGTCACACAGCAATAGATACAAAATGCAAGGACAGCTCACAGTTATAATTCGCACATCGAACCCGGGGTTGCGCCGTTACGCTAACCAACGGGCCACCCGAGAGGGTTGCATGACACCCTCCTCCCTAAAATCACAATGCGCCCGCCCTGTTGGAGCACGTCTGCCCTGCAGCACTCTCGCGAAAGATACTGCGTAGCTCCCCGGTTGTTGACGCCTCCCATCCGCCGCTGACGTATTTCTGATCTCCCGCGCAAAGAAGAAGCTGTCAGTATCTATTCGCGAGCGCCTGCGGGAGTGCGAACGAATTTGCGACCTGATAAGAGCATGAAGGTCGTCGGCGTTTCGGAAGCAGAGGACGAACGGAGGGAGGCAGAGACGGGGGAGAGGAGCAGCGAGAGGCAAGGGGACGCGTCGACGGCAGACGAAAAACGGTGGGTGTGCAAATGTACGCGCGCCACCTCCTTCAACAACCGAAGGTCGGGCGTACACGTCACACGTCAATGTGTAGCCGGTGGCAACTGGATACGGTCACCTGAAACCGACTCCGAATCTCTGCTCTGCCCTCGCCGAAACCCAGTCCCCACGACGCACTTACCTAGGAAAATCATTTCATGCTCCTTCAATTGTTCTCAAATAGATATGCTCTGTACCGAGTAGTGAGATGCATTGAACAAGGGAGCTCAATATATCGTTGATTACCACACACTTTCTAGTTCCCTCAGTATCTCGCACGCTCTACATTTCTTCTACTATAGAGTAAAAACGGTGTGACTTTGTGATAACTGGGCGAGTTATCTACAGCAAAAATGGTAGGGGAGAAAAATCCTATGGAAAAGAAGACCATAAGAGTGGATGAAATTTCGAAAGCCGTACACTCTGGTTGAAGGCTTGTATTTTGTTGATTCAGGGGAAGGTCAACCAAGACCACGTGGTCCCACCCAGCTCTTTGATACATGCATCTAAGCGTTATTGCAGATTCCGACATTTAGTAGGCAGGGATGAATTCAAGCATAATCAAAATAAGCATATACTTGGACCCCCCTCCCCCAAACTTGGCAAACAAAATTGTATATTAACTCATAAATAAAAGAAAATATGTTAATGTTAATTGCTTAAACTGCGAAGGTTACAGTTGATTTTCGTATTTATTCTTTACGTTCAATATTTCAATACTATTAGGGGATTCTATTCTTTGGTCTTGTTTGGGATTTACTATATTCATCTGGCCGTGCTTATTACGCAAGAAGTAAGAGCTGTAGAAAGAGGGATGCACCAACACCCCAAAAAACTGAAGGTTGTTCTCACACGATAGCATCCTGCGCCGACGCCTGATTGACGTACGCCGGCGAATGCACTCTGAGCGCTTGAATGCGCGTAAGCACGTCCAATAAGCACACGCACGGACGCAGCTCCTCGGTGCAGGCGCTCAGACGAACGGAAGCGCCTTGCTGCGCACACGTCCGTACGCAGCAAGGCGCTTTGAAGTGCGAGCACGGAAGCGGCGAAAGGATGTGTAAGCAAACGTGCCATACAAGCGTATCAATGCAAAGAGCTGCTGCTCTGCTGTTCGTTAGCTCACGTGTTGCATTTTGTTCGTAATACATTACAAATGAAACCTAACCAAAACAACTATCATTTTTTATGTTCGTTCCGATAGAAGGATCACAAGTAAAACACAGAGCAGGGTAGTAAATAAACATAAAATGCCGTGAAATACAAAGAGATAAATTTAAAACTGGGAAAACATTAATAATAATAATAATAATAATAATAATAATGATAATAATAATATTCGTACGAGCCACTTTCTTACTGCACGAAATATTTCTTAGAATATGTTAGAAACCCTTAATTCCATTTAATATTCGAGATATGACAGCAATATCGATGTATATGATATCGTTTTGATATCAAAGAGTGCCTGACGAGCGCCCTCCCAGGCGATTGTGCGCTTCTGGGCAGTGCACCAATGTCACGTTCTTGATCTCTTTTCCGGCATTACCCCTTGGCTGTGCGACCCTATGCTTCAACATCGGATCCCCTTTGTTTTCGCGTCTCAACGTTCGTACGATAGAGACACCGTCTTATACCGCAGAACGAACGGGGGAATTGAATTGAATTGAATTGAAGTGAAATGAAATGAATTGACGGTATTAAATGCACTTTTAATTATGATTTGCAAATTTACTTTCATTTGATGCAGGATGTGTTAGTTCGCTTTTGTTTGACATTAATTCTATTACTTGCTAGTGTCTGAATGCAGAACTAATACAAAAACTCGAGTGCTCTCTAAAAATCGAAGCGAGAATCATGTGTGCGGAAAGCTAACCTGTCGCGGACACTACGCATGCATTTATTTAAGTAATGTTTGAATATAAAGTTTTATTACACTTAGTTTTAATTAATATAAATTAATTCATTACGTTTTATTTTATATTCGGGTTTTTAATTACGAAAAAGGTTGCAATAAACTTCAATACTATTTTATGAGAAATGACAACTTTCAAGAAACTATGTAATTGCATTTAATGCTCGATATCCCAATTAAACATCAGCCCAAAAATATGGTTCGGATACACACGTGTCATCGATCATCAAGGAGGTGGTAGGGCATTTGTCCAATCAACTGCCACAAGGAATATGAGAGGCGAGATTGCCATGAGAGGCACGAGTTGCCGTTCAAAGTCATGTTCTTACGAAACATCAATGAAACTCATCAAGACCTTTTCACTTGAGCGCCAGGACTTCAGAGGGCCCCATAGCGTAGTGAGATCACATGTTCGAACAAAGCAACCGATCACGCTCAAGAGACCCGCGTCTTTGTTCGTACATATATCTACAGATCACAGCCGGATACATTGTAACCTTGCCAGCAGAGAACACTCGTTCTCAATGTGATTTCCTTCCTCAGAACGTGCCGCGGTAGGCAAAAACGTGTTTGACGCATATCTCAGATGACTTTTCTTATATTCAATACATACTTCCATTGTCAGAGCCAATTTTTGTCGATTAATGTTCAAAATTATAAATTTAGAACATTTTACAAAAAGAAGTACGCGAACACAACTCATACACAAGAGTAGATTTGAGTAGTGTAGCCCTAGTGTAGAGTGAGTAGTTGTAGCCCTGTAGAGATGACAACGAATACAATACAATGCACTAATAAAATAAATAAACGATTACATATTACACATTCTCTACATTATGAGTTTTGAATTCCCTTTCAAACTGTAGCTCGCATCCAGTTTAGGCGAATGTATACTTTGAATAAATGAAAATTTCTAGTTAGACGGTTCGTACGATAGAAAATTAGCATACTACACGTTTTACGATAAAACAAAACTAGAAACAGAATCAAGAATTACCCAAATAGAGCATATGAATAAACTGGAAGAGGAATCGGAAACGTTAATCGCCTAAACAATATTTGAGCAAACCAAACGATGATTCTGCTAATACACTCATTTCAGAATTATCTAACGTTCAACTTAATCAGTCGACAGTAGTGGGCAATTGGGTCACAATTGACTGTACTTTAAGTAAGATTTGATTAGGACACAAGCGCCATTTTTGACTAGATACGACACTCTATCGCAATCGTACTGTGCACCAGTCACCAGTACCCGCACCTTGCTCCGGTAGTTACCCTCTTTACGTATGATATTCTACGTTTTTTGTTTTGCTATAATTTTATTCAATAATCTAACAATTTTTTCTAAGTTTTATTCAATATGCAAACACTACAAAGAAACTGTTTTTAAGCAAACCTAAGAACATAACCAAAATATGCTTTGAGGTGTTTACATTTTCTTTGAATTTTCAATTAATAATGAAAACAATACATGTTCACTGTTATTAATAAAAACATTGATCATATATTGATCCACACGATTTCTTGGGGGAGGCGGAGGGAGTTGAAAGGTGCAACCAGCATGGAGAGTTTTCGACATCAAAAAGAATCATGTTCAACAACTGCCCAACATCTCTTTCTTGCAGCTTTTGATTAGTTTGATGTGCATCGAAGAAATATGTATAAACTCGTCGAATCGGGTATGCAAGAGAAGTCATCAATGGAGGTTCGCGTTTATTAAAGGACAAAGAGTAAGTAGAGTAAGAGACACTAGTAAAGTAAAGCGATGTGGGGTATTCTTGATAGAACTCAAATCAAAATTTTTCACTAATTTTCGCTACTAATTGTTCATTAATTGAAATGTCATATTTCCCCAACAAACTCTAAATTCTCGCGAGATCCATTATATTCTCGAAATAAAGTAATATCATCGTGTTTCTATGCATAGAACTAAGATGGCCAGTCTAAAGATATTTTGAGTCAGTTCTGAAATAATTGCACCGGGAGTACGTTAATTGATTCTCGGTAGATTCTCTTCGACAGAAATATAACTGAAGATTTATAACATCATTTGTCAGTCTAATAAACGCTTATTGACATTTACCTATACTTATTTTATATATCCACTTCTTATAATTACGGTTTAAATGCAATTAAAAATTCTAAATATTTCTTAATGTCAATTTTTAAAAAAGTACTGAAACTCAAGGAAAATCATTGCATATTTTTCGCGAGATTGAAAAATAATTTACGGGAAATAACAATTTTAGTTATCAACTTCACACATCTAAACGGTACGTTACGAATCTCGTGGACGCTGCCCCAGCTACGCACTTCAAATGGCAGTGGAAGGCAGTCATGTATTATTCCGTCCGCGAAAGCCTCTCCACGACATCACATCGCACATGGTATACTTGAGTATTTTTTTTTGTTTTTATTTTTTTATTTTTGGCGCGAGAGGGGCCGTCTTCACAATAAAATATCTCACGGCATTTCGCGTCTCTCGATCGTGCCACTAGATGGCGCATGATTGCGAGCAGCGCTGACGATCATGTGATATATAACGGCACGACTGACAGTGAGAAAGACAGTCCTTCACGCGCCAAGAAATAAAAACGCAAGTATAGCTTCAAACGTTCAAGAGTTACGAGATCGGAACTCCAAGCCGAGAGCTCTTCACAAGGGAGATGAAGGCGAGCAGCACGCCGCTCCTCGAGATAAAATAATACTCACAGCAGCGGGCGGGCAGCGGGCGCGCCGCCCCAGCGCGCCCAGCGCCAGGGTCATCGCGGGCAGCGCAGCCCGGCTCCGTGCGCGCCTTCCAGCCGCCTCCGCCCGCGCCACACTCGCGCCCGCGCCCGCGCCCGCGCCAACGATCGCTTAGCCAGCATTTCGGACATCAATTAACCATGATCCCAGAAGATACTACGAAGGAACGAGCAGACTTTCGTGATCCGCCGACCAATGAAGGCTAAGAAGACTATTTTTTTCGAGTTTTTTTCTTTTTTTTTCCAAAATCAAATCATTTAAATAACTCGGATATAGTCAACAGAACTAAACTTAATAAATCCTGCGGTCACTTCATTGCTGCTCGTTAAAGGCGTAAGTGCGGAGAACCTTGGGGAAACGAAAAGACGCAACTCCGCCACACACACACGCACACCCGACCAAGGCGCAAGAGAACGACCGGGCCGGTGCATCATTGATTCTGCCGCCTGTCAGGCGCGAGAGGCGAGATGAGGTGAGGTGAGTGCACCCGCCCGCGCGCGTAAACACGCTCTGCATCACAAAGCGCGGGCGTCCGCCCGCGTCCGCCTCGCCCCGCCCCACCACCCCGCCCCGCCCCACCACCCCGCCCCGCCCCGCCCGCGTCGCGTACCAGGAGGCAGCCAGGTAGCCAGCCAGAGTGGCCAGGCAGCCAGGAGAGTGGCACCTTTTTCCTAATTAAACTGGTCACCCGTAGAGCAAAGGAGCCTCATACACTACGCGACACATTGAAAATAACTAATAAAACAATTATTGACAGTGTATCCGTTTAGGGTACAGTTTAAGTGAGTCGAAACTGGATTTGAGTCAGTAACTAATCGATTAAGACACTTCGTGGCCTTGTTTGTGCTCCGGCTCTTTCACAACTTCCTCCCATTATCGCATTACCAGGATTGAATATATTAATGGAAATAAAAATACAATTAGCCGAGCCGGGTAGCAGAGTTCGTTGAGCCACTAGTGTCGTGGCGGTGTCGGACCGAAGGATCGGCGTTCGAATCCTGCCTTGAGCATAGTTGTATTCGTATCTTATTGCCTATGTGTATTGTGAGAGTGTCCCCCGTGTTGGGTGTCAGGAAGGGCATCCAGCCGTAAAAACATCTCAAATCAAATTAAAAACGAGGTGTGCAGAAAATAAAATGAGAATGTAGTGACTTGTTCACAAGACGCGTGAGATTTATTTTACTTTCTCGTATACAACTTACGTAGTACAGATAAATTATTTTATCATAAAACTACAATTTTTTAAAGAAAAACTAATTTTGTCTTGAAATAAGTTATAGTAATATTTAAAATTCCTAGGCAGTCTCCGAGAAGTTATACAACTATTCGGACATTAAATTAACCGTTTGGGACAAAACTGTAAGTCAGATTATCAAGATTGAAACCACATTAGCATTTACTCTAAATAACCAAGTAGCTTGACCTTGGTCGTCAACGTTCTCGTTAGGGATTTCAATCAATCAACCTAGCTCAGCAGTGTCATAAAAATCCTTCCCCTCTCTGTGTTTGGAAACTGTGAGGCTCCAGTACAATCTGCTACCAACAAGTTGGAAGCATGTTACATCTTTCGCTGTTACGGCAACCTTCGTAACCGTTGCCTCCGTGTCATATCCTCCTCCGTCACCTTTGACGTCGGCTTCATCTTCAGTCTACTGCATTCAACACCTCATCTGGCAGCTTAATAATTCCGCGTTGGCCCGATCAAGGCAATTGCTTCTCTCCCTTCCTTTGTCGCGTCCAAAGTGACTTTTTTTTAGCACGGCAGGCTCAATCACGAGGGCTCCAAGGACCGAAATTTAATTATGCCTCTACCGGACGAGTGACCGACGAATCGAGTCCGGGGAAAAAACAACTTCAAAAAACATCACGTTTTACCTGCGCGGAAGTACGTCAGAGCGCTCCTTACGTATTCTCACGCAGAGCGCGCAGATCTTTCCACGAGTAAACAACTTTTCTTTTCAGGATCCGGAAGAATAACTAAGCAAATAACAAGCCAGCTGCTCGCGGTAACATTAAAATCCTTCTTGCTTCAAGCACGAGCAGCACCAGTTGCAGCGCTGTATCTAAATTACTTTGACGAGAGATTGAACCTAACCCCTTTTCTCCTAAGTAGATGTAAGAAATTGCTAAAGGCCCTTGTATTTTCGGGTTCTCACGCAGTTGTAAATTCTCAGGGGTGAAAAGGGAGGAAGAATATTATTCTCACACCTTTTTGAATGTAATTTCCAAATAACATAGAAGTATCGCATTGAAGTACCTCTGATGTTTGAAAATTTACAATTTTGAGTTGTTATATAAGAGGAAATAAGTTGTGATCGAGCCTTTACGCTAGGCAAAGCGTTGGAAATCAATCGAAATTGCTTTGAGGTGGAATTCTCAGCCTTCTCGCATATTAACAGTTCATTGTTCTCAGCGCTCCAGCGGCCAGAAGAGGAAACGTTTTCTAATGGGGCTAACATGACAGTAGAGGAGCAACTCCTACCTTGCTCTTTTAGCTTCCTCTTGAACCAAATGAACGAGTTAGGGGCAGCAAGTCAAATCATACTCAGACAGGTAAGGGTCGGATGTGAGCAGCCTGTTTTATTTTCCCAATGTGAATTGACGGAAGCCACGGCAATATTGAGCTGATAAATATTTCTTTCTTATCCCATCGCAAATTGGCGCATGTATGCTAGTATGTTACTTTTGCAGAAGTTTAAGCAATATACTACTTTCCTCCTACATACATGCACGAGACTTGTAAGACTTGTAAGAGCTTGACTTTGTAAAGCTGACCTCGGTGGCCTCACATTCAAAAGGTATTGACGAGGAAATAAGGGTATAGGAAGGGTAATAATGATAACACAAAGTCGTTAGATACGGCCAGAATCCAACCCGGCCGAAACTTTCAAGCCAAAACAACACAAAACCCCTCCACCAACTTTAAACGCAGGCGGAAACGACCTCCAACGAAGCTGGAACCTTGATCTTGACGCAGGAAACCAATTCATTAGCCATGCCAACTAGTGAAGTCGTTGGCAAGTAAATCGCGCAAAGCCTTTGCCTTCAAAAGAAGTTCGCAACGCTATTTGGAATGGACAACAAAATTAAACATTCAGCAAATACTTAAAATGCACATTTCATTTCGATAAGTTTACACTGTTGGTTCACTTCGTCGATTAGCTCTTATTTGTTTATTATTTTTAGTGTAATAAAATGTACTGTGTTTATTAAATGATACTCTTTTTTAGTTAGATATTAAGAGTAGTTCATAAACCGAATGGTACGAAGTATTTATAAAGTCGCGTTCGTAGGGTTACATTTTTGGCTTTTTAGCAGATACAACGAACGTCTGGGGAGAAAGCGTCCGTGTACCGTGACGCATGAGTAAGAATTTCCACCTTTAGTTAAACCACTTGAAATGGAGATCCAGAATAATAGTACGTTCCGATTGCTGACCTCTGAGCCACCAGAGACATTGACATCACATTCTCCTTCGCAGAGAACGTAATCCTTTTACAACCACTGCACTATGTACGCAGGGGAGAGTCCTGCAGAAAAAAGCCAACTCACCGACGAGCACATTCATCTTGTTGTCCGATGGTTAACCTTGCATTGAGATTAGCAATATTTTTAAATCTTTGCTACAGCAATCGAGCGGAAGAGCATTTGCTGTCGGGACAAGAGCACTTTTCGTGACGTGCTTCGCGGTAAAGTCACATACATGTTGTAATTGAAACTAAATGTCATGGACGTTCCTCTCCTCTACGTTTGGCATTCCAAAGGGAAGTAAGTTTTTGCACCCGCATTGCGTCAAACGGCTAACTAGCTTCCGTCGAAGAGATTTCCCGTCCACGTCACGTGAAGGCAAAAGAGCCTGCCAACGCTTTTCCATTCAGGTTCCTCAACTCATATTGAATATGTCAGGAAACAAATATTAAAATACATCGAGCTAATTTCAGCGAATAACGCACAGAAACTGAGGAATCTCAGAATGATGAATATTACTCGTCCTCGACTAAAATGCGAAATGTACGTTTACTTAATACACAGGGTCTTTTCGCGAGCGTTATAGTAGCCGGATCTACGAAATTGCTCACAACTGTAGAAAAAGAGAGAAATATTGTGGAGGCAAATCCAAAACTGTAATATCTGTATGATCTTATGGATAGATCAAATTATAAAACCGCTATAAGACAGATTTAGTGTAAAAAACGTGAAACATGAACTTCTAATGTGTGTCAAATATGTATTTTTCTTTGCTCTTGAGACGATGTATTTAATATGTTTTTAAATCTGAAACAACTTTTCCCCTAAAATTGAAAATAAAACTTAATTACACATCGACCATCATCGCTCACACTTAAAATCAATTCATGCAAGCCATTATTTTAATACTCATTCATGCCAGAGTCTAGGTGGTCTGTAAGTAAGAGGTAGGAATGATTCGCATTCATTTTACAAACGCTGCTTAACTTGGTATTCGGACTATGGTACTCATTATTTTGTCACTCTGACAATTGGTAAATATGCGCTCTACTTGCTACAGCATTTCAGGAGATATCAGGTTGCAATACAATGGAAACGTGAAGAAACGGCAGTTTCAATTCTGAGGATTCCTTCTAATTCCTGGGCGATGTTTATGGCTGCGAGAAAGGTAATTTTGGATTGTCGAACATGTGCTGATGTGTTATTTTTAAAAGAATTAGTTTTCGCACCTAATACTCGACGATATATATGTCATTAGTGCGACCTATATTAGAATATGGAGCGGTATGTTGGGACCCATACAGAATTTTGCAACAAAGAAATCTAGAAAAAGTCCAGCGTAGAGCATCCAAATTTACTTTCAGGGGTATCAAGAATAAAGGGGTATGGGAGTCACTCGAAAGGAGAAGATTAAAGTCACGTCTCTATGCAATGTATAAAGCGTACACAGGCCTTCGAGCGTGGAAAGAAATTCAAAGTCGATTAGGGAAACCTACATATTTCGGCAGAGCGGATCACATGCACAAAATTCAGACAAGAATTCAGAAAACGGACGTTGGGAAATATTCATTCGCGAATCGCACTATTAGGGACTGGAACAGTTTGCCTGTGACAATCTTCGATCCCTTTCCTCAAAGCCTGAGCAAATTTAAAAATAAATTAGTTTCTTGAATGTGGATATGTTATAAATATATTTAATAAAATTCAGTGCAATTACCTATGTCTTCTTTGTAATTAAGTATTATTATTATTATTATTATTATTATTATTATTATTATTATTATTATTATTATTATTATTATTATTACTATTATTATTATTATTAATGTTATTATCATTATTATTGTTATTATTATTAGCATTATTATTATTATTATTATTATTATTATTTTTACTTTTATTATGTGCAGTGCAGTGACGTTGTGCAACTGAGAGAAACGAGTGAGTAAGAAAGACATTACAGCTCGCTGTATCGCAGTGCAGTGAAGTGTGGTGAAGTGAAGTTTGGTGAAGTGGAGTTCTATGAAAGATTGCACGGTGAAATGTTCATGAGATTTGTAACGTTTGTAGAGTTTGTATAGTTGTTAAGTTCTGTAATGTTAAGTTAGTGTATTCTGCCACCAAGTTCTCACACTTAATTGGAGAATTATTAATAAATCTAAATATATTTTGAGTTTTACAAGTAATAGCTGACATGTGTTTATATAGACAGATTTGCGGTGTTGGAATATTGCGTAAGTATTACTAGTGCTGCAACATCACGGGTTCCGAGCATAACTAGTTTACAATATTACTTTCAGATACGAGATCCGTTCAAACTATCCCGAACCTCCAACTGTACTGACGAAATTGACACTTTCACGGCTGGCTTTTTAACAGCTGGCTCAGCAGAAGAATGCACTTCGCGGAACGATGCTGTTTTCGTAACGTAGAACTTTTGGAACCTGTCCGATCGTACGTTGGCTTGAATTGAAAAACAGAAAGTATTGCGTAAAACGTTCTCACAATCGCGTGACCAATAGCGTGTAGATACTAAAGAAGAGTTTTGCAGAATGTTTTTTTCTAAATACAATTATAAGTTCCGAAGTGTGCTGCAGAGTATAGTAAGTGTGCTACAAATTCTCATAATGTAACATAATGATTAGCATTTTTTGAGAAAAGAGGTCCTGGCCAACCAATAATTTGAACATATACCTTTAAATAAAATAATAGAATTATGTTATTCGTAGATAATTATATATAGAGATTAATGTCGTCTGCATGATATCGCATTGAAAATAAATTTAGCCGCACGTACTGCCACCACATTTGTGAACAAATTCCATATAACGCGATCAAGAGATCGGTTAGCATTCAATATTATACGTCGCTCAGAGATTCCGGTAGAATAGCGTTCTCCGCTATCACTTCCAACTCAAACCTGGTCAAAGTCAATAGAACACGCTCCAGTGCTTGCCGGTGCGCAAAAACTGACTTATAAAAGGTAGGCTATTGCCGAAGCGGGGGGGGGGGGGCGAGGGCAAAGCCGGGGTCCCAGCGGAGGTCAGCCTTCGGAGTTGCGGTGGTTTCTGGAAGCGGGGCGGAAAGAGCGCGCGTCCGGGAGCTGCAACAGATTCTGCACTACCGTCAAGGCAGACCCCGCAGGGGGATTGGTCGTGGCAGCATAGGTGGACACGATCTCTGGTGAAGAGATGTAGACGATCATCCGAACTCTGAGTTTCACAGCGGCACTCACGTCGAGAGCTTCAAGGTGGAGGCAGTGAGTAGAGGATGCTAAACTCCTGTTGCCGGGCTTGCCCGGTGACCCACCAGTCGGGTTTATGGCGCGTCTTCGGTATGTTCTGGAATCCACAGACAGAACTCCGGCGGGAACCGGTCAGGTTTCCCAGCTTCTGGTGTACTCACGTCCAGTGTAGGCAGTGAGGATACGGGAAGGGGGGCCCCAACCCGCTCGAACCGTAGTTCGGGTGGTCTCCTGTTGGGCTCTTGGCTTCGTCGAGGCAGTGGCTCGATACTCTGGGCAGAAAGGATGGACTTGTTCCCGGCGCATGTGAGTAGCGCATTTTTTTGGACTTCAGTATTAGCCTGGACAGCTAGCTCTGAGCTGGCAGTGCGGTCCCAACCCAGGCATTCAATAGGGAGGTTGGGCTCCGGATACCAGCCTGGCATCGCACTTGTGCGGCGTTGGGGGGTGCAGATAAAGGCTAACTCTTAGGTGCCCATCCCGGGGTCTTGTGCCCCCTGGCCAAACAAGAGTTAGTATGGGGTTGTAGCCCATGCAGAGTTTCTAATGCCGTGAAGAGTACGTACGTCCGATCGGTTGCGCACGAACATGGATTCTTTGATTATTAAGAGCTCTGCAAAGACCATAGAAATGGTGTCCAAGTTGGAATCTTAAGAACTTCTGACGAACTCAATTCCAATCATACATTATTTTAGATAATCTATTATTTGAAATTCAGCAGTAGCTTGTACGTTAATCATCTCATTTTAGAAATGATAACACGTTCTAATTGTTTATGAAGAATTAATTAAGCTTCTACAACTTTCGTAGAATATGTCATTAACAATCGCGTTTTCCAGATTCGGATTCAAGGTTGATATCTTTATTTGCTAATAAAGTACAACATTTAAAAAATGACTGTGTCCCAAAATGCTTGAAAAATTCTCTTCCTTCGGAAGAGAAGTGATGTCAGCTGTCCTATGCAGATTTACTGCACGTGAAAGATTCTTAAGTCTAAAAGAAGCCTCTGAGCTAAATTCAAATCGCCTGTTTCGCCGCCCGAGTGAGTAATTCGTTCTCTACTAAATGGCGAAAGAAGCGTAGCGAAATGTACGAAGTCAGACGAAGAACAGTCCTGATGGCTTGAGCCTCGTCACGTAAAATAAGGCATCCATCACTGGAACTGAAATGAATTGAAGTCAGAAAAATCGGCACTTTTACCTTTAGGATTACAATACATTCCCTAATCCTACCGTTAATATTAGAAAGTAAAAATAATTATTACCTGAAATCATTTTTAACTAAGTTGAAATGGCATTCACTAAAATATGTTAAAAGGTCATTTCGGTTACTGCCTGCCGAATTGATGTGAATGTGTCAAAATTGAAAATTGGTGGAGTCAATGGCCACGCTGAAACGCTGAAGAACTATCACCGACCAAGACACGTGCTTATTTCGCAGATGAAAGTTTAAAACACAATTACTAAGCTGCGGATTTGTAGGCACGAAAAACTGTAGGCAGGCAAAATAGGTATTTAAAAATACACTATTTTTCTTATCCTTATTTATGTTCTTGAGTAGAACATTTTTGAAGTAAATATAATATAGTTATCTTCACGAAATGATTGCTTCATCATTGTTCTACCAGATCCTCGTAGAAATCCTTTCTTTCATTGTTGAGCAATTCGGACAAAACAGACTGATACGCAGTAGCTATCTTTTCGCTTTTCATTAAATGCAAGTCGATACTCTAATGATGCACAGTATGATCTTATTTCTCACATTTAATTTAAGTATAAGTGAAAATATTCAATGAAAATGAGACACGAGCCATTCTTTTAACTGAAACTTGTTCTATCCGTGAACACAAATTGAAGTCAACATTTGTAGTGTTTTTTGAGATTTTTAAAATACTTTGCATGAAATTTAAGCAATACTTTGCATGAAATTCCGCAAAACCATTCGTTTAAAAAAAAAAAAAAGAAAAAGAAAAAGATGCACATCCGTTATCAAAGATCTGATTTTTCGAACATATTTCATTTCCAAAAATGTCAAAAATATCCGCATTCAATATTGTACATTTACAATGGTAAGTTTTTGCAATTTTTGAAGGCAGAGAGTTTGCGAAAATTGTACCGGCGCCAATTATTATAACTTTGTTTTATACCGCCCTTTGATAAGAGGCAAAATTGGAGTCGTTTTTTAGTAAAAAATGTTTAAAAATTTGAAGTAAAAAATGACTATCACTAGCGATTTGGCTCTTCATAATACGAAATGCCTGCACTGTAGTGGCATTAAAACGGAATATAGATTTTTCGACGTGGTTCGATTTCTTTGTAATCTGGGTAGTAAAAATGAAAAATCCTAGTTTTTAAAATTTTTGATTAAGGATAATTGCATTCAGATGAATAAATACGAGAATGGGCAGCATTTATTAGTGAAACAGGCGTTTACAGGCTCTATAAAATTCGCAAGTAATACTCCTAATGCTTCAAAAAGGATAAATAAGGTTACATAAAACTTTGCTTTTACCATTGAAGGGGAACAATAGGCAATGAGCCACACTTTGCAACTAAACAAGTACTTTAGATTAAAACATTTGTGCATTAAAATGAAATGTCATGACTTGTAATAGATCTCACGGCTTGTCAATTCTACACAAAACTGGTGCAACGCGAACTTTGCGCTACGATCTGGCATTTTTACAAAGGGATGAAAGTCTATATTTGCTGAATATAGATTGTTGTACCAAAGCGGATATGAAATAGCTAACTATGACGTTTCTTGGTTATGTAAATTACTACGTAACGTAATATCTACATCCAATTTGCGATATTACTTTACCCGAACATTGTGTAATTGCCCCTTGAACCAAATCGAACGGTCTTCAATTTCGTCTCCTAAATGTTTATCGCAAAAAGAAATTCCGAATACAAAACATGTTCTTCTTAAGAAGATCCAAAATTGCGTCAGTCGCTGCACGTTCAATAGGAAAAATGTAAAACACAACATTATTGCCGATATTAGTCTCGTTTATATTCTTTCTTTCGCGAGGGAGTCCCATTTTGGAAAAACCTCCTTTCTAACTCCTTCAGTAGTCGAAGTACAAGGGACTCCGCCACAATTAAAAGGTCCCACAGAAGGTCACGAAAAATCAGAGACAGGCGACTGTCACAAGGTCACAGTTATCTCAAACACGACAGTCAAAACGTCACGTCCACGTCAAAATAAGGAAACGATGAGAAGATAACTCACCAGGTGTCCACCAATGCAATTAGCGTTCGTATTTTGAGACGGTAGTCTACAAGTATGCTATTTTTACCTTTCCTCCCTATACCAGGGCTGCCATATTGGGCGGAAAAAAAAGCGTCACCTTGCAGGGAAAAATGCATTTTGCGGGGTTCCGCCCAAAGAGTGGAATCCGTTGTTTCGTGGGAGGAGTTTTGGCGATTCGATACTAATTTTTCTTAAATTATCAATAGTACGCACCTTTTTCTAATAATTGTACAAATATTTGTGGCGCCTGAAAGACTATGTCCCAGGCACAATAATATTACTTTCGAACATAATGCAAATGTGTAAATACGAGGGCAGATTCGTACGGGGGAGGCGATTCGCACGAGTATATATTATGGGATGTCAGAGCCTTCTTTAGTTTTAATAAAACAGGTATGGAATCGTGCCAACTTTTTCTAAAAATAGAACTATTTTCTAAATATTCGAGGCATATGACAGGCTGATGACAGATAGGCTTTACTGCCGAGGGTATTTACTTTTAAACATCTTATGAACGGGCTGCTATTTTGAAATTACCAGGCGCAGTGCCAGAATTCGGCGCGATTGGGCGGATTTTTGACATTCCGATGACGGATTTTCCCAGCAGGGATCTGGCAACCCTACCCTATACTACATTACGGTCTCAGATTTTCGATCATAAGTCCTTCTGAATTACAACTTTGCATACTCGACATTATTAAGGTTCATTATTGTTGTTTCAAAGATGGTTATGACTTTTGCAGATGGCGAGGAGATAGAGGCAATTTTGCTCTCGAAAATTGGGACGTCTGTCTCTACGGAAGGATGTGTAACTAATAATTCTAGCAGAGTAGAAGCTTTCGAGATCAACCTTGGTAAATACTTCAGGAGTAAGATTTAGTTGGGCAGTTCAGGAGTTCATTACGATGTTTTAATTTTTTGGGACGCTTTACATGAATACGCTGTGACATTTTTAAACCTTCATGGAAAATGGCAACTATTGTTTTTTCTTAAATTGTTTATTTCGAAGAGAAGAAAGAACATTAATAAACGAAGTAGAGTTCCAATTTTCTTGCAAATCCCAGAAATTTTTAAAACTACAAACGTTCAATTTTATTTTTGAACCTACCCTACACCACCAGTATGAGACTGAAATTCCTTTCATAATGCAGTTTATCCCTTAATTTTACATTTCTGAATGAGATCATGAATTTTGATATTTTCAGTCATTAGTTGTTGAGTAATACCACGCAAAGAGGAAAAGGTTCCGTACGCCGCGCATTCCCACTAATTTTATTTTGGCAAGACAGGATCTCTTTCACCACTTCATAGTTTTCCTACCTCCCTCGAAATACGCTGAACACAAGAGACCTGGAGAGTAAAGGCCTACCTCATTTTTTTTCCTCCTACTTAATGTTTGTAGTAGTTCTTAAATAAGAAGACGATATCTTATCTACAAATAGTCGAAAGTCAATCCAGAAATATAGTAATTTCTCGTGTCCAAAGCAGAGGCCTTAGGAGCACCGTCGAGGCAATTGCGAATGCTCGGGTTGCCACCGGGGCCTCGCTCTGCGTCAAGCACAGCTGAGTCTAATCCAGAGCTTCGTAGAGAGGGCGCGCGGGTCGCCAGGGAAGAAGTGGTCCCGGGCCTCATGCTGAGAAGCAGCTCGGGGAGTAGGCTTTCCTTGATACATAGTGTGGAAGCCTGAGATACGCTTTTAGGCTCGGGGGGGGGGGGGCAGAACGGTGCCGGCGGAGTCGCCCATTAGCAACGGACCTTGGTCCACGAGGCGGAGGCGGAGGGGGGGGGGGTGTTCGTGAGAAAGCGCGGTCGACGGAGGAGGCGTCGCGGGGCAATTAGCGCCAGGGCCGGCGGGCGCGGTGGACGCGCCCCGAGCCGAAAGTTTCCACGTAAAGCACGAACCGCCGCCTTCTAGATCGGAATCTAGGGGCTCCTCGTCCTCGCCACCCACGGCGGCGCGGTAGACGTCAGGAGGCTTCCCCGAACGCGGCAGGGCGACGCTCTCCCAGGCGCAGCGAGTCATTAAAATCAATCTCTCCAGAAGGATGTGACCCAGACCACAAAGTGAAGGTTTCCGGGGGGCAAAGGCACAAAATACCAAACAGTGAAAACCTTTGCACATCGAAGATAATTTTAAACGCGGCTTTCTTCCGCTCGGAGAACGCCACTCAAATGTGTTGTGTCACAGAGCATATTTATTGTCATATTTAAATGCTTATAATGAATTAACGTGTAGCAATACAGTTGAGCAAGATGCTATAAAAAAAATGAGTAACTTGAAAGAGAGAACAGTCGGATACCATGAACATTATACCAAAGGATGTTGACGAATGAAGCAAAGGACAGCCATTACAAGCGCTTTCCCGAATGGGTGGAAGAGCTTACTATTAAGGGTCCTTTAAAGCTTTCTTCGCTCTACTAAAATGTTGAGAAACAAGTTAGATGTATTAGTCGTTTATATCAATAATATTTAGCCTGTATTAGAACAAGAAATAAATCTTGAGATAAGAGTACACGTAGACGAATATAATGTTTTAAAATGCAGCACTCAATCTTGGAATAGGGTAAGAAGAAAAAAATAATTTGGGAAAGTGATGAGATTGTTTGCACAAAATATCTATTTTGCCGAAATGTGATTCAAACAATCGAAGCAAAACATTTTTTGCATCATTTCAAAGACAATAATCTTTAAGATATGTTTCAACTTAGATTTTCGCCATTTTCCCAAGAACACTGTTATTGCATAGTACGTATTCTCTTTATTTTATAAAATAATGGAAGATGCAAGGGCAAACTTTATATACATGCTGTACGAGTATGTTCTTCCGTGTTCTGTACAGATAACAAAGACTCACCGCAACAGCATCATGTAATGATCAGAACTTCGAACACTCACCTGCAAAAGAGAAACATTATTATTATTATTATTATTATTATTATTATTATTATTATTATTATTATTATTACCATCATTGCAAAATATTCAAATTTTGTCCCTGACGACAGGGTCTTTTGGGAACGAGAAATACAATTTGGCAGCAGGTTATTCAAGGTGTAATACATTCTTTCCCTCGTCAATCACCTCATGAAAGTACAAAACAACAAATTCGGAGAGTGAATAAACACGATTTTCCACGACAACGTCTCGCTTTGTGGATTCCGTACTCAGGATATAGCAATTATGGAAATCATTAATCCTACGCCTACGGTATTACGCTGTCCCGCCTCCTGACGTCTTTTGTCAACTCAACCGTTGAGTCAGGAACGAGAAAACGATCTCCGCGGCCAACGTGAACAAGAAAAGCAAATGCAGCTTCGCAACACTTCGCGGCATTTTAGGAAACCCGCGAAAACAACCCATTCCGAGGGCGTTGTTCCGAGGCGCGGCTCGCGAGTGACTCGCTGTCGCCGCTCCCATTAAACGGCCGTAAATCTACGTTAGGGCGCCGCCTGACAGCGGCCGGCCAGTCAATTAGGAGGGCAGGGCGGGGCGGCGATCAGAGCTGCCCGCGGCGCCGCGGCGCGGCCTGCGCGTCCACACGCCCACGCACTCCACGACACCACTCACAATTAGCCTATTAGTACATCCAACAACTTCTTTTTCACTTCATTACATTTTTCTGAATGTTCTTCCTTGGTAACGTTAGATATGCGTATTGAATATTTTACTCACCCAGGAAAATACTTGTTTGCAGCCAATTCCTGTATGCTGCATAGAAGTAGTAATTGAAAAACGGCCCAACCAAGTATTCATTTTGCTGTAGCAAAGTTGATTTTATTATATAATTACTCACTCGATGTACTTAACCCATTAACGCGGCCTTCGACTTAACCACAGGCATATAGCAGCTAAGCATGGTTTTAGATGAAGATTCGGACCGAACCCATTCATATGTACACCCTCGACAGGAGTGTACAAAACCTTAGCGATCACCGCTACATTGATATCTGGCATTCAGGAATGGAAAAAAAAGTGCTTATATGCTTCGTTTATGATGTCTATTGAAGAAATAAAATTCACAGAGTATTGCAAAAGAAGCAAATTTCAGTTGACCAGAAATGTTCGTCCTCACATGAGGACGCTGGATGTTAATGGGTTAATCGGAAATATGGTCAATCCAATATTTCCCCTTTTCATCAAAATCGTTCGTTTCAACTACGCAAACATTGTTGGGAGATTTAGATTTTTCTCAGGGTTCGTTTATTATACTACATTAAAGCATGCACATGCACTACTCCCAAAACGGCAAAAATTGGATGCTGTTTGAACAAAAGATATTGAGCACTCCGTGGTCACTGAACTACGTAACTGTTGCAGCAGATGGCATGGTGACGCGTTTCCGATCACATGGAAGCACTCGTGCCGCGCTCAAGCGGAAATCTCTCAAAGAACTTCTACAAGCGGCCAGGTCAGCTAAGTATGAAGACCCTCACTACTTAAGTGTCGAATACGTACTATTGTTTCATGTATTTTTCATGGAAGTCCTTCGAATTTGTAAGATTGTTCCATGTACTTTTCATGTGAGCCCCTGAAAAACATCGAATGTCAAGTCGTCGAGCAAGGATAATATCGTATAATACAGAGAAAATAAAATAAGTAGAATGCTATATAAAAAAATCGTATTTAAAAAATCACAACCTGCTGCACCGGCTAGCCCGGTGACATGACCGTCACTTAAATTTGTATATCATATGAACAATTTGTAATGAAATTAAGGTGTCAAATAAAATATTTTACGTCACACGGCGAACGTTTTCCATAGCAACAGGAATCCCTACACTATACGAATCGACCTCGTCCTTCTCCTCGATACTCCACCTTCCAGTCACTGAAACATCCCCTTTCTTGCCTTGTAATAGAAATAGATATTTCGTTATTAACGATAGAAAAATATACACTTTAGAGATACAAATAGAGAACAAATTTTAAACAACTTTTGCTTCAAAAGCTTGTACTGAAAATTATTTTATATTACATTTAAATGTCGGTTTTGTATTTATTGATTTACTATTCAGATTGCTGCACTGAAAGGTCTATTTTTTTTCGTACTGTGGTTGTTAGGACCAATATTTCAGTATTGTTACGTGGCCCCGTGGCACCAGGGAAAGCGCCGGCGAAAGCGGCTGCCGCCTCCACCTCCGCTGCACTGACGCACGCATGCGCTGGGGGCGGGCCGGGGGGGGTCACCCTTCCGCCGCCGACAGCCCACTCGGTCAAGGACCGGCCTCTGGCGCGCGTGGCGCAAGCGCGCGCGCGCAGGTCAAAGCCACGGATCCAGGGCGGCGCGTTTCCTGGCAAGGAAAGCGGCGAATCAACGGGGAAAGCCCGGGGCTTCACGCAGGTTTGCTCGTTTCAAGAATCAACACACTCAAATATTAAGAATTATCGGCTATCTGGGAGACGCCGCGTCGTTGGCTGAGGTGCCGACGTGGATTCAACAGACATGGATTCGAGCCGCGGAAGCTTACGTATACACTCAAATATTTCAAGTTTCATGCAAAAGGGGCATCATCTTACACCGGTTGTATCACCACGTGTGTTATGCCTATTGATAAGAAAGGAACGGCCAACACTGGATACGTATTCGATATAGAAATGTACAAAACGGCATTCCATTTTCGTGTGCAACATACCCATTGCCAACCAACATTAATACATTAATTTATGGAAGTATCTATAACTATTCAAAAACTTAATTTATCTACAGGTATTGACTATCATAAAACTTTATTCGCATTCCTTACGTCGGTTTCCTTAGAACCACAATTTAACATAGCGTTAACAGAGGTCTGCGACAAAGACTGGATGACCCATCTCTTCATGTACTTGGCCAAAATTTCTCTATAACATTAGATAATACGAGTGTATTATAATGAATATGACAATTTCCAACGCGCGAACAATATTTATAAGAGAATTTCACCAATAAAGTTACCCGCAACAAACTTTCAAAAAGCACCAAATATTTATATTAATTCAATAATACTAATTTTGAATGCGCGCAGAAATTAAAAGAAAAATGAAGCCTCCAGCCACGTGAGGGGTGTCTCTGGTATGATTACATACGGAGGACCTCACGAAAAATCCAAGAACAATGAAACCGTTTCATTATTGACTGAAAATGCTAACATTCGATTGAATTATTTCGCCTATTCTCGTACTTCGTGTACAGACTCAATTCCCATACTCAGGGCGTTACTGCTCACGACACAGCTGCCGTCATGCTACAGCAAGGCGCCAAGGAGGGACTGCCCGCCATTAAATATTTTATATGCACGTGTTGCGTAATGAAACAGCAACATTTTTGATATTCTTGATATGTAGAGAATTGTTCTACTACACATACATTTTTATATACTACACTATTGTAGTGCAGCATTCGTGAAGTCTGTTTTTGTTAAATATTTAATTTACTGCAGTGCTACACGCGAGTATTAGGTTGTACGTACTACGAGTAGTTCATCAGAGCAAAAGATGTTTAAGCACTACTATTGTACTGCAACGCATTCTACTGGAGATACTTTACATTACTAAAAACAGTATTGTTCTGAATTGTTTGCCGAAGGAATAAATAAAATAATATTACTTACACTTATTACGGTAAGGTAATGATTAGCGTATCGGGCGGTTGTACCCAAGTTTGCAGATTCAAACCCGATCGAAACCGTGGATTTTACGAAGAAGAAGAAAAGAAAAAAAAAACTCGTACGCCTCCTTACCCGCCTATGAGCAGTAAAGCCGCTGTCTTATGTTGTAGATTTACTGCACGTAAAAGATCCTCAAGCCTGAAGGAAGGCTCTGGGCTAAATTCAAATCACCTGTTTGGTCGTTCGAGTAATACCTTCTTTCTGCGAAATTAGCGTGGTCAGACAGAAGAGCGGGCCTCATGGCCCGAGTTAGCCACGTAAAAAATAAGGCATAACTAACAATTATTTATTATTTTATTGTCCTTATTCAGTGTACTTGCTTCATTTGGTAAAATTTTGTGTGGTTTTCTTCAGCAACATTTTTGCTGCTGGACACCAATATTAAATACGCGCGAATTAAACTCGCGCTTAGAGTGTCCGCCGCCTTTAATGGCTGATGTATCACAATTTATGATTGGCCAGCAGATAAAAGTGGTAAGAAAAATCGAATAGAAAAAGCAAAAATATGTTTGAGTGTACCGCCCTGATTCGAGTACACCAGACGTATTATTAAATGTTATTAGTGTTAATTTATTCAGTGGAATGTCGCTATAAACCACTGACTTGTTTATTTGGAGCGCTATGATCCAAAGCTCTCAACACATGCGTATGTATCTCGTCCCACCCAAAAATATTATATCACTAAGCAAGCTATTGAAGTCGAGAATAACAAAGCATTACAAATATTATTCCACTCATACAAATCGCAGCGTCGCATACTGTCACTTTCGGAGAGCCGTTTTCAAAGTGAATGTGACTTCAATTCATTTGAAAGTCCTCAACCAAATGTGCAATTTTGAGAGACGACACAGGAAATGAGCTGGCTGTCTTTCGGACGCGAGGACTTTCAATTCCTGACGCGCACATATTTCACCTCGGCAGCGGGTTTTCTCACGCGCCTGTCGTCACGAGAACTCGATGGAGGTGGCAGAAACTCGCTCCGAGGAAGTGACGCCCGTGGCCGTCCTGCTGGCTCCGCGACTGAACCGACTACTCATCCCCATCCACGCCACAAGCGCTCCCCGACACTCCCACACACGCCCGCGCCGAACGCTGCGATGCTAGTGCGACTGCCTACGGGCAGAGATAACTCTTGCAAGACGTATCATAAACAAGTCTCAAGTCACGAAAGATCTTCCCGAAGCTTACACAAAATTTAATCATGAAAGCGAATATATCAATTAATGCATGACATTTCAATCTTTACAAACGGATGGTTAGCTTTTGTTTAATTTTGAGAGACAATTTTTTTTAAAATGCATGAAAAGATATTAACAAAAACGACACAATTCCTTTTTCATTATGTTCTTTCTTTTTTGACTGATTTAGAAAAGTTCGGTTAACTACATGGCATATGTCATATGGTCATTAATCTCCGTATTCCCAAAACTGCAAAATTTCGAAAGATTTTTAAAATTCGTTCTACAATCACATTATAAAAGATAATTTACTTTTTAATGCGATCTATTAATTAAAATTGGATCTTTATAGCATTTCATGAACAATATATTCAATTGTCAGGAGAATTTTTCTCGTAATTTTAAGCTATTTCGTGACAATCTTGCAACTTGCGTTACAATAACAATATTAAGATTTCACTGTAGCATTTGAATTGATCTAAAATTAAATAGGAGGAATCCGTAGCCTAAAGGGACGACGCCTGTCTCGTTAACGTAAGCGCTGAAACTCCAGTCTGAACAATTTTTTTCTTTCTTCTTTAAACATTTTGTAAGAACTGAGCACAATATCCTGGATTCAATGGCATTTTCATTAAACTTCGGAATATTAAACAAATAAGGATTTGTATTTTTCCAACCTCTTGCGCTTCGTTTGGTAAAGAATTTTTCAAGCGATCTCTTAAAATGTTAGAGGGCGAAAACTATTATAATAATTATATTATTATTATTATTATTATTATAATGCTATTATAATACGTAATAATTACCATAATATGGGTAAGTATATGCTGTTATAGTTTCACTAGCTTTTTTTTTAAAGAAGAATGTGGACAAAGAATAATTCCCTTGCCTGTCGAATCGTATTTAATAATTTAGTTCGTATTCAATAATTTAGTGTATGACTTGACAACTGTGTTAAAAGAAAAAGATTGAAACAATACTTTAAATTAAAGCAATTTAAAGTGGAAGCTCAGAAGCTGAAGTAGCATGGCACCCGCGTGTAGCACCGGACATGCACATCAACAATTTTTCGGCTACCAAGGAAAGACCAACCTAATTCTGACACTTTGATCACCCAGTAGCCCAATTCAGGGATTACGAACCGTAGTGTCCCCAACATATAAGTGCCCTCAGAGTGTTTCGGGATTTGAGAGAAAAGAAAAGCGGCCACCGGCACCGGGCTATCGGCAGAGTGGACATGACCTTGAGGTCGCAAGTGACTGGAGGCAATTGAAGGGGCTTCCGTTGCAGCCAGGCAACGAACTATCGCTGCGGTAGCATGCAAGCGTCGCGCAGCCCAAAGCATTTCCCGGCGCTGTCAGCTGTCGTAGTCACACGGCAAGCCGCCCAGCGCGCACGCTCCGAGGGCCCCCTCGTGCATGTGCAAGAGCCCACGTGCCTCTCCGACACGTGCGGGAACGCTTGGAAACTGTTATGGTTGGACGTAGATACTAAATTACAATCAGCCACTAATTATACTTCTCTTGCTTGTAACAGTACGTTTGTATTTTGAACATTCTTACACAAAAATTTAGATTTCTATTATGTCTAGAAATAAATTTTAAAGTGACACAATGTTAGACATATTTTTACCGAAATGTTTCAAAATCGGTTTGGGACATGCGTGAACAACACTTCTACAACTCATATAATTTTGGATTATCATCCTTATTTACGTTTGGAAATTTTCATTAGTTTAACATTAAGTTTCATCAGTCGTAATATAAAAGATTGATATTTCAATTTCAGGTTCCCCAGGCATATATTCCTCAGTTTTCTGAATGAATATTTAGATTCATTTCGAGATACTCGCGTTTAGCAACCCTGCAATTTTTGTTGTCAATTTAAAAAAAGGGAGGGGTTAATCAAGAAAATACGATTGATGGCGGTACTCCGAATTTGGATGCACAATTGTTTCGGGCAAAGTTGACAATTTCCAAAACTTTTCTGGCCAATAAAGTATTCCTTGATTAACATTTTATTTTATTTCATTTACTTTGAAAAGCATTATTTTTTAAACTTTAGATAAGCAAATGCACTTTTGCCCTGCAGACTCCAATAGCGAGCTGCAGCGCCCACTTTACAGCCTTACTTCTCCCTTTTCCGTGCGTGGCCTTGAGACGCCACGTTAAAAAGAATCGACGTAAAGGTCTCAGTAAGATAATAGCACTCAGTGCCAATTAATAAATTATATGCTCTCTAATAATGAGGGGTATTTCAAATCCAACCTGCCTCTAGGATGGCTCAAGGGCAGCGTAGTAGCTTCCCGTGGAGTGATTCCGGATGGGAGCAAAAATAGAATTGCAGCTTTCATTTAAAATCGTCACAGTATCAGTAGCTGTGTGACGAAGAGAAGCTCAAGCAGGAGCAATTTGCTAGTTACGGCCTCGCGAGAACACGTCATGTTCGCAAGAAGACTCTCCTACCACTCCGCCCCACCCCCACCCCGCACCCCAAGCGTGAGAATATCAATCTAGGCTCAGCCATGGGGAACACCGTTAGCCGGCCGGCAAAATCAAAAAAATAGACCCAAAAAGCAAAATGCAAACTTGAAACCTGATTCCTCAATAGTTATCTAATGATATGAAAGCCACTGTTTCCCGTCGCTAACACTACATACGAAGGTTTCCGTAAAACGCATCAGCAAACGTTAGGCCAATAACTAAAGAGGTACAGTGGAACCAGCCCCGAGGGAGTGAACCCACCCAGCGCTTAGCCTGAGCCTCGTTCACCTCCCGATGCAGAGGGCAAGGGAAAAGCACCAAAGAGTAATCTATCTCCCCTGTGGGTAAAACAGCGGAGAGCGACCACGAGAGGAAAAGAATACTCCAATACATATTTCTCATCTCATGGTACTAACAAGACATTCATCCTGTTTTGAAGGCACCTCTTCACACCAAATCTTCTCTCTTCGAAATAAAGATGTCACCATTGTCAGCCCGTGATTCTTCCATGCAAACAAATGAGTGTTCATGTTTGGAGTGAGCTATGACGTCCGCAGTGACATGCTTCGCCCATTTCACTTAGCAAGCGTTCAAATTCCACTCGACAATCGTATTTTGAAAACGTTTTCTACACTATAAAACTGAATGAAACACAAAATGTACTAGAAGAGTACTTACTAACCCACAAAGGATTATTGTAATGAAACACAATTAAAAATTACAGATTTGGAGAGAAGAAAACCAGACTTGCACAATAAAAATAAACATTGTTGTGAATTAAAGTATTTGAATTTAAAAATGATGTGATTACTTACCGAACAAATAAGAAAGTACCGGGGGACATAAAACGGTTTAGATCTGTCGCACCTACGCTCGGCCAATTCGCGAAGTTCTCCAAACACCCCCGAACATCATCATAGAAGAAGATAATGTACATATTACTTGCGACACGAATTATCGGCCAGTATCTCCTCTGCGGTTCGGGGAAATAGTAAAACGTACGGAAACAGTTTCCTCTGTGAAGAAACATTTGTTTTCAATCGCTGGTGTAAACAGTTACAACTATTTCTAACAAGTTCCAAGGGGCAGTCTGTGCGTCACGAAATCGATAAAGTGCTGTCTCATTCAATTTCATATCCAATTAAAGCTCCTCTCATTTATACAGCTGTATTAACGACCATCAACATGCACTCGTACTTCCTCCATACTGAAAGAAATTTTGAATATCGAAAACACCGGTAATTATAAAACATTTCACTCTAATCATTATCTTTTTTTAAAATAAAAAAGCAAGTTACCTAGGAGAACAACAATAGTTCATGGTAAGTAAAGTTTAAGGGAAATATTAATAAACTATACCAGCAAAGCGGAGAAAGGAATCGAAGATGACAAAAATAATGGTAACAACTTCAAAGGCAAGAGAAGATATGCCTAAAAGATACGCTAAGAACTAAATGGTTGGAACACTGAGAAAGAGTGATTCAAAAGTCCCATCGAGACAAGTTTTCGGAATAAAAAAGGACCTAACCAACAGTGAGCGAACACAGGCGAGAATGTTTCGTAGAATCAATCAATTCCCTATAAACAATATTTTAATCTAGTTCAAACAGTTACGAACATTTACTTTACATTTTATGCAGTATAATACATTTTCTTATTTCTAGAAGTAGTCTTTCTTTGTCTCTAGCAGCTAGAATAGCCTTTCTCAGAACATTTCTCTGCATCTTTAACTCTTAAACTAAACATCTTGCGCCTACTCTGTATTACCTCGTTCTTTAGTTTAGACGGGTGCCTGCTTGTTCTTCACACAATCTTCAGTGGAATCAAAAAAGTATTGGTGAAAATCGCCTTCGTAAGAGAGACATCAGTTAGTAAGAAATTATCAGCCTCTGCGTGGATCACTTTGATGCAAGGAATTCAAGATTCATCTTGAGGCATTTCGCTAGACGCGATTAAGGATAATTAAAGAATTTAAAAGTCCAGTGTTCTCCCGTTTAAACGTATTGCCGATCAGAACGGAATCTCACTAGCATCTCTCGTCAATAGAACGGAAAACATGGCGGAAGATTTAGTTACGAAGAGAAGCTTGCTCTTTTCGATTCGCCAAATTTACTGATTACTGGCATTTTGTAGCAATTTAATGGTATTCCATGCCTAATTCTGTACAAATGGCTGAGTATCCCCTTGTAAATAGCAGAGTGGTTACAATAGGAAGAACCAAAAGGGCTTGATGCTTTGTGCACTGGCAGATTAGTGGTGACAATTGCCACAGTATCCGTTGTAGAGACAGGGCGACTAGTGGAGGCATTGGGGGCACTAGTGGAGACGGTTTTGATGACGGAAGTCAAAAGACAAATGTGAGGGGAGGCGACAGGAGCGTGCGGGTAGATGAGAGGACAGAAAACGAGTGCCTTAAGTTGATGTATGGTGGAGTAGCGGAGGCGAGTGGCGGAGGCGAGGGGCGGAGGCGAGGGGCGGAGGCAAGGGGCGGAGGCGAGGGGCGGGAGGCGAGGGGCGGGAGGCGAGGGGCGGGAGGCGAGGGGCGGAGGCGAGGGGCGGAGGCGAGGGGCGGGAGGCGAGGGGCGGAGGCGAGGGGCGGAGGCGAGGAGCGAAGGCGAGGGGCGGTGGCGAGGGGCGGAGGCGAGGAGCGGTGGCGAGGGGCGAAGGCGAGGGGCGGAGGCGAGGAACGGAGGCGAGGGGCGGAGGCAAGGGCGGAGGCGAGGGGCGGGAGGCGAGGGGCGGAGGCGAGGGGCGGAGGCGAGGGGCCGGAGGCGAGGAGGCGGAGGCGAGGGGCGGAGGCGAGGGGCGGAGGGCGAGGGGCGGAGGCGAGGGGCGGGGGAGGGCGGGAGGCGGAGGGGCGGAGGGCGGGGGGCGGGAGGGGGCGGGAGGCGGGGGGGGGGGGGGGTGGGGGGGGGGGGGGGGGGAGGGGGGGGGGGGGGGGGGGCGAGGGGCGGGAGGCGAGGGGCGGAGGCGAGGGGCGGAGGCGAGGGGCGGAGGCGAGGGGCGGGGGCGAGGGGCGTGGGCGAGGGGCGGGGGCGAGGGGCGGGGGCGAGGGGCGGAGGCGAGGAGCGGTGGCGAGGGACGGAGGCGAGGGGCGGAGGCGAGGAGCGAAGGCGAGGGGCGGTGGCGAGGGGCGGAGGCGAGGGGCGGAGGCGAGGGGCGAAGGCGAGGGGCGGGAGGCGAGGAGCGGAGGCGAGGGGCGGGAGGCGAGGAGCGGAGGCGAGGGGCGGAGGCGAGGGGCGGAGGCGAGGGGCGAAGGCGAGGGGCGGGAGGCGAGGGGCGAAGGCGAGGGGCGGGAGGCGAGGAGCGGAGGCGAGGGGCGGAGGCGAGGGGCGGGAGGCGAGGGGCGGGAGGCGAGGGGCGGAGGCGAGGGGCGGAGGCGAGGGGCGGAGGCGAGTGGCGGAAGCGAGCGGCGGGGACAATAGGCGGAGATGAGGACGCGCAGTAAGCGAATGGCGGATGGGGGGGGGGGGGCAGGCAGGTGGCGGCATGGGTGGCAGGAGGGGGCAGGGGGGGCGCAGTCAGCGCTCACGCGAGGTCGCGCGCGGTCAATGAGAGGCGCGGCGCGGCCTATTGTGAGCGTTGCGCGGACGCCGCGCCGCCGGCCATCGGAATGCGCGACGCGCAGTGAGATGCGATGACCGCGCTTAAAACGGCTGACCGGGCGGGAGGAGTAGAGAGTTGTGATACGTATAAAATGATGTGAAAAAAAATGTTAAGTAATGGAGATGTGTGGTCGAAGATAACATGATAACGCAAATGTGTTAAAGAAGAGGAAGCGTCAGTGATCGTTGGTTATGAAAATGAGTGACCGCATTATTTGGCAGGGTTCACGAAATCTTAGACGTGCGTTAATAACATTATTATGATTACTCGACGTACGATATACTTATATCCAAAGAAAGAAGGTTCGTAGATCGAAGTGAAGGGGTTTACGGGGAAACAAGTCTCAATGAGAAGGGCAGAAAGCTACTGAGGAGTGAAGGAGGTACGGGAAATTAACCTCATTAGAAAATCTCTTCAAGGGAAGTGCAGAGGGATGAGGCAAAAAAGAGAAAGGCAGACGGGAAGGAAATGTGCGTGGAATGTGGGGGCGTTGCCACGTGAGGCCATGTATTACTCGCCACCGCATTCATTGCTCGCCGGGCCAGTGGCCAGCCCGCCGGGGGCATCTGGGTGCAGGGGGCGGGGGAGGTGGGGCGAAAGGACAAGTCGCTACATCCGCTGCTCGAGGCTGCTGCCCTGTGATTGGCAACATCATTTGGGGCTTCTAGAGTGTTCCTACTCAGGAACTGGTATCAACCGGGCAGTCATATAACTGTATTAATTGCCCTCTAACGTAAACATGTTCAAAACATTCCGGTTCGACTGGACCAAAGGCGAACAATCTTGAAAATCCAGTCATACCCTCTCTTCCTTCACCTTTCTTGATATAATCAATATGGCATATATTGGGAAATATTTGGCATTGTTTACTACTTATTTCAATAAAATATCCAGATCAGTAAACAAATACGGTTTAAAAACAAGTACAAATACTACTTTATATTTTCTTCCACGTCTAATGCTTTAGCAACAAAAAACTTACATTTCCCCATGAATATATTGAAAAACAAAAATCCAAACAAAAAATAAATTAATTATTTGCCATAATTTTAGAAATGTCCAATTTGAAACCCCTCCAAAGCTTTTCGGTTATAAAGGAAATATAACAACTAGGAGAACTGGAATTTATAGGCACATGATAATTTGTACGGCAAAGATTACAGAATCAGGAAAAATTGTAGTAAAAGAGTAGTTTTCGAGCAATTTTTACTTTCTCGCGCTTAATAAACGTAAGAAGAGAAAGTATTGTAATCGTGCCCCGGAAAACGGCGGATTTTCAACACAAAACTCTTATCCTGGGCACTGATAACGAAAAAGTGGATAATACCCGTTGCTAAATATAGATTCCTCTAACACGTGGTGTAGCCAGAATACATGTTTTGTACGTCCTTCATGCCGAAAATGTAACTGTCTCTGCCTGACTGTCTCCCTGTCTGTCTTCCTCTCTGCCTGTCACTCTCTGTATGTCTGCCTGTCTCTCTCTCTTTCTCTCTCTCTGCCTGCCTTTCTCTCACTCTCTGCCTGTATCTCCGCCTTCCTCTCTGTATGTCTGTATGTCTCTCTCTCTCTCTGTATGTCTGTATGTCTGTATGTCTCTCTCTCTCTCTCTGTATGTCTGTTTGTCTCTCTCTCTCTGCCTGTCTGTATGTCTCTCTCTGCCTGTCTGTATGTCTCTCTCTGCCTGTCTGTATGTCTCTCTCTGCCTGTCTGTATGTCTCTCTCTCTCTGCCTGTCTGTATGTCTCTCTCTCTCTCTGCCTGTCTGTATGTCTCTCTCTCTCTGCCTGTCTGTATGTCTCTCTCTCTCTCTGCCTGTCTGTATGTCTCTCTCTCTCTGCCTGTCTGTATGTCTCTCTCTCTGCCTGTCTGTATGTCTCTCTCTCTACCTGTCTGTATCTCTCTCTCTCTGCCTGTCTGTATGTCTCTCTCTCTCTGCCTGTCTGTATGTCTCTCTCTCTGCCTGTCTGTATGTCTCTCTCTCTCTGCCTGTCTGTATGTCTCTCTCTCTGCCTGTCTGTATGTCTCTCTCTCTGCCTGTCTGTATGTCTCTCTCTCTCTGCCTGTCTGTATGTCTCTCTCTCTGCCTGTCTGTATGTCTCTCTCTCTCTGCCTGTCTGTCTCTCTCTCTGCCTGTCTGTATGTCTCTCTCTCTCTGCCTGTCTGTATGTCTCTCTCTCTGCCTGTCTGTATGTCTCTCTCTCTCTGCCTGTCTGTATGTCTCTCTCTCTGCCTGTCTGTATGTCTCTCTCTCTGCCTGTCTGTATGTCTCTCTCTCTGCCTGTCTGTATGTCTCTCTCTCTGCCTGTCTGTATGTCTCTCTCTCTCTCTGCCTGTCTATATGTCTCTCTCTCTGCCTGTCTATATGTCTCTCTCTCTGCCTGTCTGTATGTCTCTCTCGATTTTCTGTTCCGATTGTACCACTACATTCGATAACTTTTTACGCTGGAGAGGATAAGGTCATGCACTACGCTAGGCGACATGTGTACGATATCGCTGTCGCACAACGTCGCCACGCCAGATGCCGCGGAACACTTGCACAGAGATAAGGTGATAGTATGTTCGTATTAGTCGGTAGTAAAATACTCACATTTCATTGCCACTATAAATTAAAAATACACATTGGTTAATATGAATTATGCATATAAATAATTATCTGTAAACAGTTAAGGAGAAGTATTAAATTATCGCTCCAGAACTTAGTTCTGTAACAGAGATGCCAAACATTTTTCTTTCATCGATCACTTTTAAGAGAATTGTTTGCTCTATTGACCCGCTTACATTAATCTCTATAACATACAGCTAAGATAATCAAAATGCAATGGATTGCACATAAATTTCTTCAAGATAATAACTATCTACAAAAATATTTTGGTAATTAAATATATTTTAAATAATCGAACAGCCATATTTTATTAGCTTAAAAATATCGCTTCATCAATTGATCAAAACGAAGCACCTACTGGAATATTTGTAGATCTTTCAAAAGTTTTTAACTGTTTTCGTTGTAAATAAATAAATAGAAGATGCTTTCGCTTCTGCTCAGTTCTTAATCTTAATAATTGTTGGATAATGTAAATAAATCGTTATAATTTGTTTTGTTTTCGAAACATTAAAAGCAGTTGTGCAGCTAGTTTCTTAGATGTCCCGGTCCAGAAAGTCGAATTGAGGCTTTATCTCCAATAAACGTGAAGTTAACTTTTCAATTTATCTCATATAGAATCTGGCTGGTGCAATGAAGAAAATAAGTGTGCTATTGTTTTATTATGTACCGATATCCGCCGCGGGAGTTCTTATTAAGGACAATAGAATATCGTTTCCCTCCCTATGGCGGGGACCTGTGGGGTCACTATGTACACCATTCTGGGAAAGGCTCCTAATCCTAAGGATGAATGACGGATACGAAAGAAGAGGAGCGAACATGTAATTTAAATTATATGTTGTGTTGCTTGTACCAGAAAACAATTATCAAGAACATTAATTATTTTGTAATCATTGGGATCTTTATACATAATAATCGCCAGGTTAATTTCGGCTAGAGTCCCCCAATGGCCCCCTGATCATCACTGAACTCCTTCAAAACAGCATCGACCTGCTTGGGGATGTATACTTGTTCTATTATGTCTAAAAATAATTACATTCGGGCGCCTTCAGGTCTCGGACTTTTCATTTTTTCTTAGTTGAGTATTAGAATCGAAAGTGAATTATTGTCAAGAGTGATTTGGACGGTATAACGATTTCAGTTGATGCGGTTTTTGATCACATCTGAAGAAAAATTATTTTGACAATAGCGTGAGTTTTAAAGCGTAGCCCCTAGGCCGAGAGCGACTATTGCCAGTTGCGAGAAATTTCGTAGCAGTTTTAGATTAATTCCTTCGCAGAATGCTCCGATACGCACGTTACATTTAATGCCTTATGATTTCTTAAATTATTTAAAATGTATTATGTTAGTGACGCACTGTGTCTGAGAATTAGGTCCGTACGCGTGGTATGAGAACAGACGAAATTTAATCCAATAAAATAATGGCATCTTCAGTAAATAAATGGAAACTGATTCATTGTTTATGTTTTTCCAGAGTTCCCGTGTGTTCAACCAAATCATAGACACCTCTCACAAGGCAGCTGCATATATAATTTCTGAGCTCATTGAAAATTAGTAATATACATTTATCATTAAGGGGTCGACTATAATTTAAAATGTGCATTAATTAATTTACAGCATATTCTAAAACGTTTGGCAAAAAAAATTCACTCCGTTTACCACGCATTTTGTCCCACGACAATCAGGACCTTCATCGCTTGTACGACTCGTTTCCGAGAATAATGGCGCTTGGTGTTCGTCACATCCGCTCAAGGGTTTGCTCTTACGCAGAGCGCGATGCAGCGACGACACAGTACGCCTGACATTTCACGCGGACTGTTAATTTGCGAAGGCGCGCAGTCGACGTCCTTACTGTTTCCGGTCACGCGCCTTCACTCCCGATCTCCCCTCTGCAGCTGCTCCTTTAGCAACACCTTTCAGAAATATTAGAAATACACACACTAGTGTTGGTTGGTCTTTTCGTGTTGCGTATTAGGGAACGGAAATATTCGACAAAATGAGAAGTAGTTGTTCCACCATGGCTCTGTGTCGTTTAGGAATCAAATTCGTGTCTAGGGTTATCGATGCTTCGTAGAATCTGACGTTGGTCTTCGAAATCGGTACTTGTTCTCACAATGAAAACAATACAATATGAAGAAAAAGAAGGCCGTCGTTCTTTTGTTAATTATCAAATCTTGATGTGAAACTAAACCACATTCACGCTAGAAAGGTATGATCCATAATATGTTGCTATTGGAATCAATTTATAAAATTTAATGCGGAACAAATTGATTTTCTTCATAGTCCCCATTTCTTCAGTTATGTGAGGGAACTTCATAAAATATAGTAACTAGAATTCACATGGTTTAATACTCCCTCTCTTCTAATCTTCGGTCAGGATCAATGTAACCCTGTTGTTAGATGAAATAAACAGTCTCTCACATCATTTGTGAGATGAATGAGCTATTTCCTGAATCGTCATGATTTCTTAAGGACACCAATAACGGCAGACAATGAAGTTTGAAGTTCATGGTGGTAAACTTATGTCGTGGTTGATGCACTGATGTGACAGCGAGATAGACGTGCCAGGTAAGGACCTATCTACAGCTCGACCACTTACAAGAAAAACATCATGGCGTCGTTTACTTCGGGAGGCGTGGCTAAGCCATCCCCAACTGCTCCCGAAGGAGAGATCAGTTGAACGCAAGGACTGCACTGCCACGATAACTTATTCGCTCTTGGAACTTAGTTCTCACGCACTCAAGGATTCGGGCCTTCGTCAAGGCCAGGCTGTCTTCTCCCCGCCCGCCCAGACCGAAGCGGCGGCGGCGGCTGTTTTAGTGTTTAGTTTTGTTGTTGTGTTGTTCACCAACGGAAACAAGTACAATTAAAAAAGCCTGCAAATCTCCACATTTCGAATAGTACAACTGAATTTGTTTGTGGACGTCCAAATGTTTATCATAAATATCATCATATATGAATTGTCAGTATGAGTGCATATTCAAATCAAGAAAGAAATGAGGCAATGTGATAATTGAAATATCCAAATGAACTGGAGTAATCATTTGAAATCTATTTAAGATATTCGAAGTTCACAGCTGGGTAACTGTGGCCACTATGTAGAGCAAATTGTTACCCAGTGACAGTGTTGCGACTTGCAAAGCCGATGCCGATAAAAGCACACGCGAGAACAGTATCGAGAGACCAAATCCACAACGATACCTTATTCTCACGTCAAGGACGATAACGCTATCCCAAGGCAATCCATCATCTTTTTGTCATTATAGAAAGTGTTTCATAAACCGGTACTACACAGCACATCGATATCCTAATTTACTTGTATTTCTAGACGTCAATACAATACAGGAAAAGAAATAGTTATCGCTAGAACATATTCATTGCGGTTACAAAAGCGTACTTTTTGCGGTGCAGCTTGTCACGCACCGGTCGCGTGAACGCACGCCGCCTTATGAGAGGGTGTAACGTGACTCGACAGCGTCGTTATCGTACGCAGGCACCAGTTCACGCCTTCCTGCCAGCATTGTTTCATTGTGAAAGAACTTCGCGTGATAACAGGTCGCCGTCGCGTGCGCCACAACGTGCCAGCGGTCCAGCCGGAACTACCTCCCCACCCCCACCCCCGCACGCCTCGCTCCAACAGCTCCAAAGCGAAAGCAAAGGGCATACAACACACGTGTTTTAGCCTCAGGCACCTTCCGGGATGGAGTATCGATTGGACATTACCGAGACACTCATCTTGACCACTACTAACATTCTGGAATTTTGAAGTTTCCACTGGAACAAAATTGGGGTTCGAAAATAAATTAACAAAAATATAACAAATTAAAAATTGGCCATTTAAATTCCGGCAGGAAGAGGTGCACTATATCTCATTGCAAATGTCATACCGAATTTGGTACTCAGCTTTTGGAATTTGGTTTCAACTGAAAAGTAACAGAAGTAAAATTTTTCCTGTGAAGAGAATCAACTAACTACGAAAATATCACTTTCCAAGCCCTTAAACGTATTTGAAATCATGGTTCCACCATCGTTGCCCTCACTGACCATACTACGACTTCTCTGGGAAGTTCGTTATGTCATGAAGGCCACGGGACACAAACTAGGGCTTATGAAAACTACGTGGCCGATTTTTAGAGGAACTTGAGTGCCAACCAACTCAGGTATTCACTATCATTATACATAGTTCTTTAAGCCATCTGTAGCCCTCACTTATAACAGGTGTAGTGGTACATGTGAATGTCTAGTACATTATTCGTATAAGTAATAATACGCACCTAAAGCCCCATAGGATAATATCCTCTTCCCTTTTAGCAAACGCCAGAATAATAAAACGCAAATGCGATGATGACCTTTTGAAGTTACGAGTAGTTCCACGAGTCAGAACATGAGTTCTTGGTCTTCATTATCATACGAGGTAACCTGTTCTTATGACGTCAATAACAAGCTTCAATACTTGTCTACTACGGCGCCAAACCCGCAAGGTCGTTTTATTATTCCATTCATTTTGATAAGACACTCAAAAAAGGCCAGACTCGTTCGTACCTTATTCATAAGTCGATAAAACATTTATCTACTATTAGCTCTTTTGTTGATATAACCATGCAATAATTTATGGTAAAGTACAGTTGCGGTTTTTAAATTAAAGGTGACAATAAATAAAACTACAATTCTGTTTAAAGTTCGTTTCTTCCTGCGTACATCAAACACACAAAGTGAGCTGAAATCATTCTTCAACAAATTTAATCCCCTAAGCGTCCCTGTCGGTTCTGTAAATAAACCTTTTTATCAAAGACGCAAGTCGTCACGACTCGTTACAATCACCATCAGGACTTCCACTTCCTAAAATAGTTTGTTTTTTCACAATTGTGTTTGTAGGAAGACGCCGAAAACGAAGCCCAATAAAGTCGGAGCGGACGATTATGTTTGTCGCCAAATCACACATAAAATACTCATATTTTAAAAAAAATTCAACATGACCTTATTTAAAGATCTGTTTTTGATAAACACATTTCATTTAAAACATTGCACCTTCACAATTTGTAGTTGTATTCAATTTTTCACAAAATCAGGCATTTTGGCGAAAATAAGACCTGCACCATTCTCTTAAGCGTACTTTACGCTAAAGTGTAAATTTTATCCCCCCAAAAAATTGTGTCGTCTTTAAGAAAATATTGTATCAATAAAATAAAAATTCCCTGTGTTTGACACAAAATTTCACAAAAAATACTCATGTGTTCGAAAAATTGAACATGACATTATTTTTAGATCTCTTGGTCATGAACACAAATCGTTAAGAAAAAAATGTTCATCTTCATAATTGTAATTGTAAGAAGATGCCGAAATTTTTTTGAATTTTTAAAATATTTTCGAAACATTAGGGTTTTTAACAATATGAGACTACGCCATTCTCTTAAACGTCCTGTAACTATCACTGTACTATCGCCCTGTACTATCCAACAACAAAATTTAATCAAAAACGATGAAGCCATTTTTTGAAAATTTTAAAAATGTTCCAGGGGATTCATGTAAAAATCGGTTTCAAGTTCCCCCTCCAAAAAAAATCGGTTTCAAATTCAGGGAGCCGCGACATTCGACATCGATTGAGGAATATCAATTTTGGAGAAAATCAGCTGAATGGATTAGCCGCTAGCATTGTCCACAGACGGCTGGACAGTCATTTTGCCGTCAATCGTTTTTTCGGTATCAACGATCCACAAAATCTGGATTCTGGATACACCACGTGTTAGATGATTTTTTTTCCATTTATCTTCTGTATTTATCCACTTTTTCGTTGCCAGGGCTATATAACCGTTTCTCTGCAACAAATTCACCGTTTATTCGCGCAGCATTACATAACTTTCTCTCTACCGCGGTAGCCAGAAAGTAAAAATGATTACAACCCTTCCAGGACGTACATTTCTTCTTGATATGACGTCCGCTCGGTTTAATGGGGAATATACGTTTGGAATGTAATGCTATTTGCATTGACAACGTGTTTTCGATAAATTGGGTAAAAATACACCACGTAAACGAAACCAGGGGGGCGTGATTCTCATCCCATGGCACTCCCTGCGTCCGGCGCGCAGTCCGCCGATCCGCAGAATCTATAATCTATGCGTTTCCTCCGCAGGCCGCCTGTTCGAGCACCGCCGCTAAAATCCGGGAGCGGCGTCCTTGACGGCGGGCCGCGCGTCGGCTCCACGCACCGTGAAGCATCTCGTTTGGCGAGCGGGCAGATTCCGAGGCTGATTTGCAGGGGCGAGGCGTCGGCTCACGAGACCCGAGGACGGCCGGGCGTGCGCGGGGGCGGCGGGCCGCTGACCTCGCGTGTCCGCGGCGCGGCGGCTGGCGCTCTTCAGGAGGGCGGGGCGTTTCCGCGGCGCGGGGGCGGGCGCGAGAGCGCGACCCCGACGCGACGCGACGCGACGCGCTTGAAATTCCGTTCCGGACGGGGCGGGGCGGGGCGGGGCCGAATTCATCACTGGATCATCCATATGCGCCGCCAGCGGCCGATCGCGCTTCGCACGGGCTAACGACTTCATTATACGCGGGGACCGGTTCCGGGACGGGACGGGGCAGGGGCAGTGACGCACGCGGGGGGGAGCGAGGGGAGCGAGGGGCGCGGGGAGGCGGCGTCGGGGCCGCCGCATTTGTTATGCAGCGCGCGCGGAAGGGGGAGGCACTGCCTGCGACTGTCGCTCAGCCGGAAGACGAGGTGACGGGGGTGAGAGGTCAGCAGGGGGAGGAGAATATCGAACGGATTTCCGCCAGCAAAACGGGAAATAGTGCCTCAGATCGCGTAACAAAATACATTCCTTGTTTACTTTAGGAGCTTATTTTTCCCTCAATAATCAATCGTATCAACCTCTTTCTAAAAACATGGTTCGCGTCCAACAATATCTAGTAATAATTAACTTGGTAATGCGCAGCTGTATGACATGCTTAGTGACAGAGCCCGTTACCGCCGCAATTTGCTTTAATCGCTCAAGTAGCTAGGCATAATATACCACCAGATATAAAAAAACCTTAAGTCATATCGTGACATGTGTATAAATATTTAAAGTTTTTTACCCACTGCGTTATTAGATAGCATTGTGCGAATTTCTATGCCTACCATGGCGGATTTCGTAATAATCTGGCAACCCCAGCAGTACAAATGCCGGAGAGAGACATTCGGAGGAAAGGCGATAACGAGAAAGAGAAACATTATTGGGTTGGAAGGGTTGGAGGCGAGGTACAGACTGGGGTATAGTGGCGTCTGTGTACCAAGGAGAGGTAGAAGACGAAAGAGAATGAAACTATAAATGAAAATCAAGGGCTAGCAAGAATTGTTTAAGTAGATGATGAATGCGACAATGTAAACTGTATGTGTCCAATTTCTCAAGCATGGCCCTCGGTTTTTTATCATAATCACGCCTATCTTCAATGATAGATAAATCTCACAAAACAATTTTGTAATAGTAATGCAACATAAAAAATGATATTTACAAAACATTCCGCATATCCCGCTTTAAATCACACACTGCAGATAGCAAATGCGAGCAAAACAACAAACAATTTCTTGGGGTGTGTGGTTCGATATCAGCATGGGGTATCGCTGATGCTGGCGTCACTATCGTCCTTCACGACGAAAAATATAAACACTGGAGGCTAAGATACAAAAATTCTCACGAAGCTCAAAAGAAAAGAAAAGTACAGTAAAGAATGAGCACGATAAGGACGTTTGTGTTGCGTAACTTGCACGCGTTCGGCAAGGTCGGGGAGAACTCGGCACAATGTTTCCCACAGAATATGTTGGCTGAAACTATCAACGCAAACGCATGGTTGTGAAGAATCAAATTTCAATCAGATCTAAAATTTAGTTTTGCAGTTAAGTTGGATAAGTTTTACAAATTTTCAGTGTTTTGATAAAACAATCAAAATTAATAAAAGCCAAATAGCCACTTTTCTTTTGATTCAGTGAACATGACTATTGTGAATGTACAAGTTGTAAGGCGTACGTTATTACGTAAGGTCTCGATCCCAGAGTGTTCTGGAGGTCCATGAATTTGGGGTATCTTATTTCCCACGTGCCTTGACATCGTTACGAAATTAATATTTACGACAATATTTTAAAGTGGGGGATATTATGTGACACAACACACCAATATTATATAAATCTAAGTATTGTACCACATGACTTTTTCGATAACGTTTGGGTAGAGGGAGTTAAGTCAAAAAGTGAGATGGTGGATATAAAATGCCATACCATTATTGTATATCAGATAGTATTTCAATAATATTAAATTCACTACTCCTAATACTACATTTCTCATGTCGATTGTAGATTTTGTCATGTGTAACTACCTAAGCAACACAAAAAATTTTGGGATACAAATATTCTCCCGCGGAGAAAGGAGATATCACTCGGACGACGAAATATGCGCTTTGAATTTAGCTCAGAGGCTTCATTTAGACTTGAGGATCTTTTACATAAGGTAAATCTACTAACATGGGACAGCCGGCTTTAATACCCCTCCGTAGGAAGGCATACGAAGGAGTTTTCTGCCCTTAAAACTCCAGGGCTTCGATGGGTTTTGAACTCGCCAACCTTACATTATGTATATAAGGGTAGTATAACGGTCCGATACGCTAACCGATACACCATCGCCGCCGCAATAGTTCGTCATTAACAACAAATGTTTCTAATAATTCGTATTATCTTTTCCCAACTTAAAGCCCAGCTTCTAGTCCTATGACGTGCCCGAAAGACATGAACTTCTTCTTAACAAAAAATGCAGAAGAGCGCGTCATGATTCATTATAAGATTTCTAATTCCTTCAGGAGCACTACGAGCTATCGAACTTCCGCCTTCATTGATTGAGGTGCTTGGTGCAGCAGCACGATAAGCCCTACCATTGACAGGAAGCCTCCCGCTAGTCGTAGATGAGTTTCGATTTTTCTCCCGTCACTAATGCTTACTTACAGATCGCTCGTTGTTTTAAAACTGACGTTCACGTACTCTTCAATTTCGGGTGGCTCAACTGCAAGTTTTCATTATACTCACAAACCCTGGAAATTCAGCTAGATGGGAGACCTGATCATGAAATTCCACTCGGCAACAGTATTAACTGATTCTACCTCGTTCATCCTCTATCATTTTCTACTGTGTGTGCATGAATATACGAGTGTATTGATGGAGAGGGAACGGGTGCGTCGTTGCGGAGGTGGGTTTATCTCAGTGGAAGCCCCCGGGAAGTCGTACTTGGATTAGTTTCCCTTTGTTGCCTCCAGGGTGCTGCGGGCCAATGGAAACTACATTACCTAGAAGTAGAAATGGCGCAACCTGAACGGGCGTCGCCATTTAATATATCCTCTTATCTTATAGCCCCGTCAGGAAACCTACAGGAGATGAGATATAATATTTTATGAAATGGAAAAATGTATATTAATATTACTTTAGGATATATAAGTGGTTTCCAACACATACAACACCGCGAGGTACGACCTCTTCCGCCATTTGGGAACAAAATGACGGAATCGGCGCCGCATACAAACGGCTACTCTCTAGACCTAAGGTCTCTAATATAGTCGTCTTCTGTCATTCTTCTCGAGCCGGTTCTTCTCAGGATGTCAGCAATCAAACATCTGGAACCTGGTAGTCATTGACCGAGGTTCGTAGTTTATAGTGGTTCCTCATGAGCGCGGAATAAGTGTCACTTTAAAAAATGGGGCCAGGCCAACGTGTCCTTTGCATCAGCTGTTTCACAGCTGCACGGCCACAGTGCGTAAACACTCATATTTGGTACAAAGAGTGTTCGATTTCACTTGCGTTTTCAAGATCGTTTGTAACTACACTTCCAACTGAATTAATGTTTTATGCACATTTTTGTGGTAAGAATGACGTGATACAGAAAAAATTATTAGCGGTCTAGGTTAATATCATTTTTTCTACGTTCCTTTATATGCATCTATATACGGAGAGAGATACTCAGTATAGAGAAAGTTATGTAATGCTTTGGGAAATCAATTTCCAGACTTCAAGGGTAATACACGTTTGTGAGTCCCCTGAAATAAAAAAAACAAACTTTTTCCCCACAACGTCCGTTTGTTCGTCTATGAACAACCCTAGCGCCTAAACCAAGGTTGTTCACCTGGCGGCCCGCGAAAATTATTAATAAATGTGAAAGTCCCTTTCATCGACGTCGGGCGGGAATATGGTTCGCTTAGCGCACGCGCCCTTCCGGGCGCTTTAATGTAAAACTAGGTAAAGTTTAGATTTAATCACTTTTTGAGTAGTAAATTCAGAATTTCAATATCGTCCAACGAGATTCTCCGCTTTATACATGGGAACTCCCGATATCACATGTGATTCCATTGCCCCCCCCCCCCCGTTTCAAAGCACCCGGGCAAACTGCCGAGGCCAACAATACGGAGCAGGCAGATAAGAGGATCAATCATGGTAACTGCAGTTACTGAAAATATGGCCCGCAACCATATCACATGCTTTCGTTCTGGCCCTTTAGGCCTTCAAAGTTGGACACCCCTGACCTAAACTATGCGTAGGATGTTTAAATATGAATACTCCCCGGTCGATCTGGCCCGCCATGAAGCCCTGCGATTTTGAAAAGAATTCGTAACATTTTGGGGGTACTTTACACGAAACCTCTGAACCTTGTCATTTCATTATACATTCATTTCCACTTCGTGGCAGAAAGGAGGGAAATAACTCATAAGATGGCGTAGGGCCGATTTTCACGGTTACCCATTATTCGGCGTCTTCCTACATCTACAGTATTGAAGATATTTTCTGTTTGCATAAAATTGTTCTCGAAAATTACTTCTTCAATCAATATCATTTACTTGTTTTTTAAAATATTAGTATTTTTCTTGTATTTTTTTCTAAAATATAGGTAATATTAAAAAATATTAAAAAAATAATTTTCTCTTAAAGATTTAAAAAGGTTTACTTTTTTCTTCAGAATTTTTGTATGGATGCACTATATAAGCACTGTAAATGCACTGCAGAAGGTGACGTAAATGTTTATTTGCAGTATTTTTGTGGGTATGTTCTCAAAAAATTACAGAAACCTTTTTAAATCTCTCTCGCGTCATTACTATTCACATTGTCGGGGTTTTGTACACGTTATTGCATTCGTGAGATCAAGAGCTTTAATTAATTTCCATTAAAGTTTCTCAAAAACTCAAAACTTTTCTGTGAAAATCAAAATTGTGCATTTTCAGAAACGTTCAAACACATTTTTCCAAAAACAGCTACAACAAATTTTTCAACAAAATATTGCGTGTATGATCAGATTTCCATGTTATTCTTCTACAACATTCTTAAAGTTATATTTGAATTCTACCATTAGCGAACAGAACTAGAGAAAATGTGCAAAAATGACATTTAGGCGCCAATATAATGACAGTGAGGCGAACACACAGTGACATTTAGGCCCAACATATGACAGTGAGGCAAAACTGCAAAGATAGCCCAGACAGAAGTCATAAGGAAACTGACACATCCCACCCGAAGAAAAAACCTGATGTAAACAAACCGACGGTATCTTTGCGCCACACTACGCGTCTGATTGGACAACTCCTAGCGCACTACTTTCGATTACGCGAGAGCATACCCCCACCAATTCAAATTAAATAAGAGCTGCCATGCAAATGCCCTGCTTAGATAACTAGTTTACTTACGATCACTCTGCTTCAAGTAGCAAAATGATGTCAGTCATCCTTGGCCTGAATAAGATTACTTCTCCGTCTTCTTTGAAACAAAATCGGACGTCAATAATTCGTGTAAATTGGTTCGCGTAAAATGCGGAACACGGTTTACAAGCTGCAGCAAGTGTTGGTGGTTCGTTTGTCAAGAAAAAGGAATGCACTTTTGGTCGAACAGTACCGAAGATGAAGTCGTCATATGCTTCAGTTACAGGTTTCTTCCGTTTTCATTTCTTCTCTGGTGTTCGAAGTTGAACTGGTCGGTGAGCTCTTTCGAAACTTTCAATACGGTGGAAACATATATTCTAGAGAACTCTGCTGCAAGTTCAGCGATTTGCTTCACCGGTAACGACGGATTCCTATGCAACGAGTCGAATTTTCACTCTTGTGTTTAATTACTGAAAGGCCAGCTATACACTCAGACATACTAAAACGAATTCCCACGAACCGCGGCCCGCGTGCCTGACCCATGTCAGTCGGCTCATTCGTGGACTGAACTGTCAGAGGCACATAATCTTATCGTCCAGCCACATGTATGCAGTTCACAATTATTTCCTTTTTCGAAACTGTTGCACTGGTTTTGACGCAAGGATGATTTAATGCACGATGGCAGATAAATTAGTTCTTTCTCGTAGAACTATTTAATTTAGCGTCAGGATCGCGACAACAGAAGAGTACATTGCAAACCAATGCGATTCATCTAAACACAGAGGTTTTTTTTCAGGCCTATATGAGGCAGTTCTCGAGATACTATTGGTGGAGATGAGTTACAAGAAATGCGATACCTGAAAATCAGGATGCCTACATGGATGGATGTATATATGCATATAACTCTCAGATTAGAAGCTTTGGAGCAGAAACTTGGTAAATACGTCAGGACAAAGATCCAGTTGTGCCATTTCATAAAACATGAAGATTAACGGTTAATTAACAAAAGTTAAATTTTGGAGGTATGTTACGTGTGAACCCTGAGACATATTCAAACTTTTCTGAAAAAATTGCTGCAATTTTTTTTCTTTCTTTCTTTTTCTTTTCTTTCTTTCTTTCTTTTTTTGGCTGAAATAGAAAAAAGTGCATTTTTAATACGGGAGAGTTCCAATTTTTATTAACACCTCTGAAATTTGAATAACTGCAAAAGATAACATTTATTTACACACCTATCATATACTTTCAATAGTAGACCACGAGATTTCTTTCTCAATGCAATTTAACCCTCAAATGCAGATCTATAAATGATGTCATGCAGATTTTTAAAATTATGAGTAGTTGCTGAGGAATAACTAGTGACAGAAGGACGGGATTAGGAATGTCATGTAATCCCACTTGTTTGTCTAGAGATCAATCTGTAGATCCCCACCCGACAGCAGCACGGCGTATTACGAATAGCGAGAAACACACGCGTCCCTTCGTTGCATGGTTTGTGAATTCTGACATTGGAATTTCTATGTGAGAGTATTACCTTACATTTTCGAAAAGTATCTATCATCATCTTCTGTGAACATGCCTCGGTTTAGAGATACCGTTCAGGAGCGCCTATAGACGCGAGGGGGAGGGGTAGTGGGAACATGCCCCCTTCCCTCATGCATCAACCAAATCGAACACCTATCCCAATTTTATCTTGCTCCAATCACAGATTCCCCAACAAGAATTAAACTAGTGGTGCTAAACACGTATTTCACGCAAAATTACGCGAAAATATTCGAAAAATTGAACATGACCTTATTTTAAAACCTATCTTTAAGGAAGAGATTTCATAAAAGAAAAAATCTCTATTTTAAAAATTGCGGTTGTACGAAGGTGCCGAACAAAATCTAAATTTTTGCAATTTTCAAAAAATCAGAGTTTTCAACGTAAATGATACCTGTACCATTCTCTTAAACGTTCTTCACATATCCAAGAACATTTAATCAATAACGATGGAGCAATTTTTTTTTTAAATTTGAAAAATGTCCCTGCGGCTTCATGTAAAGTACATTCCAAAATTAAAATATGTTTCACATTCAAGGGGCCGCTACATCAGCCAGATCGATAATGAAATACCAACTTTGAAGAAAATTGGCTGAACGGTTTAGCCGTTCCCCGAAGGACAGACGGACTGACGGACGGACGGACGTTTTGCCGTCATTCGATTTTTCGGTATTAAGGACCCACAAAACATGGATTCTGGCAACATCACGTGTTAAAGGATATTTTTCTAAATTTTGCATCTTCATTTATCTACTTTTTCATTGACCGGGCCCTGTAATGCGAGTTTTTGTGCAGAAAATTCGTCACTTTTTCGCGCAGCATTACATAACTTTCTCTCTACTGCGTAGGCGGTAGCGAGAAAGTACAACTGGTTCCCGATTCAAACGTGTTTTAACCTCCAGACCGAGTTGGAAAATAAGTACGGCACTTTATGAGCTCCCTTACTCTTGAGTAGTTAGATTTAAAATTAAATTACTTTATAAGCTCAATTTAAGGCGCCAAAAGTTATTTATGTAAGAGTTCTGTAGTACTAATCTATATATCTTGTTAATCCAATAAATAGAAAATGAAATGAAATGAAATGAAATTATCGCCCTCCAGTATTTTCAAGGCCATCCAACACTTTTATTCCAGTTAATGATGTACTACAGTACTTTCAGAATACCATATTATAATGATGTCAGTAACATCTGATAAGAAAACGATGATATGATGTATATAAAAAATTTATAGATCAACCATATAATTGACATTTGCCAAGCTTCATTATATAAAAAAATACGAGAGCAAGCAATATTATGAAGCGGCTCCCAATCGTTCTCGAAGATGTAGGGCTACCCCCGTGATCCTGCGCTTTCACATCTAACGAAGACCGGCGGTATAAGGTCATTACTACCAATCACTAGTCTAACAGATAGCTGTCATTGCATCCGTCGCTCCCGTCGTTTTGGAAGTTTATTGTCAGAGTATACTATTGACTTTAATGTCAAATCTCATTAACTGCAATTAATCAATACAAATGCCCATTTCAACATTTGCGCGGATGCACACAGTGCCTTTAATGCCCACCCTGAATTTTACATGGCAAAGTCACCCATGACACCATCTCCAATTCTCTCGCACTGCATCTCTCACTCCTCCTCTTACCTGCTGAGATGGACCAGAAAAAAACTGTTGCCATTCTAGTGTCTGTAACAGGGAAGGCCAAGGATCGAGGCAAAACGGTTGCAGAATTTCGACATCAGCTAGATAGCTACCTAGCAAAAAATTGGTAGCGGATTTTCGACACAAGCTGAATACCTAGATAGAAATTCAGTCACTGACTAGAGAATTCTAGAGGTGGGCTGCTCTGATCGTTAGTTTTCCGCGGTTTCCGAGATCATTACCAACGAAGTACCGGAGCAGTCCCCAAACAAATGCGCCTGATTTCCTCCTCTCCCTTTACACATGCCACCTACACTTAAGCGCACTACATTACCACCAATGCCAGGGGACCAGGACGAGGTGCCTCGAGAGTTAGTTGATTTCTTGAACAGTGTTTCCAGACACGTCAACTGCTATGGTCATTAGTCCCGATAGTAGTTTTCATGCCTGAAGGTGGCGGTGTTCGTCTCCCTCTGGATGGTGAAATCTGTTGCCGAATGACACTTCGTTTGCGGAGAAATTCCCCCTCCAAATACTCCTGTGGTGAGGAGCCCGGCCAAGTTCTAAGCTTCGGACAGGTCTCCCAACATTTGTGGTAATGAAGTCAGGAACACTTAAGGGAGCGTAAGTATGTGTACGTAAGTGGAAATGATAGGAGGAAGGAAAGACCGGGACCCGTTTGTTAGGGTACTGCTCCGGGATTAGCCGAGAATTGGTAGGAGAAACCACGGAAAACTACCGATCAGAGTAGCCGGCCCTTACAATTCTCCTGCAGGCAGAGGCTGAATTCGAGCTAGCTATCCAGCTAGTGCCGAAAATCCGCTGGCGATTTGTATCGAGCGGCCACCGCGCCGTCCCAGCGCACTGACGCCCCCTTTCCCCCTCCCGGAGGGCGTTGACCTTCCCAGCGGCTCGGGCTCTAGGTTTTTTTTGTTGGATATTGGGTTTTCAGGGTAGTTTGCATTACGCGTATGTGATACTATTCTCAGATATTTCACTTTTCATTCTGTACGAGTGGTAAATAACACAAAATTCAGGCAGCCTTGCAGTTCAGGAATGTGGTATTGAATTCTTTTTTATAACTTAGTTACGTCAGAGAAGTTTGTTTTTTTACACAGAATTTTCTTAATAGTTAGGGAAGAAAATAGCTTTGGGTTTCGAAATTGTGAAACTTCCGGTGAAAGAGAGTGTTTACCATATGATTTTACTGATACCGCATATCAGTAAAAGCTCTCTCTCGCAAACGCCGCTTTCAGAGTTTATCTTCTCTTATGACGTCAAACGTGACAGGAAATACTGCCACACAGTGATTTATTTTGGCGTCAGTCGTGTGATCGTTCTAACAGGCGCGTATGAAAAAAACTGAAAAAGTTCAAATTAGTTTTGGTGCTTCGCATAAGGACCTTGTACTACTTCTATCACGCACACATTCTCTTTCGCAACAGCTTTTCTTTAACCTTCGCTTTTCCTTCTGACGTTTGAATTCTGGTAATGCATAAAAATGAAGCATTATTTCAGGAGTGTCGTTTCAGTCTGAATCGAAACTGCAAAAAGCTTGTAACAAAATAAAAATAGTGTGTGTTTATTTTTTAAATGCCAACATACTCTAGAATATTTCCAGTAAAAATGAATATTAATGAGTTTATTACTTTTTTTATAAATTGAAAATGTTGGGAAATAATAAGATGTTCTAATTCGAAATATATGAAAATAATGAAGGCTAGTGTATGGGACTTGGATGACGGAAAGTAATAGACTGATTTCGTAATATTATACTTTCTATTAACCAAGCCCCATGGACGAGTCTTCATTGTATTTAAGGTCGTTACGAGTTTATGCAAATAGGCATTTAAATTTTATTAAATGACGAAAAAACACATGCACATAGCACAAGCATACATATGCACAAGCTCTAGCATAAAAATAAATATTTTCATAAATTATTTCCTAAATTCTTATTTGTTCGTATTCCATTCACACACGCGTTTCTTCTTAACCACGTCAATAGCCGCGTTCGATCCCATAATTACTCCATTATTCCAAGAATCGTTATCCTATTTCTCCCAATCATCAAAAAATTCATTCTCAAAGCTAGTTTTATGTTCCTCTTTTTATTCATGTGTACGCGATAAAACAAATTTATTGGATTAGTATGTCCATTGAAATTCCCCCCCCCCCTTTAATAAAGTCTAGGACTCAGCATTTGTCATTTTCGAAAGTTTGCGTGCTATGTGCGATACAGTTGGCATGAAATGAAAAGATGAACGAAATGGAATGTCCCATACCGTTCTGAGACCGTTAATTGACACAAATGCAATGTTTGATTCCAAACTCAGTCAAGAAAAAATCAGAAATTTCCGGTCTTGAATCCCGATAGATAAAATACTTGCATTTCACGAAAATTCATTTTCATATTTGCGTTTTATCGTCAATCTTAAATTAAGGACGAGTACTCTGTGATTGAGCAAATTCAATTTCGGCTTTTATTACGGCGTGTTCAAGTATAAGAGTGGAAATAAGTCGATCTGTGACGTTGTTTTGCTTCTGGACATAAATGTAACTTTCACACACACTTTTTAACTGTTTTTGACGTAAATAAATAAATAAATAAAATTCTTCTTCTTATCAGTACATTTGTCAATTTTGCACACACTGTTAAACAGTCCGATATATTTTTGTGCAAAGAACTGATTTAGACGAAAAATATCCAAAAATGTCGAAATAAGTCACTTTAATACAACACTGTTTTTATCCCTGTTTAACATAAAGGGAATTTTTTGCCTTTTGAACAGAACAGAGATGATGATTTACATGAATTATATATATATATATATATATATATATATATATATATATATATATATATATATATATACACACATCACAAGAAACAGACTGCAGTTTTTTATTGGTGAAACAAACCTATTCTATTTTCTTGACACCAAAGCCGTATTTTAAAGTCAAAAGTTTCCCGAATTAATGGAATATTTCTAATTGTTCATACAGATAAATTTTAATTTGAAGAAGTCTACGAAATTACGATATCAAAGACGTAAAACTGTCAAGACGGAAGGAAACGTCGAGTTCTGGAGTAAGCATGTTGCGTTAATTGAGATAATGGACTTCCTTTGATCAAAAATTTGAGAAATTGTTATGGTAAGACATTCTTCGAATTTCATTACGTAATTCGAAGTACAGGAAAAAATGTTTCTAAATTAAGACAATTGAGCTCGACTAATAGAAAGAATTAAAACGGTTCAATTAATCGTCGAAAGAGATGACAAGAAAGAACATGGAAATTCGAATTTCTGAATCTGGAAGATTATTCAAGATTCGCGAGATTCGAAGAACCGAATGACCCACCATTACTTCACATCTAAAAGTGCATATATTCACTGAGATCCTGTGATCAGACGACCGAGACTACGTCGATCGTTCCATCGTTGATCGGAGTGCCCCAAGGGGCAAGGAGAGAAGGAAGTTGTCTGTGTATTTCTCCACTGATCTTCGGAATCGGGCCAATGCAAGTTATCGCGCTAGACGTGCACGGTCGCACGCGTGCCCGTGCGGACGTAAATGGCGCTGGGAATGAGGGCAGAGCGGCTGTCACTGTGTCACGGCGCAATAGCCCCGTGCTTCATCTTTTCGACGTTTGTTTTCTTTCCAAAATAGGTCAAAGGCGAGGTCGCGAAGTTAGTATTAGGAAGAGACCATTGCTACTGTTATTGCCTGCTTGTTTTATATCTGTAAGTATAGAATTTTACTTATTCATGTACATAAAATATTGCATTACAAATATTCACTGTTTGAATTTTGTTTTCCGTTGGACTTTGGGGTTCTTCGTTTCCAACCAGAGAAAACTTCGTAAAATCTGGTTCATTTAATATCGATGTGAGCAAATATATAAAGCATACTTCAGATGATTAAAAGGACATTAAGGACTAAAGAAAGATGAAGACGATTAGCAACATTTCTAGGCAATAAATAAATAGAACTGACCACTAATGAGTGAGACGGTTTTCGGAGAGAGCAGGCAAAATGTTAGTCAGAGAATAAATGTATTTATTTTTCCAGATATCTTTTTTGCGGGAAATATGAAAAACTCCGAACGAGTAAAAATAGGAGTACCAATCAAGTGAACTCCTAGCATTCAGTTACCTTCATTTATTGCTTGATTTTCTGCATCTTGCATTGGACTCATTTCCCTTTCGTTTTCTGGGAGGTTTGATGTGTTTTGAACCATTGGATACATTATTTGTGGTGTCTAACGATTGACACAAAGTTTTAAAGAGCAAAATAATAACTAATTTCTCTAGAAGGCTTTATTATACAGGTGTATGTGGTTTATAATCGTCGGGGAGAGTCATTTTACAGTTTGCATGTATCGTCAGCCCTGTATTTTGATGTTTTTATGTATTTTCGAGCGGCGTGGCGTGTAGTTACGTGTATGTCATAGTTATTTTTGTACATTTATTTAACTTTAAAGATTGTTTCGGAAAAGCTACAATACTGGGGGACAGATGTTCCCCTTCTGTCAGGAGTTACTCTAGCAATTGTTCTGAAATTATCCCAGTATGTTGCAATGTGAACAGTAAAAGTACTGTATTAGATGTTTTTATCTAATAATTATTAATGTAAGAGTATAATGATAAAGTTCTCCCAAGACAGAAATTTTCGTATTAGTTTTTTTGAGCTTACATTTGTTATACATTATTTATTATGAAGGCAAATATTATACATCTATTACAGTATAAGTAAAACATATCGGTTTTCCCTGTGTTATACCTGACGAAAATACATGTTATACTGACGACAATACAATCAATTTAATATGCGCTCGATGACTCCTCGTAAATGACTCTCGCAGAATTTGCCTATTCACATTAAGAAATTAGTGAAACAAGGAAACGAGATCGACGAGATAAGCGCGACAATAAAAAGAGGAATTACCTTCTTTGTCACGTTAAATAGTATGCCACATCATTAATACTTTTGTTATGGTATTGTATGTGTAAGTAATTATGAAATATTTCCGTTTCTGCCGTCCGAAACGTTTCTGCTATGCCAATGCATTACGATAAAAATGGAATTTGGAGGGAATTGTAACTTTTTTAGCGAGACATTAATATTACAGACATTATTCAACACAAGCGAGCGCTTCTTTTACTAAAAGGTTGGGAATATTCACGTTTGTGACTTCCATTTATATATAATGTGTATAGTTCTTCTAACACCAAGAGAAAACATCATTTTCAAATAATTTTGCTTATAAAATATTACAAAGAAGTCACAAATGTGTCAATATCAACTGTTAGTCAATTCTCCTTTTTAGTATTTAAGTAATTAACACGTGCCTTTATAACGTTAATTTCTGCATCGGAATTTAAAAAAAAATTTTTTTCTTCCCTTTTTCAAATCCCAGTTGAGCACTGAACTCTTCCCAGCCATTTCCTATGCCAGGACCAGAAATGCTCGTCTGCTGGACGGCCCTGACCACTGGCCAATTCCAGCCGTCGAGCTCCGGCCCGGGGAGCCTGTCGCGGGCGTCAGAGGACGCGCGTCGCCGGCGCCGCCGCCGCCGCGTAATCGGGCCCGGGAAGTGAACCGTGGCCGCTGGGGTGCGGCGCGCGCCCGGAGGTCGGAGGGGTAACTTTCCACGCCCATCTGACCTGGCCCGTCCGCCTCACCATCCAGGGCGCTGGCAGACATACAGGCAGAGAGGAAAGAGCGAAAGAGAAATGGAGAGGGCGGGAAACATAGGGAGGGAGAGCGAGGGAGAGAAATTGATTATTGAGGCGGTGCATAGTCCGTAGGTGTAGTGCATGTTATATATCGAGAGAAGCCGGTGTTCCTCCCCTGCTGAAAATGAGACACGGCGCGTGAGTTTGGGAATCCACCAGGTTTGTCTCTTCAGCGGCCACATGAGTTAAGCTCAAAGCCAGCATCGCTGCTGCCTCGCCAGAGACTCTGGCCGGGAGAGTCGTAGGGCTCGAGTCCTGAGGGTGGCTGATTTTCGCTACACACTGGAGTGCTAGGTCGCATTCAGCCGCTGTCTGGAGGAGAATTTTAACGGCTGCTGTGGTATGTAGCACCCTGTTTCCCCGATCAATATCAGGCCAATGTCGGAGCAGAATCGTAACAAACGAGCCACGGAGCGCGGACGATCTTCCCTTCCTCAGCGTAGCCTCCTCCTCTCCCTTCACACACACACACACACACACTTACAAATATGTTGGGATCTCAGAGCTCGTTGCGGCCGGAGCGGTGCCCTGCTGAACGAGATACCTCGAGGAGACCCCGCCCCCCTCCGTGACGTTCGGCGCCAGATCGCAAGTTCTAGCGGGAAGGAACTCAGCCACGTCTCGGCAACAACATACGCTACGCTCACGGGAGTAGGGGGGATATGGGGTTTCTGGAACAGGAAGTGCTTATCTTATCAGCTTATCTTATCTACTTCCGGTCCACCGCCCCCACATCCGGTGTCAACAACCGGCGCCACCAATTATAATGGCAGGAAGTGCTTATCTTATCAGCTTATCTTATCAGCTTATCTTATCTACTTCCGGTCCAGCGCCCAACAGTGGATGTCAACAACCCACCACCCCTCCCCCCACCCCGCCCACTTCCGATGTAAACAACCGGCGCCACCAATTATAATGCCGCCGAATGTCAACAACCCACCCACCCCCATCCCCCTCCCCCCACCCCCTCCCCCTCCCCACTTCCGATGTAAACAACCGGCGCCACCCATTATAATGCCCCGCCGAATGTCAACAATCCACCACCCTTCCCCCTCCCCCCGCCCACCCGATGTAAACAACCGGCCATTTATAATGCCCCCACCGACCGAGGTCAATGACCCCACCCTTGCGACCTCTGGCGGCGAATGGTGGAAGTGTGTGCGCACTCTGGCGGCGAATTGTGGAAGCGTATGTGTCTGCGCTCTGGCGGTGAATTGTGGAAGCGTGTGTGTGTGTGTATATGTTTCAAAAATGCTCCTGCCTGAAGCGGATTCGAACCAACCTCAATTCCCATTTCCTGTGTGGGAGGCGACCAGCACTTTGGCTCTGAGCTACGGTGACATCTCGAGTCAAGCTGTCTGCTTTGGGCTACTGATAGTACACGCGGTCGGGAGGGCGCCGCGCGCTGGCGGCAACGGCCGGGTGGCTGATAAGATAGCGGCGGGCAGGGGGCGCTGAGGGTGCGCGCTGCGGAAGTAGATAAGATAGCGGCGGGCAGGGCCCGGCGCGGGTGGCAGAGGACGCGCGCTGCGCAGACTAATGAGTATAGAGATACGCGCGCTCTCTAGGAGCCGGAGAACGAGATGGAGTTGTGAGCGACGTCGGGGCGCGCATTTTGAATGCACTCTATATAAGATAGCCAGCCGCACGTCTCTCACTCTCTCTCTCTCTCTCTCGAGAGCGCTGACGCTCGCTGCCCCGCTGAAAAGACTTTCATAATAGAAGAAAGGGAAACCCTAAAAGGCGGTGATAGGAAAAACAAATGAAAAACAATACAAATTGAAAGAATGTTTTTTGTTTATTGAAATCAAATAAAAATCAAATTATACATAGAATAAATAACATTCATGTTTGTTTGCCTGTTAGATATTTAGCGATTTCCCCACACAATTTCACCGTTAAACTGCGGTGGACTTATCACCAGTGACAACACATCCCCCTCTTGTCGACATATCACACCACCCCTCGTCGACCTATTGCCTCGGCGGTACGTCGTCGACATATTTCATCACAGAGAGCCTCCAGGACCTGTCGAACCGCTACTCTCTCGTTGGCGGGAAGTGTGCACATGACGTTGCAGAGATAAATGTACGCCTGCATAATGATTCTGTCATCCACCATCGATGCCATAATGTATTCATCTAGATTCAGATAAGCTTCGGGTGGGGGAGGTTTTAATTCGCGTCGACACATAGGACATGTATTGTTCACGTCTAGCCACGTTTGTATACACTCAAGACAAAAAAAGTGATTGCACAGTGTGCGCGCCATCACAGGAGGGGGAGTGTCATCGTTTTGACAAATGGTGCAACATAGAGGAGGGGATGCAGTGGATCGAACTTCCACAAAAGGAGGTGGAGGCGGTGATGGTGGCGGTGTGTCACTTGTCCATTGGTCTTCCATTTTTCTTCTCTTTGTTTCACGTCAAAATATTAAACAGATAAAAGCAGCGAACATGAAAGCAAAGTTCAGGAGGGCTACACCAACAATGATGCTATCCATCCAATTCATAGCACACACACGTCACAATATTCCTCTTACAAAACACACACACATCATTCCGTTTCAATGGCCGAGATCCGTTGTCGTGTTGAGCGTAGTGCTGCGTGCAGACGAGAAGGGTGACGGTTTGTCACGACGGGCAGCCCGACGGTGCGGCAGCGTCCTCCTCCTCAGAGTAGTGTTGGATGCAAGGCTGGCGGAGATAGATGCAAAAGCGACAATTCCGCTTCGACGGCGGCGGTCCATCGATGTGCGTGCGTCCGCGATTCCAATGCTCTTTACACGAACGAAGTTCTTCAATACACGGTAGTTTTTTGATGTCTTCAGGGAGTTTCTCGAAAACGCGCTCAACCTCGTGAGACGCGGGCCAATGACACAAAAATTCGACCGGCAATTGACTCAATGTATCCGAGTCGAGAAGTGTAAGCTTGTAATCGGCTTCATACAACTTTCTGAAAGCGCGCTCGATGTTTTCGCGCGTCTCTCGCCTGATCTCTTGTCTGGTATGCTCCAATACTTCGGCAACGTAGCAGATGAGCGGATGAGCGGATGCGTACGACGGAACAGTCGACATCGTACTGATGAGCGACGCGGTGGAGAGCGTGATTATAACATGCACGAACCTGTTCATCTTATCGTTCTCGAACGGAAGAGGCCGACAATCTCCCTTTTCGACTCCTCCCCTTCATGATGCAACATGCAGGAACTTGTTTATCTTATCGTCCTTGAACTGAAGAAACCGATTACACAATCTCACTTTTCGGGTCCTCCCCTTCATGTTGCAACATGCAGGAACTTGTTCATCTTATCGTCCTTGAATGGAAGAGGTCGATTACACAATCTTCCTTTTCGACTCCTCCCATTCATGATGCAATAAGTGCGGTCGATTGACACTCATCCAGTCGTACAGGGCGATGACGTGCTGCCCTGCTAAGCTAACATCACCGCAAGCGTAGAGTTCGCGGTACGCGCGTAAACACTCCTTCAGCGGAGGGCATCCGATCGACTCCAGATCAACAATACGTTTTCCTTGAATAACATCCAGCAGCCACTCTTTCTTCTGTGCTCCCTTAACGTATATCGTTGTGACACCTTCGAAAGCTTTCAACATCACAAACGTCCTGTCTCGATAATCGTAACGGCCGCTACTCCACGGCGGTGTGGCGTGATGGCAGCTTTTGATCCACCACACTTGTCTCTTGTCGTCGCTGTTCAAAGTATAGAAAGGTCGCGGTGGACGAAAGGTGAATTTCTGAACGAACCGTTCCTCAGGATCATCTTTGGGGGCCCGGATGACGGTTAGCACTTTGATAATGAATTGTCCACCTATCCAAAACCCTTGAAGATCAGCGACAGCTGTGAGCACACGTCTTCTTCTTCTTCTACCGGATTCGTTTTCGCGCCACGGGGTGGTCGGCTGTGTTGACCACAAAGTCCCCTCCCCCTCGTTCTCGTTTCGAAATGATTTTTCTTCTTGCGAACTGTTCTGTTCAGGTGAAGAAGAAGCATTGTCTCGCTGTTCGTCTTCTTCTTCTTCTTCTTCTTTCAATAGTCTGTATAAAGAATGTTTCACGTAGCGCAACATGATCAAAGAAGCGCACACACAGTCACAGAGGAAAACAAAAAATCGAATGACACAGCGCAATGATCATCGACCGGTGTAGCAGCGACTCGCTTTCGCACGCGACAAGAACTGACGATTGTCGTGCTTTCGTCGTCCTTCTTATACAAGACTGTGACGTCAGCAAACATGTCGAAGTGTGATTGTCCGCGCGAGGATGCAAATCCCTCTTAAGCTTCAATGTCTCTCGCATGTACCCACGAATTATGGCGTGAGTCGAAACCGAGCCATTTCACGAGGCGAAGCGGACCCTTTTTCCGTACGACACGCTCGACTAAATATCGATCGAGATATCGCGTGCGATGCAATTCCTCGGTATAGAAGCGGCCCTTGATTGTTTCACCTTGCAGATCTTCTAGCGAGTACGTGACGGGATTCGAGAGATGCACACGAACGATTTTGAAGAGTTCGGTTCCCCATCGCGCTTCGTAGCCTTTCCGAAACGGTGAGCTTTTGTACGTACTCACCCGAACAATGTCCCCGACGCGAAATCGATTTGTCCTCAGGAGACGCGGGTCGAGCGTTTTCACTTGCCCGTACACCGTGCGCATGAGTCTATCGTCCTTGACGTCCTTCGGCTTCATGTCGATTGTTCGATGTTTAGTATTGTTGTAATCTCGGAGGAGGGTGGGGAGCATAAGGGTCCACCGTCGCGTCCCCTCGGCGGTGAAGCGTCTCCACATCCGCTCCTTGAGCGTTCGATTGAAACGTTCGACAACGCCGGCTTTCACGTTGGAAAAGGTGGAATAATGACGAATGTCACGCTCTCGGAGCCACTTGTTGAGTGCGGTATTGTAAAACTCGGTGCCTTGGTCGGTTTGTAGGAAGTGAGGCACTCGCCCGCTCGACGTCACGATGCTGTTGAAAGCCTTGACGACTTCCGCTCCCGTCTTTTTCTTTATCGCTTCCGCCCAGGCGTACTTGCTATACACGTCGATGACGGTGAGAATGTATCGCATTCCTCTATTGCTTTTGGAGTACGGTTGCATGTCGACCAAATCGGCTTGCCATAGATCATCGAGTCCTTTCGTTATCACCCGCCGTCTCGCGTAACGGCGTCGGGCAGGCGCATGCAGTTCATCAGCGAGTCCTTGTCGAACGGTCGGCAATACGGTCGTCTTCTTCTTGTTCTGCATGGTTAGAGGCACTAGCCGATAATACCGGCGTCACGCAATTCATCTTCTATTTCTACTATTTCACCATCGAGCCCATTGTTACCGGCCGTTTTCGAAGCGTGTAACAGACTTAACCTCTCCACAAGTGTGTTCGGATCGCGCCAATATTTGTAGTCTGGTGCCGTCACAAAACGTAGACCGCTCCCCTTCTTCTTCTTCTTCTTCTTCCTTTCTTCAAGTCTTTTGCTTTGTCTTTCCCCTCCACCGAAAAGATGTGAGATAATTGTACGATATTTCCATCCATTTCCTTTCGTGTTAAACGGACAACTCGATTTGAAGCTCTTCTTGTGCGCGGAAGTGAGTTCGAGAATTGTTTTGTATTTTTTCAAATCGTCTTCCGTGACATCCTCTAAGTTGGGGCGTTTTTCAAAAAGGAGTTCGAGAAGACCAGGTTCTGGATAGAATGTGTGACCCTGAACAGAGAATGTTCCATCTTCCGGGTCAAGTTCTAGGATGGAGTTACCGATGTGAGGTCGCCCTCCTTTATAGTACGGTTCGAAAGTCGTATCGCCTATGTCGAGCGCAGCATTCGACAAGTAGCTCCGTAATTGCTCATAATGTTGACTGTGATCATCTCTATTTCTTTCTGTGTTCCCTTCTTCTTCGTCTTCGACCTCTGGGAGAGTTTGGAAGGAGGACCCTTCTTCTTTTTCTTCTACTCTTGATTCCGATTTGATACGCGTGGACGATGGGTTGTTCTTTTTTCCCTCTCTTTGAGAGCGGTGCAGCGCTTTCGAGACGGGCGTTGTGAGATAAGTATCGAGTATTCGATTGCGCATCGTTTCGGCGTCTTTCAAGATGCTCATTTTGTTGCGAATGTTTTCGCGTGCCTTCTCCAACTCCGTTTTCAACCTCTCTTCCGACGTGACGAGTCGAGGGGGAGCGGGTGGTGAGGAAGGACGAGGACGCGCTGTCTTTCCACGCAAGCTCTTTTTCGTTTTCTCAAGTGCATACAGCGTTTTCAAGTCTATGTTTGATTGTTTGTTATATTTTTTAGTTGTTTCACTGTCTACGTTTCTTCTTCTCAAGTTTTCGCGAATCTGTTTTATTTTTTTCACACGTCCTCCTATTTTGGATTTCACTTTCATCACTCCCGCCACACCGAGCGCGGCCGCTCTTTCACCGACACTCGCGTCTCTGGACGTGACGCGCTCCCACGCTGTCTTGGCGAGTGCTTCGTCTGCCCTTTTGCGTTCCTCACCGCTTTTGTAGTTGTGGTAAGCGATGTCATGTTCCCTACACGCTTCGTCCAAAGGATTAATACCGCGGTCACCTCTTTGCAGTCTCTTCATGAGCTTTGTACCGGGCCCACAAAATTGATATCCGCCGGGAATGTGAAGTTCGAAGGGCAGTTTGTCTATCGCCCGATTCAACATCCGTCCTATAAATCCTCTTCCACGATAGTGTCGGTCCCCCCGTCCCGCGACATTGAAATGCTGTCGCACGTACACCATGGCGTAGAGTGAAGACTATAGCGAAAGAAAAGATATTATATAACCTTAAAATCAACACCACCATCGTCCGTCGGCACGAGAAACCGGTCGAAGCCCGATCGGTATCGACCATTATGAAGTGCACTTGGTTTACAGATGACCACAAATGCAAAACGGTCGGCGTTCCACACGTTGGAACACACCGCCTTAAAATCGTTGAATGTACGGAAATCGTTTCCGACGTGTTCTTTGTAGATATAATCGAGGTTGTTATCGTCTTGCCGGAAGATGAGAATCATATTCGCGTTATCGCGAATCAACTGTTTGGGAATTTTGGTGTACGTTTGACACAAATAGAGCACGTCCGTGTGTTTATGTCTCCCGGCCGCGAAGTAGGCTTTGATGCAGTCTTGTTTTTCGGTGGCGATGTCGTCGAAAATGAAAACACTGTCGGGCGACGCCTCGGCTGGCGGCACGATGCTATCGTGTTGCGAAAACGAACGAAAAGGAAGGAGTCCGTCGCAGACTTGCTTCAAGTACATGTACATGGGCTGCGTGTCTGTGGTGGAATATAAATACACGTTGCGGAACGCCAGTCCGAACTGTCCGGTGAGAAGCGAGACGACCACATTTGTCTTTCCACATCCGGAAGGTCCCACGATAAGAGCGCGCACGCTATCTGGGAAAAGCGGGCCGTGTCGACTCTTGTTCTCATCATCTTGCCCACGCCATAAGGCCGTCACGTTCACGACGGGCAGTGTCGCCGATTGTTGAACAACGTTCATCGCCTTGCGAAGAAAGAGAGAGACTGTTTGCATGCTAGCGAAGGAGACTGTTTTTAAAACCGACAAAGGAGAGTGGGAGGGGGAAAGGGATACCCTACTCGGTGTGTGATAAGGATAAGAAATGAAAAAAAATATGAATAGAAATACATCATTTTATTGATAATTAAAAAATACAAATGTGACACATTACACATGACTGTTATGGTTGTCTGTTGGGGTAGACATCGATACAATCGCCATCTGCACAGCTCTTGCTAACCAATTTGCTGCGTTGCGCGCGCATTCCCCGACGTCCAGTGGAAGAAGAAGATCGCAGCAGACTGTATCCGGTGAAGTGGATGTTGATCGTTCTGTCGTCGTCTTGCGGCGTCGCGCTGTTTTTTTGATCTTTCGCTCTTTTGGTTTCTCGTCCTTTCTGGTTTTCTTCTTTTTTTTTGATTTGCAATGCATCGGACAGGGATGACCGCATGCGGAAGGAAAATCAGTTGATGAAGACGCCGCTCTCACCTCCAGGTCCTCCTCCATGTTTTCTTTGATGTCAATAAAAACTGCGAGTTGCGAATCGCGAGACGAAGAAGAATCAACGTCGTCTTCACCGGGCGAAGCAGATGGAGCTTCTTCTTCTTCGTTCATCATCTCATGAAGGAAAGACACGGAATGATGGTAGTGCACGAAACACGCGACGTCTTATACGATCACGTTTTTCTTCACCACAAAGTCGTCGATTGGTGCGTATTGCACTTCCGTTTTGTAGATAATGACACAATAGGCTGTGACGTCGGCAGGCATGGCTGTACCCGTTTCCCACGTGATCTTGATGTCGGTTTGCGAGGGGAGTACGGCAGACGCTCTGGCGGAGACGTCCCACACAATAATAGGAAACCAAGTATTCAGATACCAATATTCCATGCTCGAGATGGGATTGCGATTGTAGTAAGAACGTTCAGCTTTTTGCATCATTTCAAAAAGATACGGGTGCCATTTTTCATCGCCAGTATAAAATTTTACATTGCATTGAAGTTCGGAATAAGGGTAAAACTCGTCGTTTAAATACAGTTTTGCTCTTGTCATATCGTTACCATCGAATTCACCCGAATTCTGTTTCAGGTCCTTGTCTCTCCCCGTTTGCATTCCAAAGAAAATGTACAAGGGATGATCCTCTTTTGCGGCAGTCTTCACCGTCCACTGAAACGGTCCCATGCCTCCACTTGGAACGTTGGGATATTCGTGAAGTTCCCATCGTCTGAATTGCACGGGGATCGGTCGCCGACTGTCCAGCGTTCGCGTCACCGCGAGGGAAGCTGCATCGTTCAGTGTCAAATGAGGCATTCTCCAAATCACATCTGTCACGGTAATCGTTGTTTCGTCTGGTGTGTCGATTTTCGTCGTGAGACATCGATTATCGTGACGACCTCGAATGAGGACGAGGTCATGTTTCACACCAGTCATGATACGCGTGTGATCTTCGAAAAATCCCATCCACAGTCGCAATGGCACGATACCGTAAAATTTTCCCCCGGTCTTACTGAGCATGAATTTGGTGTTGCTGACAGCAGACTCATATAATAGAAGGTCTTCGGTCCAACATGCGTTGCCAAATGATCTTCTTTCTGCCGGCGAAAGGAAACACGTTCTTCATCGTGCTCGTGATGCCCGGATTTTTCACAACGTCGACGATCACGTTGTTGATTTCGTAACGAATTTCGCTAAAAAGAAAGGCGAAAGCATTGTTGATCAATTCACAGTTGGTGCGCGTGGCGGTGCCCGTTTTGACAACAGATCCCGTGATGACGAGCGAACTCTCGCAAGGTAAGAGAACGGCGTCCTTATTCACGATAGTAATGCGAATTTCATCGTTTTGACCAAACGATTTAATGTATGGAAAGTGTTCGTGAACAGCTTCGTTGACGATGTGGTGTTTTATATTCTCCTTGCGGAGAATGTCGATCGCGTGTTCGTCCACAAATTCAGTTGAAGAATGATGATTGGTCTTCATTTTCTTGGACGACATTCTTCGGTCTTCTTCTTTTTAGAAAAAATACAGTAACCCAACGCTCGTAAGGTTTGTCGACTGGATGGTGTTAACGTGGTGAGCGGACAAAGCACTCTGTGCCTCGGTCGCGGTACGACCTGCATTTTATAGTGCTTTTTCAATGTTCTTTTAGAAGAAAGCGGCATTGTGATTCCTTCTGGGGCGTACGAGTAAGGTGCACGTCAACGGTGTTTCCGAGTACAATGGAATCAGATGACCGTCCGCATTCTCCAGTCGAATCGATATCTCATCGATCCAACGGCGCGTGACGCGGTGAAAGATTTTTTCAGCCGGCCTTTCTTCGACGATGGCGGCGGGTAAATCGTTCACGTGAAACTGATACAGCACGTGCGCTATGCGATGGTTTATATATCCACTTTCGATCACGTTACACGTCACGAACACCTCGAAATCTTTTACAATCGTCGGCGCAGCATCAGCCGCCACGTACACCCCGAAAGGTGTGGGTGACACGGTCTTTGAAAATCCGAGGAGAGGGCCGATGGACTCGGCGTGATCGAAACGCAGCGTGAATGACGTGTTGACGCGCACTTTGTTCGTCTGCGGGTCCGCTTCCAATTCGAAAAAGTGCTTCTTCGCCGCAAAGTCGCCGGGAAACTGTTGCTGTAGATTGTTTGATATACGATGATAGATGTCTTCTAAAGTATACGTACCCGGAGAGACGGACAGACTATAGCTTGCTGGAGCCCCATCCCCCTCGACAACTTCGTAGTGGAGTCGGTTGTGACCGTCCTTCACGTTGCGAATGGTGTGAACGGTGCTGAGATGCACTAAGGCAATCTCATATACATCATTCGAGAGGTCGACACCCGGCGCAAACTTCACCGAGACCTCTGGACCCTTCCCGATTAAGGTGTACGTGCGCATGACACAATCGTCAAAAGCAAAATGACAATGTCTGGTGTTTAATCTTCCTTTTTCTTCTTCCATTCGTGAAAAAGAAATTGCAAACATAACTTGCCGCAATTGTTCGCGTTGTATTGTTGAACTTGACGTGTGTTGTACGTCACGTGCTGTCTTTGCATGTATCGAAGGAATTCGGGAGGGGGCGGAAGTCCGAACGAATCGAAATAACGCACCGTTCGGCCTCGTTTCGCGTACGCGACGAAATGAGTACCGTCGCCGCTGACGTCGTCGAGGTTGATGACGCCGCACTCACGCTCCGCCCTTGTTCTTTTGGGCAGCGCATCCCGCGTAAACACACCACGAAAATGAGGAATATTCAAAATCTTCGCAAAACGTGACATTTCCTCGTGCGTGAGCGCTCGACGCGGTACTCCGCTCATTCGTTTTTTTGAGGCCTCCCCCTCCTCCCCTTCGTCTTCCTGCTCGTTCGAAGCATTTTCGCGGCCCTTAGCAACACGCCCGAGCCTTTTTTGGTCTCTTCCATGACCTTGTTATGACGCACCATTTCCGATAACTCTTTGTTTTTATTTTTGGCGTTTTTCACAGCGTTTGCGATAGCGGTCGCGCCGCCTGCGACAGTCCCGAGCGCGCTCAGTCCGCTGAGGATGGTTGGAATCAGAGGTATGAGGGCGGGCAGAAAGCCACCTCTCTTACTCTTTCTACCGCCACGCGCCGTACTCGTCGTCTTCCGTCCTCGTACGCCACTCCCCTGCAGACGACGATTCCCCCTCCTACAGGGACCGCCGACGCACCGACCTCGCAAAGAAGTGCCGCGACCCATCGCGGTCGGAGTAATCACCGCGTCGGAAACAGGAAAAGAATCAGTTCTTCTCTCTCTCTGTGCACCTCTTTGTCGTAACTCCCTATCAGGTTGTCTCCTACAATCTCTCGTCGTTGTTGTTCTACACACGGTGCGAACCATGACAGTACTAATACACGAGCGCAAGTGTCGAAATATATATACAAATCTGATCGATCTTTTTTCAACCATCACTCGGGAATGGCGCCCATCAAGGACGTCATGGGAATGGTGCTAAGCAAAGACGTCAATGATGAGTTTGAGGTGCCACCAATCATTTTCCCCATTATCTTTGTAAGACTGGACTGTATTGAGGTTTTTCAAATTTTCTTTATCGTTATTGAAGACATCACGCAACTTACGGAATTGACTTACCATTTGCTCATATGTTACTTACGTTAAGGACCTTACGGAGCTTAATCTTGAGAACAGTAACATCGTTCACCACTTCCAACACTCGGCTCTGAGAGCTGTTAAAGAGTTTCTCGAGATTAGAATAATCTGCCTCGAGCTTTTTCAATTTTTCTTCGCAAACGGCTGCGTTTATGCGCTTATCGACTTCCTCACGCAATGCATTTAAACGACTCGTCAGAGTTTTACCTAAACTCGTCTTGCGTTTATCGACTTCCTCCTGCAATACTTTCTTCACATCGAGCATTTCCAATTCTTCTATCTTTGTTTCGAGATTAGAAAAATCGTTTTTGACTAGTTCTTTATGTATATGAAAAAGATTCTCCGCGTGTTTCTTCGCTTCCGCCAGCGTGCCATCCAATTGCGATTTAATCACAACGTCCGAGCTGTTTGTGCCAGGGCCTACTTTGCGAATAAGTTTGTCATGAAAATTGAAATTACCGGACGAACCGACTTGCGGTAACGTGTCCAAGAGCCTGGGAGGAATTTTACTTTCGAGCGCCTTGCATTCGTTTTTCGCGAACGCCTTTAATTGATTTTCCTGTTCTCCGAAACGCGTAGAGAGCTTCTGCTCGAGAACATCGAGGTCGCTTTCTTTGATCACGGTTTCCATAGTCTCATCAACTCTCCTTATACGCTTCACAACGTCATCGATTTGTTCATCGATGTATCGCTTTGTGACGGCGTGACGAGCCCGAACCGCATGTCCGAAGACATCCATCGCATCGATACGACTGAGAGTTTTGTTTTCGACTTGCGAGTTTTATATAAACATTTGATTTAAATAAAGAAAAACTTTTCAAATGCACTATTTGATATCCTGTCACAACCTTGTATGGTAAATTTTGAAATGAATGTAATAATTTACATTATAAATATTTGATGCATTTTCCTATGTAATTTTATCACCTTCATATTGTATTTTTAAGTTTGAGGATTTGGGGAATGGAGTAGGAGAATAAGAACTCTGCACTTATATTTCATATTTTGTTTTATTCTGTAATAAATATACATCATTTTTTCAGTTGTGCAATAAACATTTTGACAACAATTATTGAATGTATTAAAAAATTGATATAAATATAAGAGAGACAATCATTTTGATTTATTTATTAAGTTGTACATTATTTCCTTTTTTTCTAGAAGTCCATATTGCTTGAACCATATTAAGAGATTTTCCCAACTTGTTTGTTTCAATAAATCTTTGTACTTGTATATAAGTACAACACTTGCTTTATTCTTAGGATGAATCCCAAGAAAAGTTAAATGCGGCCTTTCCGCTAAAAATTCTTCTTTGCCTATGGATTCAATTTCTGATGTAAATCTATAAAGAAAAGTATTATTGCATGATTTAAAAAAAAAAACCTTTTTACAAACATATTAAAACATATTTTGCATACCTTGTTGGGAGAAATACATCGAATGTATTGTGCAGAGTCGCTACATACGATGATTTTTTATATGCCTCACTGACAGTGAGGTGTATGTCTGTAATTTCGAAGAAAATACCTTTCGGCAACTGCCTCATGTTTACTCGAGTTGTAGTGGCTTCCATCTTTTTTATTAATGCTTCCCACGAACTAAACAATGAAAACAAACATTTTTAATGACAACTCAGAGTAAAACAGCTACAAGGAAAATTATTTCACTTACTCGGTCGTTCTTTTCGATGTGTATATAAATACAGCACTATTACTAATCTGTATGCAGTCTGTGTTGACATTCATTTGTACTGCTTGCATTGCATTGTCTTCCTGTCTTGAAGAGAACGGGAGAAGCATGTTGTTTTTTGATGTTTCTTCTACCTGAGCAATTGTCTGATCCCCCTCATCATCATATAATAACTTCAATGTCTCTTCACACGCTTGTTTCTTTATCACTTTTCTTTTTTCTTTTACCTCTTCTGATATACTTTAAAAAAAAAGAAACACTTTGAAACTACTCACTGAATGTATGATATATGAAATTGAAAAAATTGAAAAAGACTTACAGTTTTCGTTTTCGAAGTGCTGGTGGCGATGTTTCAACCAATTCTCCACCGAAGTCCATGGAGTCTTCTGGCATCCCGTTCATGACGTGTTGCGAGCTGCTCATGGTGTCTAGCTAGTTGGGGCACGCGAGCGAGTGAGCGTTGCTCGAATGGAACCCCTTTTTAAGTCGGCGCGTTGAGATTATTAAATTATCAGTGACTCCACTCTCTCTTCTGATGTTCCAATTAGAATGTCCGCTGGACCGCCGAATGCTTCCACTATCTCTTCCGCCGCACCAATTAGAATGTCCGCTGGATCGGCGGATGCTTCCACTATCTCTTCCGGCGCTCGAGGGATATCAATACATCCTGTTTTCCTAATTATCTCTTCCGGCGCTCGAGTGATATCAATACATCCTGTTTTCCTAATTATAACTTCCGACCCTCGAGTGATATCAATACATCCTGTTTTCCTAATTATCTCTTCCGGCCCTCGAGTGATATCAATGACATCCTGTTTTCCTAATTATAACTTCCGGATGTGGTCGACTGCTGTTCTTATCACTATCGCTTGGGGGAGTGATGAATGGCTTCTGCGCATGCGCACTGCACGTGCTGGATGTGATAGTGTGAGATAACATAGGGTTTAAAACTCCATGTCCACAGAGCTCTGCCATTAGTCTGCCATTGCTCTTGAAGCGTGCGGACCTTCTTGTGTACTGCTATTTCAGTGTTGACGTCGTGTTAGTCACGTGTGATTCAACTCTGTCTTGTGTACTGCTATTTGAGTGTTAGTCACGTGTGATTGTTAGCATTCAGTGATTCGATTTGAGATGAAGAAATTTCTGTTAAATCGGCACATTCGTGACGAAAGTGAGTCTCATGCAGGTCGACAAGCGGAAGTGTCTTCTCCGCAGCGTGAGGATGGTAAAATAAATTTCTTTTAATAGGAGTGGTTAGTGATGTGTTGTATGATTATCATTTATGTATGTGTTTTCATGGATTCTATAGATGTCCCGTTTCTATTCAATCGTCGTGACGAAAGTGAGTCTCATGCAGGTCGACAAGCGGTAGTGTCTTCTCCGCAGCGTGAGGATGGTAAAATAAATTTATTTTAATAGGAGTGCTTAGTGATGTGTTGAATGATTATCATTTATGTATGTGTTTTCATGGATTCTATAGATGTCCCGTTTCTATTCAATCGTCGTGACGAAAGTGAGTCTCATGCAGGTCGACAAGCGGAAGTGTCTTCTCCGCAGCGTGAGGATGGTAAAATAAATTTCTTTTAATAGGAGTGGTTAGTGATGTGTTGTATGATTATCATTTATGTGTGTGTGTGTTTTGTTTGATTCTATAGATTGCCCGTACCAACAACAACAACAACGAGACATTGCAAACGCTCCCCAATGGACGGACGTCGTTCAGTCTTTAAACGCCCGTGTATTTCGAGGTGTCATTTTGAATCCTCCTCCCCCACATGACATTGCGGATCCGGTCGAGTTTCTCAACCGTTGTCGTGTTCCCTTCCATCGTAAGATGTTTGAAGAGCTCAACAACACTCTCGGTCGATCTAATTTCAAAATTTTCGCGCAACTCGAGTGTCAATTTTTAATTGAGAAAGAGAACGTCGAGACGCACGAAATTGTAGGGGTGCTGCAGCCTATCTTTCTTTCGGCACGAACGGCTGTGTTAACGCAAGCGGATGACATTTCGGAATTTTTCCTTTCTCATATAGCACAACCTATAAATTCCAAATTCGACGAGTTTTCCGAGAGAGATTCCGGGAAATCGTTGGCCTCTATCGTCGCTCTTCATGTTTCGGCTCACTTATTTGAACCTATCGCTCATTCTGCCTCATCTTATCTTCCTCTTCCGGCGTCCATCGCGAGTCGTCATGCTGTGATCAACGTGCAAAATCGAGACGAGAAATGTTTCCTGTGGGCGGTGGCTTCGGCTCTTTTTCATAAACGTCAGCCCCCACACATCAAAATTTTGAGTTCCCACCGTACCAGTAACTATCAAACCCTTTTCGATCAGTTGGAAAACAGTCTCGATTTGCGCGGCATCTCCTGGCCCCTGCCCGTTCACGAGATCAAACGTTTCGAACGTCAAAATTCTAGCTTTTCATTCAATGTTTTCACGTTAGAGTATGATTCGGCCAACAAAACTTGGAAAATCGTAGGTCCTGTACACTTTTCGGGGTCGAAGAAAGAGAACCATTTCAATTTCTTGTTGATTCATGGCGATGGCGGACAGTCCCATTACGTTTGGATCAAAAATTTAAGTAGACTAGTGAAGTCTCAACATACGGCTCACAAGACTAGGATTTTCGTTTGCGACAGATGTTTGAATGTGTTTTACTCGCAAGCGCATCTCGAGGCTCACGAAATTGATTGTCGATCCGTGGGGTCCCCCGCACGTTTGATCCTTCCGTCGGAGACAGGCAAAGAGGAGGAGCGCTTCATGCAATTTCAGCACCTCGAAAGACAACAACGATGCCCGATCGCGGTTTATGTTGACTTCGAAGCGCTCACGGTCCCCGTGTCTTCATGTGAGCCGTCGTTGAATGGATCCTTCCTTCAACCATATCAAATTCACAAACCCTTTTCGGCCGCGCTTCAAGTGGTGTGCTCGTTTGATGAGTCGCGAAATCAACTGGTCAACTTTCACGGTCCCGACGTCGCGATACAATTATTAGCATTCTTAGAAGGTCTCGCGAAAGATTATGAGCAACTTTTGAGTCATCCTTCTCCCCTCGTGATGAACAACGAAAACGAGGCGTCTTTTCAAAATTCCGATATATGCCACATATGCAAAGGACCTTTTCTTCCAAATTCCGTTCGCGTCAGGGACCACGATCATTTTTCGGGTGTCTTTCGCGGCGCGGCTCATCAAGCGTGCAACGTCAACTTTCCCGCACCAAAGTTCATCCCCGTCGTCATGCACAACGGGAGCGGTTACGATTGGCATTTTCTCCTTCAGGCCTGGGGCGAAAAGAACTGTATGAACAACGACGGGCTGCGCGTGGTTCCACACAATCACGAGAGATTCGTGGCGATTTCCCAGAGAATCGGGAAAGTGGAACTACGCTTTTTAGATTCATTGAAATTTTTAGGTGCATCGCTCGACTCTTTAAGTCGATCGCTCGATTCGGCCGATTTGAAGTTCACCCGTGCAGCCTTTCCCGACGATCGCCTTTTCGAGTTGGCCAGAAGGAAGGGGGTGTTTCCCTACGATTATGTCAATGACATGTCCAAATTGGACGACACGAGGTTACCGTCGCCCGAGGCCTTTTACAGTCGCCTCACAGACACACCCGTGTCGGACTCGGAGTACGCGCACGCGCAGGCCGTGTGGGACGCGTTCTCTATTCAAAATTTGCTGCAGTACGCCGATTTGTACTTGAAAGTCGACGTGCTGTTAGAAACCGACACGATGGAAACCTTTCGAAATTTGTGTTTGGAGGTGTACGGGCTCGATCCTCTCTTTTACTACACCGCTCCCGGGCTTTCGTGGGACGCCATGTTGAAAACCACCGGCGTTCGACTAGAGCTACTCACAGACATCGACATGGTTCTCTTTTTCGAACGGGGCATCCGGGGGGGACTCGTGCAAGTGATCGGTCGTCACGCTGAGGCCAATCACCCTTTTGCGGGTGAACGCTTCCGGCCAAGCGATAAGGCATCTTATCTCGCCTACGTTGACGCGAATAACTTATATGGTTTCTCGATGTCACATCCGCTTCCGGTGGGCGACTTCCGGTGGATGCCGGAAACCGACATCGAGCGGTTGAACATCGCAGAGGCGGCTGCGGAAGTCGACCGGGGATACGTTTTGGAGGTCGACCTCGACTATCCTGACGCCATCCACGATCGCTTGAGCGATTTGCCGCCCTGTCCGGAAACCCGCGTCCCCCCCGACTCGAAGAGCAGGCAAGCCAAGTTGCTAGCGACGCTGCTCCCCAAGCGTCGTTACATCATTCACATTCGAAATTTAGTTCAGGCCCTCGAGTTGGGAGTGCAACTCACGAAAATTCACCGCGTTCTCTCTTTTTCGCAACGACCTTGGCTTGCCACGTACATGGACCTGAACAATGCACGTCGACAGCGCGCGTCCTCCGATTTCGAGGATAAATTTTTCAAACTCATGAACAATTCAATTTACGGCAAGTCGATGGAGGACGTGCGCAACCACCGACGCATTTACCTCGTGAACAAGTGGGAGGGGAGGTGCGGGGCCAGACGACTCATCGCCGATCCCGCTTTCGTGCGTAGTCACCACGTGAATGGCGATCTCATGACCATCGAGTTGCGAAAAACGGAGGTGAAGTTCACAAAGCCCATCTATTTGGGGTTTTGTATATTAGAAATTTCGAAGCATAGAATGTATGACTTTTTTTATAATTACTGTCAAAAACATCTTTGTGATCTTCACCTTCTCTACATGGATACCGATTCATTCATTCTTTCTACTTCCACGAGTGTGTACGCTGAGATGAATCGGCATCCATCCTGGTTTGATACATCCTGTTTCGCTCCCGATAACGTATTTGGCGTGACACCTCGCAATAAAAAGGTCTTAGGGTTGTTTAAGGACGAATGCGGAAGTGATCCCCTGCTCGGCTATGTTGGTTTACGTCCAAAAATGTACTCCATCGAAACCCGATCTCGGGCATGTTCTTCTCGGGCGAAGGGAGTACAACGTTCGGTCGTCAAACGCTATAAATTTCAAAATTATTTGGACTGTTTATTTCGAAACGAAAATAGAATTGACAAACAATGTACTATTCGGTCCAAATCACATATTAATTATTCATTTGTTCAAAACAAGCGTTCGTTGTCCGTGTCCGACGACAAACGCTATTGGATCGATAAATTTACAAGTCTTCCATGGGGTCATTTCCGCATCCTGCGTACGCGTCCGTCCGTTTCTTCTTCTTCTTCTTCTTCAGCGTGCACGCTCGTCCCTGCAGGCGGGGTTCAGTTAGACTAGCATTCATTTTTATTTATTTTATGATTAGACATTTTTAGTAGTATTTTTCAATTTTTTATATATTTTATGGTTAGACTCTTTTAGTAGTATTTTGCAATTTTTTATATATTTTATGGTTAGACTCTTTTAGTAGTATTTTTCAATTTTTTATATATTTTATGGTTAGACTCTTTTAGTAGTATTTTTAATTTTTTTATATTATTTATGGTTAGACTCTTTTAGTAGGTGGGAGATTTATGATGAATCACTTTCAACTAGTAGTAGGGGGAGCGTTTGCAAACACGTTGAGACAGGTCTCAACACGTTTAGACAGGTCTCAACATGTTGAGACAGGTCTCGACACGTTGAAACAGGTCTCAACACTCGTCCATCGCCTGTCGCCATGGAACAAACTCACTTAGACGAAGAAGCTTATGATGATTGGAAGAAGCTGATGATGATGAACTGGGACAGCCTCCGCGACGCCGCCGCCGATCTCGCCATCATTGCACACAATAGCAGTCTTCAGCGCCCCTACTACGCTGCAGCCTATCACTCGATTATCGACGTCGCCGTTGATGTGGCGTGTGCTGCCCGACGCTGTCACGAGGAAGAACCATCAGATGTCGAAGAAGATAAGGAAAAAACTCTTCACAATCTCGCGATTACATGTCACGAGAAAGTGCTATGGATGATGATGGTTCTCGGTGAAGTGAACTCCTCTCTGTGCTGTGAGTGTCAAACTGATGATTTATTCGTGCGCTATTGCGTCATCCAGAAAGCTTTGAATGCTCCCTGTGATTCCTTCAACATGCCCCCTCCCTTTATCATAGACAATGATAAGCAATCACCACCACCCCACAATTCATACGGGGCGGAAGGAGTCGCTAAAAAGAGACCGGCTCAACCGGAAGAGTTTATTCTCACGGTGCACGCTGAAGTGTTAGCTGTCCTCGAAGCTCTCGGTCATCTCCTTCAAGATCCGTACGGTGAAGCACTGCGACAGCGCGTCTCTCGCGTTCGTCAAATCATTCAGACGCTGCGTTGTCCATTCGAAAATACGCCTCCGGCGTACTCTCCAGTCCACAGTGATAGTGACAGTGACGAAGTTTGACGTCCATCTACGTCAGCGCCATTTCGAGATGGAACGTGCCATACAACGTTTCATCAATGACGGGTGTTCTCTTCTCGGACTTGATGATCGGTCTCTGCAGCTTCTTCCTATGGACTTGCTATTACATTGGGCCGCGAAGGACGTGCCTTCTGTCTTCCATCGCCTGTCGAAAGACGTGCAGCGGAACCGAGACATTCGTCGCCTCCTTCCTTGTCTTCGTCATTACAACAATGGACACACGCATGTCGACAACAAACAACCGTTGCCGAAGTGGAAGTGTTTGCGGTGTCGGCGAGAAGAAGTGCTACCTTGTTTCGAGCACGCGCATATCGAGTCGCCGCCGAAGTGGAAGTGCATCGAGTGTAGAAGAGAGGACTTTTAAGATGGAGAATTCTATGTATAATTTGATTTTTATTCGATTTCAATAAACAAAAAACATTCTTTCATTTTGTATTGTTTTTCATATGTGTTGTCACTGATGATAAGTCCACCGCAGTTTAACGGTGAAATTGTGTGGGGAAATCGCTAAATATCTAACAGGCAAACAAACATGAATGTTATTTATTCTATGTATAATTTGATTTTTATTTGATTTCAATAAACAAAAAACATTCTTTCAATTTGTATTGTTTTTCATTTGTTTTTCCTATCACCGCCTTTTAGGGTTTCCCTTTCTTCTATTATGAAAGTCTTTTCAGCGGGGCAGCGAGCGTCAGCGCTCTCGAGAGAGAGAGAGAGAGAGTGAGAGACGTGCGGCTGGCTATCTTATATAGAGTGCATTCAAAATGCGCGCCCCGACGTCGCTCACAACTCCATCTCGTTCTCCGGCTCCTAGAGAGCGCGCGTATCTCTATACTCATTAGTCTGCGCAGCGCGCGTCCTCTGCCACCCGCGCCGGGCCCTGCCCGCCGCTATCTTATCTACTTCCGCAGCGCGCACCCTCAGCGCCCCCTGCCCGCCGCTATCTTATCAGCCACCCGGCCGTTGCCGCCAGCGCGCGGCGCCCTCCCGACCGCGTGTACTATCAGTAGCCCAAAGCAGACAGCTTGACTCGAGATGTCACCGTAGCTCAGAGCCAAAGTGCTGGTCGCCTCCCACACAGGAAATGGGAATTGAGGTTGGTTCGAATCCGCTTCAGGCAGGAGCATTTTTGAAACATATACACACACACACACGCTTCCACAATTCACCGCCAGAGCGCAGACACATACGCTTCCACAATTCGCCGCCAGAGTGCGCACACACTTCCACCATTCGCCGCAAGAGGTCGCAAGGGTGGGGTCATTGACCTCGGTCGGTGGGGGCATTATAAATGGCCGGTTGTTTACATCGGGTGGGCGGGGGGAGGGGGAAGGGTGGTGGATTGTTGACATTCGGCGGGGCATTATAATGGGTGGCGCCGGTTGTTTACATCGGAAGTGGGGAGGGGGAGGGGGTGGGGGGAGGGGGATGGGGGTGGGTGGGTTGTTGACATTCGGCGGCATTATAATTGGTGGCGCCGGTTGTTTACATCGGAAGTGGGCGGGGTGGGGGGAGGGGTGGTGGGTTGTTGACATCCACTGTTGGGCGCTGGACCGGAAGTAGATAAGCTGATAAGATAAGCTGATAAGATAAGCACTTCCTGCCATTATAATTGGTGGCGCCGGTTGTTGACACCGGATGTGGGGGCGGTGGACCGGAAGTAGATAAGATAAGCTGATAAGATAAGCACTTCCTGTTCCAGAAACCCCATATCCCCCCTACTCACGGGCCTGATGATCGCAGTAGGTAACGTGCCCTGAGATCCTGTTTTCTTACTGGACCTTACGTCCGCTTTGATAATTCCACAATATTGTATTGGCGTAAGGTGCCTTACAATACTCACTTCGGAAAAACTATTGCTCCCTCGCAAATTAAAATACTCTAAACAAAAAATATCCATAAGTAAATCAGCATGTCTTTGAATTACTTTTCTGTATTAATACTTTTCAGCACGAGACATCCAAATTTGCATGGGATATGATCACCGTACTCCCATCAATTATAACCTTACACATGACGCACCAGCAACTCGACGAAATCTCCTCTGATTATCCTAAGGGAGTAAAATAAAATGTGTCTACTTTTCACAAGTTTCAGAAACTGTCTTCAAAATAAGATTTGATGATTTCCAGTTGAGAATAAAATAACATAATGAAATGAAATATTTTAGCATTAGCCCTACACCATTGGCAAAATATGCCTTAACGTAAAAATGAAAACTACATCTGTAGAAAATACGTAAAATGATTCACACTGAATTAATATGTATCCTATTAAACACTTTACCAAACCATAAAATATTAAACATTGTAAAGGACTTCTGGCGTTTGAGAAATGTACGCAATTAGGATCGAAATGGTAGAAAATTTGCTCTTTGCAAAGACAAGGCCCTCTTCGCACAGCCGCGTCAATGTAGTGCTTATTCGTAATCGTAAAATGCTCGTTTGCAGATTAGAAGTACTGTGGTTAGAGGTCAGCAAAGGGTAAACTTTTTTTTATCGTTGTAAGCTTATTTGTAAAAACACGATAAAAAGTCAGCTAGAAAACGCAATGGAAATCAATACTTGAATACGTTTGTTTTCCTATGTTTGTTGCATATGAGATCTTCGCTGGCGTCCCGTCTTCATGAAGCCGCGATTCGCTAATGCAAATAAAACGACAGATTGCTCTCGGCGGCGCGGCAGGGCGCATCGCTCGCCAGAGAGTTCTCCTGAGGCTCCCCCTCCCCCCGCCCGCCCGGCTATCTCCGCTTCCTCGTACGCTTCTGACGCACGTCCCAGTATCCTCTCAAACCGGGACGAGGCGAAAGCCTGCCGAAGGAGCGTGCGCAAGGCGGGAGACACCACCCGCCCCGCCCCGCCCCGCCCCGCCCCTCCTCATCCGCAGCATTAGGGGATGGCGCGCAGCCGCCTTGTTTGTCGTGGAGGGGTTTACTAATAAGCGCAAAGCCTGCCCCCCGTGATTTCTAAGAGCCCTCATCGCCTAGCGAAGTGCGTCAATGAACGAGCTTCCTCAGCACGTTTCATCAGTATTGCCGTGGCGAGGGGTGGGGGTGGGGGAGGGGCAGTCGCCGCGACGCATCGGAGAAAGGGCCGAGAAAGCACCAGGGGTGTGGTAAGCGGCGACGGACGTCATAGCGCTCATGGAACAGGCTGGGAACGCGTCACGAACCGCTAGCAAGCACATTGCAGCATTCGGGCACGTTGCTTTACTCTTACGGGAACGCTTAGGAAACACTGTACATCATTGGAAAGTACGAGTTGCCTTTTGAGTTGCAATTGCATCTTAAGTAATAAAACGTAGCTTAAAATGTCAAATTAATGACCATGGATTACTTCTCAACGAATACTTCTATAGAGTCTTCCTCATAGATTTGAATCAATAGACATTTAGGAGATACAGCAAACGCATATTACAAGTGGAAAATTTTTTATAAGAAATCTGCATAAAAACGGACAACACAGAGTAAATTTAAACACAAATTAAATATTTAGAAATCTTCATTTTTGCGATAAAATATTGTAATATAATATCGTAAAAGAGTCGCTTCTTCATAGCAATAAAGTTCAGGATCACTTTACCAAGCGTTCACATGCATGATATTCAGCAGAAATTTTTAATTAAGGTGGGTTAATGCGACATAAGTATGAGCGTTAGAAATCATTCGTAAGGAGGTCGACAGTTGTACTTTCGTCAGACTTCGAAATGAACACATCGGAATAATTCGCTCTTCAATTACATCAGTGCCAACACTTTTACAGCAATCGGTACAGCAAGCACATGGCCGTTTTTATCACTAGCGCACAATCTCACGCGGGAGCATTACTGCGTTTTCTCCCAACTTTAAAGGAGAAGCTGTCAGTCACTTTTCACGCATGGGGGAGTTGACGCAAAGAGGCGGCGTTTAACCGCGCTCCCAATGAACGAGCGGGGGCAGGGCGACGCGCGAGAGGCGGCGAGAGGCGCCAAGAGGCCGGAGACTTCTCAGGCCGCAGTCAGCGAACCGCAACACAAGACGATTCCGGGGCGGCGGCGGCGGCGGCGGTGGAAGTTTCCGTCACCCGGTTCACCCAGCGCATCCCCTTGTCATCCTTGACCCTCATATTGACCGGTTACCGTCGAATCGATGATATTAACGCTACACATTTCATTCATTTTTCCCCGTACCACACCTACCCTTCGATAAGATCATTATCCGCGCGAACAGACTTAGAAAGACGACGGGGGGATGCGAGGATCGTCCAACTTGGAAAGTTCGATGACTCGTTGGATAATAATTATAATAGTAATAACAATAATAATAGCAATAATAATAGTAAAATTAATTTATTATTATCATCTTGTCAGGTTAAAATTAATCTAATTAGGTGCATCATTAAGATTTCTACAAAATCAATTATTATTATTATCATCATCATTATTATTGTTATTATTATCATTATTATTATTACTATTATTATTATTATTATTATGATTTGTTCCAAAATGTTCAAATCAAGGAACCCAAATGAAAACTAGTATTGCTAAAGAACACATACTTTCTTACATTACCTCAAAAGTTGCTATTCAGTTCAACGACAATGAGACCTGTGCTACTCTTTAAATCGTTCCTTATTCTTTCCGCAGAACAAATTGAAGACAAATATTTGCGCGGTTTTTGAAAAATAATTGTTTTTTTTATAAATTATATTAAATCCAAGCACAAGTTACGCAAAGACTTCTCTTTTTTTTCTAAAAATTGTATATTACGTTTTCTAAGAAGCTGATGTTTTAAAATGGATTTTGTTTAAGGCAAAAATCTCTATCTGTAATTTCGTAAATTTTAAATTAAAAAAAACTTGCATTTTTCAAAAATACAATGTTCATTGGAAAGACGACTAGCAGCCATTTTGTACCGTACTTTAATACAAACAACGATACATTTTTTAAAAATTGGAGTCGTTTTTGAGAAAAAATATTTAAAAAATAAAAAATGCCTGCATTTTACGCAAAATTAACGGCAAAATACTCAAATTTTCGAAAAACTGTAAATGACCTAAATGCAAGGTCTGACTTTAAAGAACATGGAGTATTTGTAATTTTCGAAAAACCAGAGATTTCAATGAAAATGAGACCTGCGCCACTTTCTTAAGAGCTATTCGAGGACAAAATTTAATTAAAAAAAATTGGAGACGTTCTTGAAAATGTTACTGAGGCTTCACAAATGTGCCCTCAAAAACAAATACTATCGTTTTCAAACTCTGAGAGCCTCAAGTTCATTTAAATCGATCGGAAAATAACAATTTTCGAGAAAATTGGCGGAGCGGTTTAGGCACTAGCACAGACGAGGTCAAACGGACAAGCTTACGGCCGGACAAATTTACTTTTCAGCGTTGATCGATTTTTCGGTATCAAGGACTCACAAACCAAGGATTGTCACAACACAACGTGTTAGAGCAAGTAATTTGTTATGTTAGGCACAAGATTTACCCACTTTTCCGTTACTAGGGTCCGGCTATAAGAGTTTTTCTGCCGAAAATTCGCATTTACCCGCACAAGACTACAATACTTTCTCCCCTTAAGTAGGTGCGAGCAAGTAAAATTTGGACTGTAAACACTCGAGTGGATTCTTAGGATTCGTGGAGACTTTTGCGAACGCGGAGATGGTCTTCGTTTCACTAATCAATTCTTCAATTCATCCCCTTGCGGAGTACTGAACGTCTCCCTTCGGAGAATCCTTAAAACAGTCAGATTCTCAGCTATAAAGCACGAAAAAGGAACATTAGAACATTTACTCTCACAATATTGAGAATTGCAGATGCGTAACCCACCTTCAATAATATATTTTGGTCCTTTTGTTTTCGGTTTTAGTACTTCACCATCAGCTATTTACTGCATGTATTGAACAAATACAAGAAACGTTCGAATACCATGAGCTCATATACTCTGCTTCATGACACCACGAAAACGTATCTTAGGTAGCTCTCAAAATTGTTGCTTCAGGGCCAAGGCTATCCAACTGGTGGTGTCATTTGTTGTGGCCGGCGAAAGGTTATTAGACAAACGTAAAAGTCCCTTGCATCCACATCCGGTGAGAATATTGTGCCTAGCGCACGCGCCTTGTCGGGGTCAATTTGCTTTTACTGCAAAAATAAGTTAGATTTAAGGAATTTGTTTCTAGTAAATTCAGAAATTGAAAATCATCCCCCTGTGTTTCGGTGCGTTATGCGTGGTAGAGCCTTAATCATGCATAGTTCCATCCCTCTCCCCGTTTCAGACCAAACTGCCGACATCAACAAAACGGAGTCTGAATAATGAATATATATATATATATATATATATATATATATATATATATATATATATATATATATATATAGCCCGCAACCAGCCTTGCAAGTTGGACACCCGTGCTTTAGGCAATCTTATCCATTTATATAAAACAAAGTCGCTACAGCATTTATAACTAAAAAAATGGCTGAAGCAATTTTAATTATCTCTGATTTGTTGGATTTATCTCCGCCCCGAAGAGGAAAATAGCAAGAACACTATCGGAAAAAATCACTAGATGACGCTGTACAGCAAAACTAAATACAGTCGACTCCGGTTATAGTGAACTTCTCGGGACTAACATTTCCTATATCAGATGTTCACTATATCCCAGGGTGTCAAAATTAAATAGAAATTCTCCACAATTGATTTTATTAATATATGTAGATATACAGAAAATACATTATTAGCAATAACTGAAAATATTTTCATTTGTCCTCAAAAAGAATCACTAAGTTTCCATTGTTTGCTTCTTACATTCTTCATTACCTGCATTGTCTACTGTCTCGAAGTATGGTAATGCAGTCTTAGCACCCTTCAATGCTTCGTGCAAGCCCCACTCTTCGAAGGCCCTTTCACTCGCCTAAGAACATACGAGATACTTTCGGAAGCTGCAAGGCGCACGCGTCTACTGAAACTAATCGCTTTTCCGCGCGGCATGGCGGGAGGCTATAAAGTAGCGCGGATCCTTTCGCCGACGTAGAACACAACGCGCTTTGGCCTGCGGAATAGCACGTAACATCAAGCTTGAAACAGTGTCAACAGTAAGGTCCCTATTCCGGGTCTCCTATGTTCACCTCAGGGGAGACTTCTTCAATTATGGCCTTTGGCCGATATTTTCTCAAGCTGCCTTGTGTTGGAATTTGTGGTATTGAGGCGATATATTCTTTTCCAGAAGATAATTAATTTCCAAGTCGTATACCCTATAACCGAGGATGAGGTTTACTAAAACCGAATCTTCTTATGCTTATTTGTAATGTAAATGAAACGTAACCAGTGATTCAAGTTCACTATAACCGCGGGTTCACACTATATCCGAGTTCACTTTAACCGGAGTCAACTGTATTCATATCACATGCAACCCGCAACACACACGGCATGGTTTTTTGAATCTATATAGTTAAATAACTCCTAAATGAAGCGCTCTAGGGCTCTAAAACTAAATTTCTGAGGCCGAAGACATCAAAGAAGCGGTTCTCACACCGTAATCTACAGGATGAGATCTCTTTGAACATGAAGAGCAGACCAATGTCTGCCGGGTTCCGCTAGTTCATCACACAGTAACTTAATTCATTCAACAACATTCCTCACTTCCTGTCTTCTAGAGTTCTTTGTTCAGGTTTTACAGACTTAGAGTGTTAAAATTAAAACCGTTCTCCAGCTTGGCCAAGTAGTTGGAAACTCAAACGACTGAATGCCATAATTTCGTAAACATTTTTTGTCACCCTGTGAATTGAAGATAGGACATAAAACTCTTTGTCTTCTTCAATGAAATAAATATATACTAATTATTTACATTACCTTGACAATCCGCCATCTGAACTCGAATGGTCTGCAAACCTAAATCGATAACAGAATATGGAGATTTGGCACGTCTAGACAGACTAAAAGAGAGAGACTAACAACAAATAAGAGTGTGTGAGAGCGAAAGAGTCAGAGAGATACGCTTAAAGTGTATGTGTATGGATATGAGTGTGTGTGTGTGTGTGTGAGAGAGAGAGAGAGAGAGAGAGAGAGAGAGAGAGAGAGAGAGAGAGAGAGAATGAGTGAGAGAGAGTGAGTAGAAGAATGAGTGAGAGAGAGAAAGAGAGAGACAGACTGAGTATGTTGTTAATTTAGAAGACTATTTACATTTTAGGATTTCTGAATGTAGACAACCTACGATCAATAATTTTTTTAAATTCCTTCAATTGTCTAAAAACTTCGGTATACTTAACCAGTCGCCTACTGCTTATAAGAAGGGAAAACACTTTAATGAGATCGGACTCAAGAGTTTAGGGTACCTCGAGAGAATTCATCCTTTCGCAACAATGATTTCGTGAAGAATTACCACTCCCTAAGTTGAGTCTGTAAGTGCTTCTCCATGGGAATTGTCTACATCTCTAATATAACTGACTTAAACGATTTCTGAGTAAACAATACTTCGCCATGAACTACAAAAGGGAATCAAATCAGATGTTGATCTTAGAAATATATTCTCAGTTCAGAAACCCCGACACGAAATTGACCAAAGACAAAATAGATCATGGGTTTTCTCACAACAGTATTGACGTATGACGAAAGCGATTATTTTGGCGAAAAGATTACAATTCTATACTGGTCAATCTAGGAAAAAATTCTTCAAAGGTTAAGGCTCCCTAATTTAGACGCAACAAATCACTTGCTATTAGCCAACCCAAAGACGTCTGACGTCTATGAAATTTCTTTTATCTGCAATGTTTACTGCGTCATCACTGATTTCTGCAAACGAGGGGCTAAGCAATCTTCAACAGCTAAATAACATCGCATCGTCACTGTTGGCAGCCATGAAGATGTGAGAAAGAACAATAATACTTTACCCCGCCTGACGACACTTTTGAGTATCAAGAGCACTCCGTTTTCGTATTTATTGAAAGGATTCCCAACAAAGGATGACAAGCACATTCTGCATTGATTGCATTGACCTAAACTCGACCCAGAAAACCCCTTTACTCGTCTATGAGCAACAAGGCAAGATTCAGAGGAAACAGTACTACGAAAATAAACTCTCAAATCACCAAAGACAAATTCAATCTTAGTTTCGGAGTGAACGAAACTGAAAAACATATTTGTACGTTATCTCATTTTTAAGATAACCTTCAAAATAAAATGAATGGCTGACAATACGTTTACTTGATGAATGACTCTTGTAATTTTAAAATAAACACATTCCTTATGATAAATATAACAAATAATAACCAAGAGGAAAGATTGCAAAAATAATAGGTAAGAGTAGTCACGTTAATGCCAATTCGTCAATGAACAGCAAATAACCAAGTGAGTCTGTTGCACGTGTTATCGACTATGTGTCTGTCAATACGTTTCCGTAATGCCACATTATTTGGAAAAAATATCATATAAATAAATATAATTTTTGAGAATACGGGCGATCTTTAGCAAACATTCTATTGCTTTAATTGACTGGGGTCCGTAAAGATTTTAAAGGTTGAGGGCTTTCCGTTTCTCAGTTTTGTTAGATTATATCGATAATAAAAGTAGTGTATTTCGAATATAAAATTTATCGTCATAGAGTGAGCGTGATTTTTTCTCAGTGTACTGGTACCACATTATTTTGACATACAAAACTCGTGCGTACAAGCGTTTTAGCTTCCGCTGATGCGTGATTATAATTAAATGGTTTACTTCATGTTTATTTCAAGATACATACTTTCATACAAATATTTACATTTAAAAAATGTTTTACACACCAATGATTTTGCTAAACACAAGACAATGTGACATTTCCCATTTCAAAGACCGCCAGTCTATTCAAGAATACCGGGCGGAATGGGGCGCATGTTTACGTATAACTTTTTGGAGTCTCAGGCCTCTCAGCCAACGACGCGGCGTCACCCGGCACAGCCAAGAGGTCCTGAACTCGAGCCGCGCAAGCCTACGTGTACACGCGCATGTACGTACATAGATTACACACGGCTTTCCCATTTTCTTAAATCTTTACTGGGAATAGCAATGTGAATAAATTGGTAACTGGCAAAAAGTTAATACTCAATAAACGTGAATACAAAAGAACAACTAGTAAACTATACTTTTTCAATATGTAATACTTGATTTTCACTTAAACATCTTCGGTCCTTTAATATGTTTTATATAATAGCTCTGGCGGAGGCTGTCAAACAGAGATCAAAAGTCTACTTCTTCGCTTTCCGAGCGGTTTCCACAAGCTGCTTCTAGGAAAAGCAGAAAAAGCGTTCACAAGTCATGCCCACTCGCATCAGACTAATTTCTCGACGGCATTGACCCGCCACTAATCGGTGACGCGATCCCACAGCGACCATTTTATCACGGTACTTACGCAAAGTCGCAAAATCCACATGGCGCCTCCGGAAGCGGCAGCGGCAGCGGCAACGGGCGCGGGCGTGGGCGCGGGCGCGGGCGCGCAGGGCGGGGCGGAGCAGAGGGCGCGGCGCGTGCCGGGAGCGGCGAGGCCGAAGACACATCGGAGGCCCAGCCTCTTCCACGCTCCGGCGTCGACAGCCGGCGCCACGCGGGTCGCTGCCGCCGCCGCCGCCGCCAGCCACACCCGAGCCACCGTCTCCACAACAGATATATACTGAACTTTGTTTTCTATTACGGACGTAACTCTGCTCGCAACATGCTCTTCGGTGACATGTTCCATCAATGACGAACTTCGCAACTCGCGCTTCCATGGATTCGATGAGAAAGCAGAGAACTAGAAGGGGCGAGATTCCCTGTACGATTCGGGCCCACGACGGAAACCTTTCACAGCATCCGAGAATGTTTACACTCATCAACGAAGTTTCACAGATATTGCTGTTGGTCTCGGAATATTAAGTTAAATAACGCATTCTTATTCCAAGGACGTTGAACGACGGAACGTGCTAAAAAGAGAGAGAAAAGAAATCAGCAAGAAAGGAAGTTAGTACGTTTGACAAAGTCGGTTCGAGTATTCATTGAGTATAATCATAATCAAACTTCAATAAAAATGTCACTGTCAGATCCATCAATTCCACCATTCTTTTTAGTTTATTTTTTAATAACTGTAAAGATGTGAATAATGTATAAAACAAATAAATACTAGCTTCAACACTTTCAGGTTCACGAGAAGATTCGTGTATTTAAAGCACTTCGTACCTTGTAGAAAGTCATGACCCATCGAACTGTGAGAAAACACGGAGGTGTAATAATTCAGTTTATACACAGTTTCATATTGAAAGCACTATATTGGATACAATTCGTCAGAATTTTTAAAATTCTTTCACCTGAACAAAAATGACCACAGAAACGAGACCATGTAAAATTAGGTTCTTCCGTTATTGTTACTTGTGCACATAAACGAAAGTGCTTCACGAATTCTGAAGAGCTCCAGGAAAGCATCTTGACTAGAAACATAACTGCCTCTGGAACGATATTTTACTGTGGCTGAAAATTAAGTGGCATTCCAAGAACGAAAGTAGATTCTCATAGAAATTCATTTTCCATCCAGGAGTTTCATTCAACGCAGTTTCGTTATTTGCAGTTCATTTTTTTCTAGGGTTTTATCCAGTCGACAGCCGGTACCTTGTACGTCCTGATGGACACATACTCGGCCATACACTAGACACCAACACTCTTGAGGGTTCCTCTGATCTGGAGTCCGCAGATTGCGAGGCCCTCAGCGACAACACAAACACGAGAGACAAGGGTCAAACAACCATGTCCAAGGCGGGACCCATCGCACCGAAGCGCTGAGTGGGTATATGCTCTTCGTCATCCAGGTCGGCATTTGCAGTGCAGTCATCACAAAAGGGATTCAGTTTCTCTCCCACTGAAGGTGCAAATTAAGAATTTTTCTGCGCAGCATAAAAATCCTTCATTACACAAGCTGAAAACATTGGTCAGTGTACTGCAATCAGAGACCCGCAGGTTGAGGCGCCACTAACCGAAAGAGTGGCTTCTGGAAGCAAAGCGCCTAAGAGCCCTTGAAAGAAGACGCGCGGTATTATTTGTGACTGGTAGAAAATTAATATTCAATAAACGTGAAGATAGAATAGCTAGAACTCCTTCAGCACATACTATTACGTGATTATTATACATCTTCGTTGTTTCTTGTTTTGCTGTTGTTGTTGTTTTTCGAAAAGGTTTTCGACAAAGGTTTCTGTGGTCTTCGCTAAATCGGGCGGTCTAAGCTACCTAGTTGCTTTACACAAACTGAGTTGCTTAACGCCGAGCCTATCTTTTCCAGAGTCATATCCTCTGTCCCAGGTTTTTGAAAGCGTATAGCGTAAGCTTGCTTGGTAATAGCGGGAAAGATGCGAAAATTATTCAGGAAATGGGGAAAGTGGAAAGTACCGGAGGAAACAATCTAACCTCTCCGAAGGAGCCTGAAAGAAGACTGCGATTGATTTGGATGGATTTGATATACACACGTGAAACGTATAATACTGCATCACACTGGTATAATTTTGAGACATACAGTACGCTCATATCTAACCACAGAAAAACTTTAATATGTTTAAGTAAATAATTAAAAATTGTAAAACTTGTCGCACTTCTCAAAACTTCCCATCTTTCAACATATACCTTGTTTTTACAGACCCATAAACGTATTAACTAAGTAAAATAATTTCTTCATTAGACCCTCTAATATAAATTATATAAAGAGCTGTAACGATTTAGCGAATTTAACGAACTATTTGATTTTCTTAAGATTTTATTTTATCGTCTGGTTTGCAAATTAAAAATTATTTATAAAAATTCATTTGCATATCTTTAGAGTGACCCGGGACTTCAAAAAATAACATACATCTAATTTCTCGACTATTCTGGTAGCACTTTATTGTTCATTTTTAAATTTCGGAATTTCTGAACTTCCTTTTTTCGCCCAGTGGCTGCTAACTAGTTCTGATGATGATCGGTATTTAAGATATTAAACCATTCGATTCCAAGACAACACCAGAGTATCATTAATGTGCTTTTTCTCTCTTTAGTGGCCAGTTTAAAATCGTTCACGCACATGCCAAATTTGCAAAGAATTTGCCGCAACTAAGTCACGAAATGAACAATTAGTTCACTTCATTTTTCACTTAAAATATTAAATCACTCGATGCAAATAGAACACCAGTCCATCGTGAATTATATCACGGTATCAACCTCTCTAATACATATTAAGAATAACGTTATTTATTATTATTATTACTATTATTATTATTATAAAATAACTCTTTCACTCAAGCAGTTTCCCATTCTTTCTCTGCAATTCCGAAGCAAGACTCATCACTGGCGCTGAACCACCACATTCACGCCATCGCCACACGATAATTTCTCATGTCGCCGGAGGAGAAAGGTCATAAAAAGCGATGCAGGCGTCCTTTTCAACAAGCAGCCAGCCTTTCGATCTGACAAGCGCAATGTCGTAACAACCAGTGCCACCGTCCACGTTGGCTGCGATAGCTCCGTGATCACTCTCAGCGCGCCCTGCGCCGCCGCGCCGCCGCCCTCCGCGTGGAGGCGGTTTCTTGGCCCTGTTCGCTGCTTCAGCAACTCCTCCCCCCTGCCACTTCGGAATCACCTCGTCATAATTGGTTCGCTTTGTTTTCTTCATTTCTTTAGTTTGTGGCCGTGACGCGGCGGTCTCAACAAGAGGCGAGCGCGCCTTCTATTTCGTGGCGCCTCTCCGCAGGGTGAGGGCCGCCGCCGCCGCCGCTTGTAAATTAGGAGCTCAACCGGAGCGAGGGGGAGCGCAGAGCCTTCCATCGGAGTCAAAGTGCTCGGCGGCGGAAAGATAAAGATCCGTTGACGTCAGAGGAGCGGGCTGACAGCCGCCGCCGCCATCGCCCACCGCCGCTCACCGCGCCGCGGCTCACGAGCGGAAGGTGCTTGCGGCGGCGGCGGCGGCGCGCTGTGGCACAGTGGTTGAATCCAGAATCTAGCGGTATTTAAATCAAAAATGCATATGATCGAAACGAATGAAAACCCGCGTGGGCGGGTTCCTAATAGTCTTGTTAGGACTGTACCAGCCCCATAAGTGCAACATTCATTTCTTAGAAGAACGGGCGGTATGTTTAGCGAGCGCTTCCGAGCCGCGCGCGCAACCGTGCCTAAGTCTTGCTTTGACGAGCTTCATGCCCACTGCCATTGAATTGTTTAGGGTAACTTCTTTGTTTGATATGGACGAGAATCTAGAAGGTATGTTCTTTAGACTGCACTAACGTTTTATTGAAAATTTTTAATTATTTGGTTGTATTTTATATGCGAAAATATCACCACATATTTGAGACAGGTTTCTTAGTGAGCGAAAATGTAAACTGAGTTATCTTGAGATGCCAGCAATTGCCAAGAATGGTCTTTGCACAATTGTATTCTCTAAATCTTCTGAAACAAAATGGCGAAAAACATTTTTGCCCGAATTTGCCCCTTTTCGAAAAAATCGATTTTTTCAGATACCTGTACTCGACGGGAGCTAGTCGAGCTCTTGCTTGAGGGTGAAGTTTCTCATGCCGAAAATGAAAAATGCTATTGCAGTACGTTTCTCGTAATGTTCTTGGAAGTATTCCAGAGGCAGTATTAAATGAGAAGACACTGAAATTCAGCTGCCAAATTGCAGACAAAGGAAGGCTTGTAACAGAAAGGTAGACAGATTAGTGGTTTGACTACGCCCAGCTTGACTGTGCGACGACATGTTGTGTGTCAAGGAAGAAGCGCAGAAAACGAAGAAAGATAGACACGTAAAAGAATTATCTTCATGTTTGAAGAGAACAAAAAGGCGAAAAGTACAGCGAGATTTTACAGTCACATAAAATTCGAATTTGTGAAGGTGACAATACATAGCACAAATGCAGAAGTGGCTAGTTTAGAAGAAAACAATAAAGAGCTTCAAGCCATTGAACAAAATTGAATATTGGGGGTGCAGATATCTCTGTATATTTCAAATTATTGAAATATATGAGGGAAAAGTGTAATTTACTTATGTTAAAGCATCCTCTCAGAAGTTCTTTATTTATGATACATCTACAAAGCAAATGAATAATCTTAAACAAATTATTAAAAAAAATTGCCTTAAGGAAGCTTTTTGTGTTGGTCTTCCACGCTCAAATTCGTTTCTTCAAGTTCTTAACATGTCTTACAGACTATATTTTATAAATTGGCGGGTTCATGAATTTGAAGAAAAGGTACTGTAAGATCCCAGGAAAACGCAAATAATTGTCAAATTTCGAAAGAATGGGACTCCTTATGGGCATCCTAAAACAAGGAAGTGGTACATCGAACGATGGGAACACTGTTCGGAATTTTTTTCAAAATCTGGAGCAGTATACTAACATCATGGAAGTCTCGTTCGCCGCATGTCCGTTGTTTTACAAGCAGTGAGAAGCGGGAATGATGTGACTACGGAAGCTTTCAGAAAAAAAACGCATTTGAAATAGCACACTTTAATGTCAGTTTATACGAATGGGTATTTCACGCCAGTAACAGTGCACAAAATATAAATTCATGTCGCTGATGTCATTAATGAAATGATTGTCCCAATAGGACAAGTGTCCGAAGACACGCAGGAAACCCGACACAAAGACTTCAAGTCATGTCTAGAGAGATGTACTCGAAAATCATCTAGAGTACGTGGAGATGTAATGTAGATATGCATAAGTAGTAATGAAGATATGCATAATTTCCTTTTGATTTCTTCTGACACTGTAATAACAAGCATCCGACAACTATCAACTAAGGAAAGTGAACAGCTACCGACGGAAGTTTTGAAGTTGTGTATGTTCCTAGAGGTGATGTGTCACGTGAAGGTAGAATAGCAGATTCAGAGAGCGATTAATATCAATACTATCGTAACTTTTGTTTGTTATTACTTTTTTATAATTTTTTATTTGCACTGTATTAGGTATGAATTAGAATCAGAATATGTCGTTTTGAGTTAGTGTCTCATGAACCTTTAGTAGGAGTAGGCAATTGCATGCAGTATCTCTTAAGTAGATCCAACATTGATAACCTGGCAATTTTTATCCAGTCTAGAGGGCAATGAATTAATTATTATATTTCGTCCCTACATTACAATATAATGGAAAATGTTACAAGGAATAGATCTGAAAATTTTCAACACCGCCAGTTTTACCGTTCGCTTGATAACATTTTCATACCGCTAGATGAAGGAAATCAACCGCTGTGCGGCGGCGGCGGCGGCAGGCGGAGGCTCGGGAGCATCCGGGACTCCAGAACGTTCTTTCTAAATCACTTATCCAGCTCCCCACTCTTCAGAGGTGAGGACTATAAATGAGACGACGAAGAGGTAAAACAACAAAGTGGAAGCACGCGCGAAACTAATTAGTACGAATTCATTAGCATGAACATCACAAAAACCACAAATTAGTGCAAGCGTCAATTTAAAAAAAAATTCTGGCTGCATTCACACGTCCCTTGATGTTCTTAAGAAGCAAGAAGGTACACTACGTAATCTGTTATGAGACCGACAGAGGAACGAACGACAATTGGTACCCTCCGATAGAGAGCTCTTTGGTATACATGTTATAGGCAGACGGTTGAATGTTTCAACTGTTCAGGGCAGGTATGGTCGCAGAAGCTTCATTCCCATATTCTTTACTTTCTAAGGCGCCTGACCTGCCTAAAATATCAAACAAATATTTTCTCTGGATACATTAGAGAAGAGCAACACCTTTAAACAGCCACGTTCAAAACATTACTTAGGAGAATGGAAAGATTTGTCCCAAAGACCTTGGAACAAAACAATTTTTTCTAACAACAATAATAATAATAATAATAATAATAATAATAATAATAATAATGTTCCTCAATTTCTGGAGATAGCGTAACGAAGAATTCACAACCCAAAACACTCATGTGAAATGTTCCAAACAGGGGCAAAACGCAAAATACCAACTAACCAACGATACTGGAAGACTGGCGTGAGCGTATTAAGTAATTCTAATTCGTGTTCATTATTACAAAATTCTAATTAAAAAGCAAGTTTCCTACATAAATTATTACATAACCAACTGTTCGGGGCATTCGCGCAACGCATTTGCTCAGTGCTATGTGAGTAGGAAGGCGAGAATTTTTTTGAGCCTGAGTAGAAAACTGCACTTTGAGCACATTCGCTTTCGTATTTTGTCCTGACGTCACTTGTCTGGGCGAAAGACGCCACTAAAACGTTCTGCCCTGACGTCTGTGCAGAGGTTGTTAAGCCGAACCTTACTGCTAGGACGACTTCAAAAATCCAATGTTGTTTTATATTGACGAATAACATCATACATAATCGGTCAACCTGCGTCCGCGAGTCCGTCCATCTATTACGCACGAGTAGACCTCTTCCGGGTCACCAACTGAAGCAAGTGACGTCATTCGGTACGTTGCGTTCTACTGTGGGGATACTGACTATATTTTTTCAGGATCTTTCTAGAAAAAATTAAGATCATAAAACAACCTGTTTCGGCATTCTTTAAGCAGAAAAAGGCGATTTTTAGGATTTTAAGACGAGCACAGAGGTTATAGCTCATTCGTTTTTTCTCGACAAGTCGAACTGTTTAGCACTCTTCCGGATCCTTTTAGAATATTCTTTATGAATTCTAGGAGAAACGTTTTTTTGGTTGTATCAAAACGTGCTCTTTCGAGTGATACGGGTTTTAAGTACTGTCACAAAACTATATCTCTTAAAAAATTGTATTCTATAAATATTTCACGTTTCGTGCACGGAGTAATTACAGGGTCGATGGTCAGTGTGCTAGAAGTGTGAGGATGGTATTGCTCATGGAGAACTTTTTAGCGTTCTTCTTTTTTCCCAATCAAAACTTCCTCCCCTATGTACGCACGATAGCATCATGTTTAACAAGTTTCAAGTAACAAGTTCAACAAAATAAAATTCAAGTTTTGGTTTATATTTCTACTTTTAACTGACCAGCCCAAAGGTTAATTTGTGAAGAAATAATACAGTCATTACGACATGAATATACTTTTAACACCACTAGTGGTTGTACTCCAAGGTGGAGAAAGTTCTACGATTATGTTTTATCACTATGATGAAATGTTCATCATTTAAAAATTTACGTTTTAAATATTGTTACATAAGAACAATTACAAATCAAGGACATATACACCAGACTATTGCCTCAAGAGTAAACAACCTTATCATGTCTCAGTAAAGTAATGTATAAAATTTTATGCGTATCATACAAGCAAGAAACTTACGATTTTGAAGGAATATAAATAAAGTTGTATCTGAAAAATTCGAATTAAAAAAAAATTATTGATAGCAATGGACCAGTTTGGTAAGCGCGCGACGTCAATATTGGGAAATCGTTTAGGAAACTATTTTAACACAACTTTCCAAAGAGAAGAGAACACTCACAACACAAACAAAACAGAGGCAAATTTACGTGTGTTATAATAATAATAATAATAATAATAATAATAATAATAATAATAATAATAATAATAATAATAATAATAATAATAATAATACCGAGCGAAGTGGCTCAGTGCGTAGCGCACTGACTTCGTAATCGGGAGGTCTGGGTTCGATTCCCGGGCCGGCCATCCTGACCGGGGTTTTCGTCGTTTCCCTCGGTCATAAAGGCGAATGCTGGGGTGGTCCCACAAGTCCACGATCACCTATCACCTTTCACCAATATCCTATCACCTCCTAATCCATTCCTATCATCTCATAATTCACACTTCAAGGCGTAACAACCTTGTCGTAATCCAAGGATACAGCTGAAAAGCTGATCCTGGAAGAATTACACGCACGTTAATCGTGTGTAGCGTGGTCAGTAATGGCCTATATGCCAATAATAATAATAATAATAATAATAATAATAATAATAATAATAATAATAATAATATAATGCTTACTTGTTACAAGATGTCTCAGTGCCCGATAGTTTCAGGCAACATGATTTTATTCGGAACCATTTAAAGAAGTTCTCTTTCTGAACAATCTTGCGGGGTAAGACCAATAATTATCATCAATGACTATAACCATATCGATACCAGATTAGTGTAAAAGCAAACGAATCTCTCAGTATGTACGGAGGGAGGGAGAGAGAAAGAATGAGAAAGAAGAGAGTGAGAGAGTGAGAGAGAGAGTGAGAGAGAGAGTGAGAGAGAGAGTGAGAGAGAGAATGAGAGAGTGAGAGAGAGAGAATGAGAGAGTGAGAGAGAGAATGAGAGAGAGAATGAGAGAGTGAGAGAGTGAGAGAGAGAATGAGAGAGTGAGAGAGAGTGTGAGAGAGAGAATGAGTGAGAGAGAGTAAGAAAGTGAGAGAGAGAGTAAGAGAGTAAGAGAGTGAGAGAGAGAGAGACAGAGAGAAGAAATGAGCATCTATCTCCCCTCTTAGTTTTCCACTATTGTTATTTCGAAGATGCAAATAATCCTATATTCTACGCCTCTAGTTTCCAGATATGGGCAGACGCGCTCGTATGCGCCTCCTTATTCGTAAACAACACCAGTTAACTCACATAGGCAGTAGGTAGAAACCGATCGGATTGACGAAAAAGTTAGTAGAAAGGTAAGAAAGAGGCGAATAAAATGAAATTTTGTGAATATTTTAGGCTATCTAGAACGGATTCACTAAATGTACATACATTTCTTCTTGTATTGAAATATTATATCAGTCTTCGTACATTCGATTTAGGCCAGTCGTTTTGAGAGCGAACGAAAACCGATGTTCTACTGAATGTTTCACATTCTTTCTTGTAAATTCTAATGACGAGCAGTGCCAAATTTAGTCCAATTCTCATTTGAAGAGAATACAAGTCTCTTTCTAAAAAAAACATTTTTATTAATAAACAAATTTAAAACGAATTACCACAAATAACGTTTTACAAAAAAAAGATCAAATACATTATCAGTGTCCCAAGCCTCGTTACATTTAATTGTATCTCTATAAAAACGTTGTTCTGCAAAACTTCATTTCTCAGTACTATGCCTAGTGAGAATTTGTTTAGTCCATGAAACTGCTCTCTAGTTTTAAGTTTTATTTTTTGTATCTTTTTCGCATTCTTTTGTTTCAAAATGTTTATGGTCTTGAGTGTTTATAATTATGTTATTGGTTATTAAACAAGTTGTATGTTTGTTTGATCAAAGCAAATGTCTTGTATCTAGTTGTGAAAATTATTAAATATGTGATTATTAAGACAGAAGAAACAAAAGAAAGTCTTGTAAAATTTAACTTTATTTCTCAACTTGTTTTAAAGTTTCTTGTATGTACCAATTCTTTCTTTCGGATAGCCTTCTTCTCAGTGCTGCAGTGCCGACACTGACGGTGGGGGAACTTTTATAGAACACTCTCGCCTTAAAGCAGCTTCTCTCAAAGTTTCTCGATCCGGACCGGTAAAAACGTTTTACAGAACTAGTTCAATTAAAATGGGCAGATGTGATGCATAGTAATCAATTTTTAAGACAACTAACCATAAATGATGGCCAATCATGTTTAGGGGCCAAACAACATTACACATCTCGTATTCAAAATTGAGTACGTAAAGTGTACGACGACAAAAAAGGTTACCTAAAGAGACAACTACTTTAAGAGGCAAGTGTACAAAAAAAAATTGTCATGCACCTCGACGCAACTATTATTTTTTACCGACGTCGGCTCTGCGCCTCTCCACATTGACAAAAACCCTCCATATTTCGGCCTTCGCGCATAAACTTTCCGAAACATATTTGGAGTTACGAGTGAATAATTTACTAAAACGTAATTAGTGTTCGATCCTCATTTAACCTTGTGCACTCGCAAGCATCCCCGGACCGGCGGCGGCGCTCCATGACGACGGCGATAGTCACCGCCCCGCCCCCGCCCGCCCCGTCCCGTCCCAATCCGCCCGCCCGGTCTCGTCCCGTCCCGTCCGCCCCGCCCCGTCCCGTACCACCCCGCCAGCCCGCCCGCCCGCCCCGCCCCGCCCCGCCCGCCGCGACCCGCCTCATTCCGTCAGCCCCGTCCCGTCCCGTCCCGTCCCGCCCCGCCCGCCCGCCCCGTCCGTCCCGTCCCGCCCCGCCCGCCCGCCCCGTCCGTCCCGTCCCGCCCCGCCCGCCCGCCCCGTCCGTCCCGTCCCGCCCCGCCCGCCCGCCCCGTCCGTCCCGTCCCGCCCCGCCCGCCCGCCCCGTCCGTCCCGTCCCGTCCCGCGGTATGGCGTGGTGTCGCGTCGGCGGCGGCCGGCGCGTTTTTGCATGTCAGTGTGTTAGGAGATAGGCGCGCGCGGCGCCCAAGACGCAAGCCCTGACCTTGCGGCCGCGCCAATCGCCCCGCAGATACCCTCAGGACGATGCTCCTGATTTCCTGCCCTCTCCCCAAAGCAGGGCCACTCTTTAAAATAATGGTCGAAATTGCATTGCGCTGCTAAGGGTAGAACGAAGTACATTCATTACAAATCAGCTAGTAACAACCAATTAATAAACCAAATCAATTTTATATAATTTCTTTTAAATGTTTAGCTTACATTAATATTCAGATTCATTTTTATGCATTGGGGGTGTAAAAAACTACTTTCATTTAACAATAGATACTTATTTTCCTTCGTTGTCGAAATGTCACTGATAAACAAATGATCGGCGAACGGCCGTTTACTTTAGCTAGTTTTAAATAAAATCAGTTAATCAAGTATTGGAACAGAAGTAATCTTAATTCCCTAATACCATGTCTCAGCGAGAATATTAAAGGAAATGTGAGTGATGGAGAAACAGTAACTGGATAACCAAATGGACAACCACATTTGTTTCTGTAATTTGCTACTAGCTTCACTGGATACAAAACCAAATACGAAATAAAGAAGATATGATGCTAATGGTCACACAGACGAACAACTGACCACTACATTTAGAGTGCCGACATGAAGAAATGAAACATGTCACAAATGCTTTTTATTGATTTATTTGCAACATAAACAACTTATTATTTTAACAACTTACTAAATTACAAAAATATACATACGCGTAAAAGAGTTCCTCGTGTTTACGTCAATCATAAATACTTGGAAGGAAAATCCACATCAATCCTCTCCCACAATTCATGATTTGGCACCATTTGACCCTTACCTGCAAAAGAAATAAATATTAGTATAACACCAGCGTTGCAATTCATTATTGCTAACAATTATCGAAATTAACCACACCCAGTTCTTGTAAATTATTTGATAATAAGAGCAGTTATTCTGATTCACGAATGTTGTGTCCTTATCACTCGTTCTTCTTTATTTTATAATATGATGCAAAACATTATACATGGTTTATATTATTAATTTATTAAATTAATTGAATTCAAAACATCACGATTTAAATGTGGAAAACGTTCTGCCTTCTCGATAAGTGATTTTGATTACAAGGAGCAAAGCTAATGTAAAAAACGCAACAGTGACTTGTTTGAATTAAACGTCGGATTTTCCAGCTGGTGGCATGGCGGGACAAACTGTTGCGAAACGCGTCCCTCACACAGTCGTCCTTCGCTTATCTCGGGCGCGAAATAAAACCGTGTGTATTCTTTCCTCCACATTTGATTTCGTTCGTGCATTGCAGCATAGCCTCAGTCAGGCCCCGCGAAGGCTTCTGGCGACATCTCGCGCGCGAATTTCCCGCTTCCTGGCTCCGGCGAAAGCAACAAGGGCGCTATTCTCGGCTGCCCCGCTTCCTGCTGCCCTCCCCCCGCCAGCTTTCTTCCTTGCTACTTTTGCCGAGCGCCGGCGTGACGTCAACGGACGCAATCCGCGTTCTTGGCAGCTCACCCACTCGGCCGGGGCTGCACTCATTGAGCGAGCGGCGGCGCGGCGGCGGCGCGCGGCGCCCTCAATGAGGAAGCGGCGGCCGCGGCCGCGCCGGCACGCGACCTTCGCCGCGCCCGCGCCCGCGCGCCCACGCCCTCGCTTCAAAACCGAAGAAAATCTACATCATTTATTTGCAGGCTCCCTACGTAAACGGGCTAATTACTCCTGCGCATGCAGAATAGAGATACAAATTAATAGCATACATTAAGAGCACACAAGAGCGTTTCAAATCTACTAACGGAAAAACAATGACTGTAATAAGCATGACCAATTTTTTTCTTTCATTTTAGACATTTCATTACTAGACCTCTTTCCAGATAAACGAAACAATGGCGAAGCTTGCGGCATAAAGGCTTCTTCAATGTAGCTTGGATTCTCATTAGAGAGAATCAATTAGAATTATAGAAAAAAGTTTGTAAGTGTGTGTCTACGTTCATATCCTGGGATAAAGGCGTCGGGGTTAGGAAATTTCTAGCTAATATAAATAAACTACAAATCCTAAATTGATATAACGCAACGGATTCTCTGCAACAGATTGACCTAGGAACCGGATTTTGTTTATTCCCTATCATATGAGCATCGCGATTTTCGATTTGGTTTGAGGCCACTTTTCACCGTCTTATTCGTCTATATCCTTTGAACTGCTGTTACAGGGGTGCAGGGTGGTAATAAACAAACATGTTAATAAACGAGATACGTGTTTTTCATGTTCTATTTTTTCTCAGCTTCTATTGCGTGTATCACGTGGAAAACAATTGGAGGCACGGACGGAATAATAATTGATATTGAAGGTATTTTTGACAACCAATTTTGACGCGTTATGTCAAAGAACCGAACCGAAGAAAAAAATAAATCCCTCTGGCAATGTCCCGTCCGAAGAGACAGACCGTGACCGTTCTACCAATCTGACAGTTCGGATGTACGTAACTGAGACAGACATCTTGCGAAGAAAGTGGGGGCTTCCATCCAGGGATATCAGCGAGCGCCAACAAGATCCCCTGGACCTGCGCAGGGGGTAGATTTCAAAGGACGCCTGGGCTCCAAAATATGGGTGCGGGACTACGTCCAACGGTTGTCTCTTTGCAGATACTTCGTACGATAAATAACTATACTCCCGAGGAGGCTGCCACATGATAGCAAGGCTCTAAGGAAGGGGCTCCCCGCAATTAAATATTTGCTGAATATGTGTGGCGAAAATAGCTGTTTTATATTACGAATGTTTTATATTAACATTAACCAATGACAGAAGATGATTTTTGTCTGGCAAAACCCAGTGATGTATACTGAGTTTCAATCATTTGTGTGTTGAAACGTTCCAACAAGATAATGGTATCTGCATGATAGGGCAGTTAATTTGCATCAGAAATAGTTCTCGGCAGTTGTTCAATTTAGACGAAGAGGATTGGAATAAAGGATAAAAGAGGCGGGAAGGAAGAAGGGGAAAGAAAGGGGAAGCGGAAGATTGCTTTGAGAGATGAAGAAAGGGTATCTAAGCAAAAAGTGCAAATTGCAAGGATAAAAGGAGAAGGGCACACTGATGAACATTGGTGTTGAATTGCCCAGGGAAGCATAAAAAGGAAGGGTCATCAGTTTTGATGAAAGTAACTGATGTAGATTAGTACAGGTACGATGGCCGAATAGATGGATACCACCTAATGATATTTATTACCAACTATTGAATGAAAAAGAGTTGGATGAGATATTCTCAATGATGTGTGTTTCTCTCTGATACAGTTCGACACATTACAGTCTTTATCATAAGCATGGAATGATAATATTAGCTTAGGATGTAATAATAATTAATGAAGCATCAGAGACGGCGGAGGGAAGGAGGCCGAAGCCACCGGGCGAGACGCGCGTCGCGAGCGCAAGTGGGCGTGGCCCTGCTAGCCCATCGAGCGCATGCGTCAGCGCGTGCGAACGGCCGGAGAAAGGCCGGAGAAAGAGCACGAGCTCGGAGCCTGGCCACCGCCCAGCCTCGCCAGCCCCACGGCGCCTCCACGTCTACTCCCAGCCGTCCCAAATACGTCTCCCTGCGGATTCCAACGCGGTTGCACGTCGACTCCAAGTCGACTTTAAGACGACTCTAACACAGGAAGGGACTTGGGTCTCCATTTCTGTCTAATATAAAAGATGGCACCCGCTAAGTTCTTAAAAAGAAATGCTGTATGCTTAAAACGTATTATATCAATACATTTATATTATGCTATCCTTATTAGTGGCTAACTCCGTGTTTCTGAATTTGTATGTTATCTTTTTTCCCTAGCGTCATCTTTAATGAGTTTATAATACCTGCCATTTTCGAAGAAATGCTAATCACTTAATTAGTTGAATGTAAAGTATGTCGGCTAGAAGACAGAAAAAACAATTACTTCAGCCGTAGAAAAGGGCAATGGACCACAATCATTTTCAAAACGGATCTTAGAATTCAAAAGAATTACGCAGAAGCCCTGTTAACAAATTACGCAAGACACGTATTTTGGGAAGGCATTGTCTCTCCTTTGCATACAAGATACCAACCAACCTCGTCAAACACATTGCCTAGGGGCTACACCGGTATCTCACACGTACACACTATCTTTTAGCGTATCATGATCAACACTGTTGTACTGCTGGCAAAACAACATTTCCCAAAGGGCGTGCGCACATTATCTTCTCCCCATACGACACACACACTTTTTACTTTTTACTGTTTTTTTGACTACATAAATCTTTTGCTTCGTAGACGAAGTAGCAGCTCATTTTCATTCAAAAATTGCTCCGTGCAGTAATTTATTACCCGCTTCAAAGAAATACAAGCACAGATCATGAACGTACGTCACTGAAATAAACTTCCGTTTTTTCAATAATTCTAAAGTTAATATAAAATCACAGAAGTAGAGATACGTAAATGAGACTATTTTAATCCAGAAGTAAATAGAGTTTCATTACATTATGAAACACTTTCGTCACTTATGTTGTAACTGCGCCAACCCAACTTCATTATCAAAGAGTTACGCAATTCTATGCAGAAATCAATGTTTTGGCGTACGACACCCAACTCACTATTAGAGCGCAGACAAGGTCAGTCGTTTACTCTAGGCACCTATTGCTCATCGTGATACGGCAAAATTCTACGCAACAGCAATGCAAAATCTGAAACTATTGCCAAATATACGAATATATCAATAAACGTAAAACACAGGTATAATATAACCATCCAGACAAACTGTGTGTTTGAGATATAACACGAAGCCCTTGTTCGTCCTGTAAGCGCATACGCACCCGCATCTTTACATAAATCGATATTTTAGGAAGAGGAAGAAATGATAGCAAAATTATGTAGCTGATTTGCCTTTGCAAATAGTTTTTATTACACGGGAGTAAATGCGTTATCATCGCTTGTCAAAAACGCTCGTTTTATGGGTTAGGGTAGTAATCAGAGAATTTAAGAAAACATGCACACAATACGCTTCTCCCTAGCACCTCTCACACACAGTTTTAGCTGATTTTTGAGTTAAATAAAAACAATTTCTTAAGCTCTTTCCTGTTAGATTTGGATAGGTGATTTACAACAATTGTACAGATGCACGTAGAAATGGGTAGCTGGCAGAAAAGACTAAAAGAGAGGATTCCTAGCATAATTCTCACGCTAAGCACGTGAATTCCTGTAGTTCTAGGTGCAGAAGGCTCATTGGCAAAGCATGACCATCTTCGACCCGTCACATGCCCTAGAAGTTTGTAACATTTATTCCACGACCCCCCTGCGAGAGTCCCAGGCCGCGCGCCGCGTTGTCACGCGTCGTTGCGACGCAGCATGTGCGCTATCGCCGGCGGCGGCGCCGTCTGGGGCAGAGGCGATGGCGCGAGGTCAGGGGCCTGTCCCGGCGCTGCACTGCTCCCGTGGAGGAAGATGCATCGCGGCACTGCGCTGCACAGCGCTGCACCAGGGCGAGGGGCGCTCGCGTGCCGCCCGAGCGGCCCCAACCACCACCGCACTCGTCGCAACAGACACATTTTCAGACTTCAAATAATATTCCCTCTCGTTAGGCAAAACCTCGGCGGCGAATCGATTTACTCCGAAAATTTTTTATTTCACACAAATGTTCATTTTCGTTTGAAAATTGATTATGCATTACTTTTATTTAAAAAAATAAAGAAAATGGGAACTGTCTTACTACCACATAGAAGTAAATCATGGCACATACTATTACATGGCCTAAACATTTACCACTTAACATTAAACACAACATGAAGTTGTGTTTTTGTCAGTTTCCACTGGTAAAGTGCCCGTTGTCCATTGATTTATTTATCACAAATCGTGTATTACAATAAAATTAATTAATTAGGTCTATAGATTATCCTCGCCATGCTCCACTATGCCCCGCCTCGACGTAGATGCCCAACTCCAACCTGCCTTGACGGGCCTCGCCACTACCGTGTTCCCCGCGCCTTGCCATGTTCGCTACGACACACACACACACACACGTTGTAAGACCCAAAGGCTTGGCAAATGTCTCCATTCATTTCGACGCGCGGAATCCGAATCTGAAGTCAGAATTGCGCCAGCACCATCGATTTTTTTAATCGCAAAAATCGTATTTTTTGTTTTTGTTTTGGGGGGTTGTCAGGTCCGAAGACTCGACATGTTTCTATATGCCAATCCGAATCTGAAGCAAGAATTGTGCCACCACCCTCTAGTTTTTTTTTAAATCATGAAAAAACAGAGTGAAAATGTAGATTGATAATTTCACGGTACTTTTTTTACAATTAAAAAATGGCGCAATTCTGGCTTTCGTTTCGGAATCAGCGCGTCGACATACATAGAGAAACATGTGTCAAGTCTTTGAGTCTGACAACTTTGTGTGTGTGTGTGTGTGTGTGTAATCGTTCTTGCCACCATCGTTGCTAAAGAGCGCTGCAAACAAGTGTATTCCGGGTTGCATACACCCGGCAAACCGTTACAAACGTTCATAATCAAATTCACCAACTCCACGCATTCGTAACCAAATTTATGTCTAAAAGTATATAATATTTAGAGAATATTGTGTTATAAATCACATAAAAATTAAGTTAAATACCATGGATAAAATATGAACTCATTTTTACACAACTACTGGAAAACCTCAGAAGAATCATTTCAGGAAATGCCACTGCATTAAAACATGGGTAGTCATAGAAAGCTTTTTTAAATTTTTTTAATTTTTTTTAATTTAGAAAAAATATTTGTTATTCAAACAACAAGCAAGCCCAATAAATACGGAAAATTTTTTAAATTACGGAAAATCTTCTAATTTACAGATCATTGTTCCTTGTATGCTTCCTCTCTCCTTAATCTTTTAAACTCGCAAAACAGATTATCATCTGATGCCGTTCTTCCGGGGTAAACCTCAAGAAAATGAATGCAGGAATGTCTTTGAGGAAAGCTTCAGATATTTGCAATGTGAAAAGATTATTTGAGGACAAGAACGATTTGTGAAATCTCTTTCCTCTTAGCTGGCGACATTTTCCGACTAAAGTGGTTGCGTCTATCAGGCAAAAATGAATGAGATGAAGACGAGGAATGATCTGCCAGTGACAATGAGATGGTTACAAACAACCCACATTTTATGTCATATGTAACAATTAAAAAACTTACTTGTTCAATGTAATCACAATTTTGAAGAAATTGTATGCAGAAGAAAAAAAACATGTAGAAGAAGAAAATATAATTTCCGAAGAAAATTAGAAAACAAAAAGGTACAACATTTTGACTCCATTATAAAACTGGTGCTATTCTAGAATCTTTGGCAATCGGCTAATATTGAGTTTAATATTGGAAGTAATGCAAATAATATAGGAACCCGAAACAAACATTCAAGTAAACAAGATAATTTTATGACATATCCAACCTCAAAATTTTCACATAAAATTGCAAATAGTGTTTCACATTAACTGACCCAAAATTATTCTAGTAATAGCAAATAAATTACACCATTTATTATAAAAAAGCAAACACAATTTAACAAATTACAGCACTTTGTAGCAACAAGCAATGGCTTTCTTTTCTTTCTTAATTTAAATAATGCTTAGTCCATGTTCCGCAAAAACGTATAGCAGTCAAAACAAAGTGATAAAAAGTGAGGGGGTATCACCGGAGACTACCAAAACTAGTTTAAACGTGCCACCGAAGTCGATTTAATGTCTGAAACACAAAGCCCATCCAGCCTGGATTTCTTGAGCGAAGAAAGCTAAACGAGTCCACTTATCTATGTTTTTCGATTTCTGTATAAGTATGAAGCTCTTCTATCAAGGAATATTGATGCAATATTGAACAGGTTAGAAATGTTGATACCTAACCCTTCATTCATTCGGACGTTCTACTTCATCACACTGAGATTTACTTTACAATAAAAATTGTTCATCCTCAAGGGCAACAAAATAACTTATTTTATTTCACGCAGGAGGTATTATTCCTGTTTCATGGAGTCACAGTGTTGTTACTTCAAATGGATGAGCGTTCACAACATGGAGGTTCTCATGACCGCTCACATTTAAGTTACACGCATGTACAACCCCCAGATAATCGTAAAATACTCATCTGCCTGACGTCCATCCTCCTTTCGATTTGATGCCCTTGAGCAATGGAGGTAGAACATTATTCCCCGTTAGCATCGTGAGGACGCGGTGCGATTCGGTCTTTCTTGATGCGATATAATACTGCAATGATGCATAGAAGTCAGCCAACGTAGAGTGACTGGAGACATCATCACAGCTGCCCTAGTGGCACTTCGGGCGGATGTCAGTTTTCTGGTCTTAAGTGGTCATTACGGAGTTGCGGTATATTGTAATTGACGCTTATTTCGAGATGCGCAATTTCAGGCAATTCATATTTCTTTCTGTAGATTTTCTGTATCTGAAGATTTAAGACAATCAGTTGAATTATTTTGAAAAATAGTAAATTGTATTTTATGTAATTTTAGAGAAATAACTTGTTTTGTATTTCAAGTACAACGTTTCACGAGCTTCTTTTTCGCATCATAGGGTACATATATTAAAAGGTTTGTTTATTTTATTCAAAATATGATTGTATGAAGAATTGCAGTTTTCGATTTGAATTTATCGTGATATACTCTTTTGTAAATATGCTTTCAGAAATTAGTCTAGCATGTATTCTTTGCCCTTTTCTAAAATTGAGGGGTTTTTCAAAAACAAATTTATGCGAAAGTTGAGTTCTGTGTTTTGATGTATTTAACTTTTCATGAGTTTCTCTTATCTTATTCTTATGTACACACATTCTTTGTTTTATTTCGCGTTTTGTTTGGCCAATACGTTTTGTCGTAATCTTACAGCAACGGATACAGTGTACGTTTTCCACTTCTCAAGCATGAATAACATCTTTCACATTTCTATCATTATCATATTTTGAATAAAATAAAAATGTCCTAAAACGATAAGGCGAGTCTTTCTCCATAACTGTATTTTGTAGTTGCATATGTTACTTATATATGCTACTTATTTTATCATTAATGTATTTTATTGTTATTGTACAAAACTATTTTTGTCGTATTCACACAACCTATGTACCTAATGATGCGAACAATTACTTCTTGTAACGTTGTACTTGAAATACAAAACAATTTATTTCTGTAAAATTATGGATAGAGCCCACCGCAATTTCCCTTACATCAACCTTGATTTGAACCCGAGGCACCAAAAGTGGCGAGCGAGCAGTCCCATCATCAGCGCTCAGGCACCACGCCACTCGCTTCGGAGTCGACGGCTCGAGCGTGCAGCGACGCCAGAGGTCGCTTCCGATTAAAAGCATAATTTTTGCGCGATAAGTGACGACAGCGTCCATCGTCGCCAGAAGAGTTTATCTGTTGGACGTAAGCCAATTGGTAGACGAACGCGGTCGCTAAGTTGTTACAGATGTAGAGAATAGCGATTACAGCGGTGTATAGACATACTACATACAAGTTCTAAATCACATCGATCTATTCAAATCTGTGCCATATAGAGAACGATCTTTACAGTACATTACACCAATATCGTGCCCATTTGAAGATTATGACTTTGCGAGAAAAATCATATAACTGTCAATCATTTTTCTTATTAAAACAATACATCATTGCAGAAGCGAGAGCTAAATGTAAAACATAGGTATTGCTCTATTAGCGACGTAAATATAGCTGGCGGTGCTTGATCAGCAGATATATTTTCATATTATATATGCCGTTCACCTATTATTATAATATAGGCTGAACCCGAAAAAAACTCTTTGTCCTGAGTTTACACTCAAGAGCTTGGATACACGAGGCAAGGGTCTTTCTTCTGCGCGTTACGTAGCGTGGATTACTAACGATATAATGAATTCTTAACCTTCCGGTGATTCTAACATACTGTCATGGTATAACTCACAATTACGCGAAAACTACTGATATTTGTAGTGTACATTTACTGACAAAAAATACATGGTTAACAATGAGAGAATAAATTACATTAAGAAAGAACTTTCTTTCTTCAATATTAGTGTAGGTTCAAGTTTGATAAAAAGTGAACTTAATGTGAAAACAAATACCATCTCGGAGCTTTCTAAATCGTCTCAAAACAGGTTCTCGACGTCATCGGAATAAACATGCAGCACTTCGACCGTAACGACGAATAAAACGCTTCGTGTTTTATCTGAGGCCCCGGATTATCAATATGCAATGGATGCAAAGTCATTAAAATACACTCTCACCGCACGGTTCATAACTTTTATTGCTGTGATAAGGCAGGCGGTGCGATCCGGATTGCGCTATCAGAACGAGTAGGCCAAATGGCAGGCGACGACTGCAACCCAACCATGCCCACACGTATATTTATACGTACGAATGAATGCTCAATATGATTATAGCGAAAAGAAATAGCTCAACAACTTCTCCACGCACTAACAACACAGCCCTAAAGCGAATTAATACCGTAGCTCAACAACGCTCATGGTTTTAATGTTCACATGCATATCCACTGTTCGTAAAAATTCTTGAAAATGTTTCGACATAATTGTTCGTGGGGTTACGTCTATTTTATTTTATTCCATTCAGAAGGTTAAGGACGTTTCTTAATTGTTCTAAGTTGCTGAAGTAACCCTTTACCGCCAGCAGATGACAAAAACTGTAACTACTGACGTCGGCGCTCCTTGCCTCGGATCGAAAAGTATATAATCTGAAAAAATCTAACATGTAATTGTTTTTACTTTGTATCTTACTAGAAACGATATAAAATAACATATTAGAATACGAAATATTACATACGTGTAAAATATATAATATTACACAAGACAAAAAATATCCTTCATCCATTCCACAAAAATACAGCACTCGTAGGGTCATAACCGACTTACATAAGACAATTATCAAAACAACACATTCAATTTTTTATCTTTCATATGGAAATTTAAGTAAACTCTAGAATAACTAAAGATAAAATCGTGGTAAAGTGGACGATTCTGACACTACCGCCTTGAAAACCATTTCTTCCGGCGCTTCAAAGCAGCATTGATATTAGACTCAAGTCCATAACTCACAATTACGGTCCTTGGAGCCGTAAACTGAAACGGCGCGAGTGCAGAGAACGGCGACGGGCGAGCGCGCGGGGCGGGGGAAGGAGGGGCGAGGCGGCGCGGGCGGGGGCGAGCGCTCGGATGCGCCGGGCGCCCCCGCTTGTAAATAAACAGCTTGCTGTTAATCGCCTCAATTATGCGTGCCGGCGGCGGCGATGGAGGCGGCTACTGCTGGAGCGTGCCGCCGGGTGGAGGAGGGAGGCCTCGGAGTGGGGAGGCGGCTGCCGCCGCCGCCGCCGCCGCACAATTTCGTAGATGGCGCCACGCTTCGCGCCGCCCGGTTGGGCCCCACAAGTTGTGACTCTTGTTAACATCTTGCCAACTAGCGCTGAACACATACCATGTAATATTTCTGACAGCAATCTTTGTTCAATTCATCAGTAGGCCTATATACCTTGCTAAGAAAAGATGAAAGGTTTTTTACCAGTTGTTACATCGACACACAAACCTTTAAGAACAGGATAGGGAATCACCACCATCCATAGTCCTGCATTAACGAGATTGAAGGCGATAAACATTCGCAGGTTATAACATATATGGGAAATCAGGCACACATGCAACATAACATTTTAAGTTCGCAAAGCGGGAAATGACGCACCCGAACTTCCCGAACAACTTCGTTGTTTGTCAATGAAGGATTCTTCAAAATGAGATGTTTTGAGAGTTCTATTACATTTGTTTTAAACCACGCCAAAGCAGTGATTCCCAGAAACATTGGTAGTTCGTTCCAATTTAAAGTAATTATCACTTTTGAAACAATGATTTACAAAAAGCGGAATGTCCACAAGCGCTCAGCTGGTGTTTTGTGTTTTACTAGCTGATTGATTACGCGGTGTTCCTCGTAAATCAGTTTACCTCCCTTCTCGCTTCGCCAGCCCCGATCGGACCCAACTGGCTCTGCCCCTCCCGGCAACTATGTCGCTGCCTAGATGGATTGCGCATTATACATTTCAAGACACCGATTTATGATAATTTTTGGAATCGCGAACACCTATATTTTTCCTGGGCTGCTCGGTGTTCGTTCAAAACTTGGAAGCGGTCACTCCCCAGTGTTTCAAAACTGTTTGTGAAACACACACCCACCCACACACACACACACACACACTTTCTGAAGAATTCTACAACGCTTCATCATTCAACGCTCACAATTACATCCTTGGACTTGGTAAAATCAAAGGCACTCCTCCTCACTGAACGGTGATTTCTAGATATTTAACTAAAGAGAATACAAAAGACTAAAAATATCGTATTTGCCGAAGGCTTCCTAAGGTTTGCCCCCTCAGAACATTTTATTATTTTGAAAAATGTTAATAACTCCAATCAAAATTGAGATTACGTATAGTGATTTGCATTGCCGTTAGAAGATATAGAATGTTCTTTCAATTGATTTATGTTGGTTGTACATAAGTAAGTTTAAGTATTAACTTTACTTATGTCTGAGAGGCGTACGTTCTAACATATTTAAAACTTACTTATAAAACTCAAATCTAACATAAGGTTGAGGATGCTCCATTGGACCCTCTATTCAGGTTAGAATTCGGAGAAGATTTTCACGAATATATTGTAGAAATATATATTTTTTGTTCTAGTATGGTTTGGAGGTTTTGTGAGCCTGAAGGTTGCAAGGAAAGAGATTTAAGGTAAATAATAGTAGTGGCTACCATAGGTATGTGATGTGATGTTGAAGGGGTACATTGGGGTTATTGTTCTAAGAATTTGGTTATGAATGATTTGTAATTTTTTTTAGAATGGCTTCTGCGGCATTTATCCAGATGGCAAGCATATAGTAATAACGTCTTAGGATGGTTTTATACATTGTAATTGAAGAGTGATATGGTAATGGGATGTTTCTGTAGATTAGAGGTTTTAATTTTAGTTTATTTTATTAGCTTGTTTTATTTTTTTGTCTATGAGCTGTTTCCAATCCAGTTCAGTGTCTTAAGTTTAATTCCAGGTATTTAATAGATTTGTTAGGGGGAACCAGTTTATTGTCTTGTTATTTATTGTTAGGCGGTGGGAGGGGTATAGGGTCTTGAGTAAATATTTTTGCCACAGTTTTGGTTGGATTCAGTTGGATTTTAAGTTTGTATGCCCAGATTTGTGTTCTATTTCTGATGTCAATGATAGAGTTGCCAAAAGAGAATATTGCTGTCTCGTCGGCCCATTGAGTGATGTGTACATTGTTCATTAATTTAGGAAGACCTGAAACGAATAGGTTGAATAGTGTGGGTCAAAGGGAGTTCTGCGTTAATTAGTCTTCAACTGGAATGGTGATTATTGACGTTAACGGAAAACGTTCTGTTGTTGAGAAAGCTAATGATAATAGATTTTTTTAGTACGAGATTCCAATTTTTTTTGATATTGTACATTAAGGCTTTGTGCCATTTTGGGTCGAACGCCTGTGTGATATTTATGAATACGCCTACTGTGTGACTTTTTTCTGGAATGCTACATACGTATGTTCCGATATTCTTAGTAACTGGTGCTGTGTGGACATTTTTTCGGTAAACACAAACTGTTCTCTAGGAATTGTTTTCGTTATGAGTAGGTGACTGTCTAATCTTTTAGTATAATTTTCTCGAATATCTTTGATAGAGATGGCAATGAACTGATCGGACGATAACTGTCAGTGTTTGCTGGAATTTTATTTTCTTTACAAATGAGAATAATGATCTCGGTTTGCTCTCGGTATGTTCTCGGTTTGCAGAAAGAAATTTGTTCTGAAACACGAGTTATAGATTTTGTTAGGGCAGCTATAGCTGGTGCAGGAAAATGCTTTAATACGTTATTATTTATATATTGTTTCCGGGTGATTTTTTGAGTGGCAGTTTATTAATATTTTTTTTAAATTACAGAGTGTGATGTGAAATGCATTTTTTGGAGAGGTCCATATTCTTGCTCTATAGCTGATTTGTTTATAATGATGAGTCCAGGATGAAAAATTATTGTTACTGATAATGAGAGTTGAAGCGAAATAGTTCGTTAGTTCTTCTGATTTTTAGTAGGATGTGTAAGCTTTCTCCGTTGTTGAGTTTATAGGAGGTAGCATGTTTTTCTTCATGAGTCTTTTTCTTTGAATTACCACAGTGTTACTATTAGTGCTGAGTGATTGGATTAAGTTATGATAGTGTTGGTTACGTAGTTAGTTTTAAGACTTTATACGATATTTGTTATTGGTTTAGTTCTCTGTTTACATCAGGTGTTCTTAATCGGTACCAAAGTCTTGTAGATTTATTTTTTATCGAAATTACTTTTATGATTTCTTTGGAAAGTATTTTAATTGTATACTTGTTAGAGTGAGGTGTATTAATTCGTTGAATTGAGAGATGAATTGGTCTATATTCAACAGTGTTTCTAATATTTTTAGAAGACAACGTAAAACAGATACACAAAAAGCCAATAACAACAAAAACGGTATGACATTATTAACTTAAAGATAAGTATTCTAATGGATCTGATAATAGAGAATATTACAACAATAAAAAGAATGGCAAATTATTCCGATTATATAGAGTTAAAACAGTAGTTGAAACTACATGTATGAACATCGTTGATTACACAAAAGAACATTCCTTCAATCATAATCTTAGATTTTCTGACCATGGACATTGATGTGCACAGAGAAGACTCCATAGCTCCATAGCGTTGTCCAGACACAGCCCGTCCATTTTTTGAACCATGACTCGGGGTCCTGCAGTTTCAACGAGAAGTCAGCGTGCGCAATTCTCAAAACTGCAGACAGACCCTTCTCCGCGCCCAACCTTGAGCGGTCGCCAGACATGCAACCCCTGTGACGAAAGATGTCGTAAAGGTCAGGTTAAGTGTTACGGACCGTGACAGCACACTCACGATAAAGCGTCAAAATTAAACGCGACATTGCCGATAAAAGTCTACACAACTACGTAGCACATCAATTAACATTTGGAGAAGGATATAGAGGTATACTGGTATGAATTCCACAGAAAACACATACGGAGTAGGGACATTTTCATGAGACCCAGGAAGCTGTCTTCACAGGAATTCCATATTCCCTTAAAATTAATATCTCCGACATGTCGCTTTTCTGACATAATGCTGTTGAAAAAACATGTTTTGCACGAGAGAGAACAACTTTATTTTCTCACATTTTTGTTTGCTTTCCATTAATCAATAATAAGTAACATCGCTTTCCAAGTTATATAAACAAATATTTATGACCCTTGATTTTCTAAAATATGTATGGATTTTCTAAAATGGATTTTCTAAAATATGTATTTTTGGCAACGTTATTTCATAAAAATCTCCCACTAAGAAATGGCGATATTTATTTATTTATTTATGTCAAAAACAGATAAAAACTGTGAGTGACGTGCTATGCGGAGAAGTTAATTTGAAGTTATACTTATGTCCAGAACCAAACAAGGGACCATCTCAGCATTTGCTCGAGGATCAGGGACACTAGACGAAAATGTGATCGAGATGTGGGTCATTGACCCAGAAGATGAAGTACAATACTTGTTACAGGTTCTTTAGAATTATCCAATCCAAATGGTAAATAATACTCTAAATGTCATAGTTAAAATTATTTTTACTTTCCTTATGGATGCTCGGTATAGTCTCTAATTGTATAGAAACAGATGTGCAGCAGAAAAGATTTTACTTGGGACTTAAACTTTTGCTTCGAATTTAATTGTTTAATGTCATCTGGCAAGGTGTAAAATAATATACATTATTATATGTGATTTTTTTGTAGTGAGCTGTTAATACTGTCACTTGATGAATATCATTACTACGTCTAGTGTTGTATAGACATCGCCGTTTGCTGAAAATATATTCCCGCCTTTAAGTTATTTTTGACAAAAACCACTGATTCATATATCAAGAGACAAGGTAATGGTAAAATACCTAGATTAATAAAGAGAGGTTTACAAGAATCACGTGGGAGGGATTTGCTTATTATTCGTACAATTCTTTTTAGTAATCTAAAAGAGTTATAAGATGTATTTCTGTAGAATATTATGCCATATCTCAGGCGGGAATCATCATTCGCGATGGTGTGAAAATAATGTTCCATTATTCTAATACGGGATTTCTACTCTCTGAGATCGTTGTTTAAGGTAGGAACATAAGCAATCTACAGCAATATCACGAATTCCAAACGAAGGTAATATTGAAAGTAAAATGTTATGATCAATGACGTCAAAAGCTTTTGAAAGGACTGAAAATATTCAAATAGGTGCTTCATTTTGATCAATAGATGATGCTTTTGGGGAAAAAAATGGTCCGTAGATTTTGGTTTTCGAAACCCATGTTGGCACTGGGCACATCTGCGGCAAAGCGGTAATTGGAATAATGTCAGATATCACAACTTAATCCATATAGATTTTTTTGACCGAATCACTTAACACTCTCATTTTTGCTTTTGTTATTTACAACAGTATTCCGAAAAAGTTATGACAACTATGAAGTAATCAGAATTACACCATATCACAGACAATACCAATAAAATATCAGAAATATTGATTTTATTTTGATTCAGCCTGCAAAACATTTGGACAATCACAAATAATGTATCAGCAAAAAATTTAAAAATGCATCACAATATATTCTCAGCGACTTACATCTGTAATCAGTTAGTAACAGAATGAAGATCAGGACAACTCGCAATTTATACGTTAAATAAATCTGATTGACGTAAATGACGAACTTGAACCTTGCTTTCAAGGACTTCCGCTCTCTGGGAACATACGCAGTATCTGCGTAACAGGCAGGTCTAATGTTGCGATGCTAAGCCATTACATATAACAAACATTATTATGATTATTCCTATTCCTATTACTCTAGAGCAGTTTGCAACCGCTCGGCGCTGAGGCGGCAAATGCGCTCCACTCGTGGGTGGCGGCGGGAGAAGCGAGCACGCAGTCGCGAGAGGCGGTGGGGGTGAAGTGGGCCGCTGTGAGCGTCTGGCGGAGGAGCGCACACTCCCACCGCTGCCCACCGGAGAAAGTGCGGGATGTCGCAATGCTACAGACGTGGCGGGAAAACGCCCACAAGGAAACGTGCGCCCCACTCGATAATCCTTTCCACAAATGCCTACGCAGAATTCGACGACTGAAACGATTAATAAGGTCGAAAACGCTCTTCCCAAGTGGTCCTCGACATGTCTCTTCAAGCAATTACTTAACGCTGATTAACAATGAGAAGAGGAATTTTGAGATTAATATGTAGAGGATCGAAACGGACATAAGGTAGAGTAAGGCCTTTAGCACAATTATCAATAATCTGTCAAACAGGAGCTGCAAATGACCAAGGGCAAAACCCACTGTGTATCATTACCTCATTCATTCACAGTTCATTATTCACAAGACTGGGCATCATGAATCACATTCATTCACATCTACCCTCATCCAGTCCAAACACACGAACTCTCACAACGCCAACCACACGTCCATAGAAGATTTTTAATGCAAAAATTAATGGTATTACTCATTTTACTATGTATAATATACTCATAACATTATTAATGAAATTACTTCCTCCTGACCTTTCATTTAAAGCATCTCAACAACTCGAATATATGAAAGGCGAAATAATTTCAGTAGCCAATTACTATGAACAAATCAATGCATGAAAACTAGATTTCCATTAAGAAGTATCACATTTATGGCAATGGATCCAACACAACAGTTACTTTTTTAACATTTTAAATAGTTTACTGATATTAAATATTCGTATACACTAGTGTTAGGAACTATAGTGTTTTTTGAACCAGAATCAACAGTTATACAATCGCTGTTGTAACAACAGCTCAAAGCAAAGCTGGCGCACGGGACATGTATAGTCGCACGATTTATGAAACAAAGGGCAAATTTAATGCACGCAGACTGGATTCATGACTGGACGTTACCTTACGTCGCAACCTTGTGCATATAATTAGCGTATTTACACAAATTCTACATTTGGTATAATTAAGAGATTATACAGGTTGATATTACGTGTGTCATCAGATTAGTTGTTTCAAATAAGAAAACTCTCGTTAATAGCAAGTAATTAAACCTAAAATATTCTCCACACACTTTTCGGAGGATCGGGTTTTGGGAAGACTACTTTCCACAACTGCATTGTATTCTAAAACAATATCGTGAAGGTCAAGAAATGTATACTGAAGATGAAAAGCTGGAAAAAATGCTCACCTCGATCCATACACTTATTCTTCTACATGTATATAGAACACACATTTCCTTTTTATGTTTTACGACCACAGATTCAATCAGAATAAGCGAACGAAAGGCTTGCGGATGGTTTCGAAATATATTTTCGTAAAAATGTCACTTGGTGAAGCCTTTGACTTGAATTTTTTACTTCCATCAACTTCCGAAAATATTGGTTTCCTATGTAGCAAGTAAAGACATGATATTCTAAAAGGTTGAATAAATGGTAAGGGCTTTGCTAACATTTTTATTTATTGATTTGATAACCAGCTTTAAACTACTTACAGTACGCCTTCAGAAATTCGCTGATTGTCCTAACGAAAGGGGGCTTCTTGCTTCTTTTAATTATGAAATTTGTAAATAATACAAACGTCTAAGCCTAATGGTCATGCCTGCAAACGGGTGAATTCTTTTGTTAAATTTGTCATTATGAAAATATTGAACGCATGAAGGAGCAATGGTAGAAAGAGAGCAAGAGGAGACGGAAGCCAGAAAATAGATTTTCAAGAAGTGAAAGAACGAACATCTTCATCCTTCACTGGAATTTCAAACGGGTGCACGCCACGAAAACCTGCCGCGAAGCTGCTTTGTTTGCCACGAGTTGCAAATGGATCGAGAGGTGGAATTTTAATCCAGGTGCCAGAGGTGAACAGGAGAAATCCAGCTTCCGCCCTATTATCTCGAGCCGGCGCTCTGGTCTACAACATGCTTGAAAAGGACTCTGCCGAATTATTTGGATTATTACATGATAAACACACCGTTACTCGCGGAATCAGTACAAAAGCGATTATTTGCAAGGGGTATTGGTACACCGCAGCCAAAGACATCCAAAATATACAGGAAACGAGAGTATGTTTTATCTAGCGCCATATTATGATATAAAAGAAACAATAAAACTAGAGGAAATTTTAGTTATCAAACGAAAATGTAGAGATTCAGGTATCTTCATAAATATTTTGAGCAGTGAGAAAAAAATAGAGCATCACTACAGATTAAAATGACGGTACGGTTTTGCTGGACACACATCCGCTTTTTGTACGAAAGTAATTTGCCATTGTTCTCACCATTATCAATTACTAGCAAAACACCCGTCGTTGCATGGGCTTTCTTCAAAAGGAGAAAAAATATCCATTTTATATAAATCGTGGTGTTTAAGATTATTTTTAATGTAATTGGTTCAAAGTTTAATAATATATTTAAATTTTCTTTCATTTTATATTACAGTTCACTGCTATTAGATATTATCTGCTCTGCTTTCCTCAGTGTCTCAAAGTGTTTTATTAAAAATATCTATTTAATTGTTACTTTTTGTAAAATGTATTTCTACAAATAAATTTTTTTAAGAAAATTTTCAACGTTTGGATCAAATATGTTTCAATTTGTTTTATATAAGTAAAAAATACTGTCCTTGCGATTCAATTAAAAATTTTTCAACAAACGTTAAAATATGATTAAAAATATATTAACCTAATTAATATTAAGCGATATTAACCTAATTAATATGCCAACGCCAACAAACAGCTCGGAGTCAGAACTGGTTGTAATGAGAATCGCACGTATTGAAATACAATACATCAATGATACATGCACAGCACTTTGTGACGACTGCACGCACTCCACCTGCGGTGTATTACAAAAACTACTACCGTGTGAACGTATTTAATTTATTTTGTTTGTGTGCAAGTTGAAGGAAGCAGTTAACAATGGTGTTACAAAATTATCATTTCGTGGTTTAACGATTAGAATTTAAAAGTCTTACTGTCTTATTTCGTGATCTCGCACTACTACTGACCTCTGGCGGAATATATTAGGAACAAATCTGCGCTTAGCGACAGGCGAAAAATTATGACCGTGGTGCACCTACCAACTACTTTTCGCGTTACTTTTATATTAGTCTTCACCAAACTTTCCAGGAACACTGGGACTATTCTGTAAAAATGTCGCAGTTATTCATACACTATAGTGTACGACTTTTGATCCTTTTGTTGTATCGATGTCAGTTACACGTCGTTGAATTCACCTTTATTAGTATAGATGTCAGTATGAGCCAATCGCTGACGTGAATAAAAGACACATATGTGAAACTAATGGCGCTCCAACAGCACATTTTTATAACTTGCAATTTTCCAAAATTCAGACTTCAATGAAAACTTAGACCTGCGACACTTTGCAACGCATATTTCGAATTTGGGGGTTCTTTACATGAACTCTCAATTACATTTTCAAAATTTCTCAAAAATGGTTCAAATTTTTTTATTAAGTTTTGTCCACCTATGATATAATTAACTTAAAAAAATGATGCAAGTCTCATTACCGTTTACCTCTCTTTACTTTCGAAAATTGAAAACGCAAGAAACAACGCATTAGCACCGTTATGTTAATGCTTCCTCCTGCGCGTGTTTTGGGGCCATTTCGGAGCCGCGTGTCGGGCTTCTCCCCGCTCCGGACGAACCCCGATCCGCGAGACCGCGTCCTGTGACTTTCCCTTCGCCTTCGCCGCCGCCGCCGCCGCCGCCGCTTGCAACGGTAACATACCAATATGACAATCTCTAATATACACTCAAAGTGCTAGAGCAGAGGACAAAATTTGGTTATTTAGTGTTTCCTGCACTGCAAGTAATAAATTGGATAAAATCGCTCTATCTTTATGCAGAAAAGTATATTTGCAGTTATAAAGAAGTGTTTATTACGGATGTTCAATAGAATGTTATTACAAATGATAGATGTTTACATAATTCAACAGCGTTTACATAATTCATTAGCTCTGATCGGTAGTTTTCCGTTTGTTTGTTTTTTACGATCAATACCTGGCGAATGGCAGAATAGCTTAACGGGTCACGGACGGCGCGCGATCTTCCCATCCTCATCCTGCCCCGTCATCTCTCCTTACACACACATACATTTACGTGCACTACTTTCACACACACACGCCGGGATCTTAGAGCTTGTTCTGCCTGGAGCGGTGGCCCGCAGGGTAGGAACTCGGAGGGGGCGGCCCCGCACGCCGCATGGCGCTGCGACTCGTTTTCCAGCGGGGGAGGATCACAGCCACTTCCAGGCATACAACACAAGAAGAAACAGAATATGCTTAAAGATGCATAAAGATTGGACGTCTCAAGGAGTTAACCTGTCATTGCTATGAACTGCGATAGCTGGACTTTCGTCCCAGATATTCTTATACAACTCAACTCCCACTGAGAGGACCCAGGCTTCGAGTCCCGCGGATGGAGGATTTTCAACGCTAGCCATGTAGTGGTCGAACACGGCCACTGTCAGGAGGAGAAAAATACAGGCCGGCGGCTCCGACTGGGAGTTTCTTGGTTTCTACGATGACAGAAGCGAATGCCGAAGCTGTACCCAAACGCAGGGACCCGGACCACGTGAGGTTTTCCTATCTTCGTCCCCTTCTCCCCTTACACATACATCCACTGCACTAAAGCACATATCGGGAGATCCGTCGGAAGAATTTTCTGAAGCCGAGCGTACGTCGGCGTAGGATCCCATACTTTTACAGAATCACTGAAAACATTTAAATACTATTTTCGCATTAAAGATTGCATATTTGTCGTCCAACGTTTTCTAAAATATCGTCTTATTTTGTTTACATATTTGAAATTTGATAGCTTATCAAAATATTTTATGTCTATGGGAAGAATCACAATATTACGTCCGATTGTAAAGATATTATTTTCATTCATTCATTAACTAAATTAAATTGTGAGATACATAAAATTGGTGTCGGTATTTACGGAATAGGCAATAGATCCAAAGAAATTGGAAACAATTAAATTTACAGTTGAAGTTTACATGCTCACAAAAAATATGCCAGTGCAGAGTTGATTTGAAAGAACAGCTAAACTTAATGAAGAGATTATTGATCTGATGATTCATAGTAGAACTCGGGAAGTGAATGACTAGTGATGCAATCATGACGTAGTCAATAAAATCCAAGGGCAATGTCTCAACGTTGTTTATTCGCTTGCATTGGCAACCAACCCCGTGGTAAAGACGGATTTATTCTCAAACGTCGACATCGCATCAGTATTCGCATTCAGCACCATACTATGCCCATCGTCGGGGAATTTTTAAGTTGAATTTTAATGTTTATGTGCATGAATGTAATTATTCTAACCACACTCATCGGTTTTTTTCCCAAAATGATAAAGATTAGTAGCTTTTGAATTTATTATATTTTACCTTCTAATCGAGCAAGAACATCATCAGTGGTTCAAAGAGGTAACCACATTTTCAAGGAAAATTAATATTCAATTTACAAGTTCATACTCTACTGCAAGGAAACAAAACATTTTTTAGTCAGTAGATACAATGAAATTTATTTTTATTGTCAAAATAATTACTTGGTAATGATTGCTCGCAACTATCTGTAAGACTAGTTAGCAATCAAAATATTGAAAGATATAGAAAAAGAAGCGGCCATTGGCGGTACAATTCCCTCAGATTAATTGTACAGTAGACGTAAGCTTTTGCAGCATCACACATACAGCTATATATACACGTTCTATAACACCTTCGTTTCACATCTCTCAGTTTCTTAATTCGGGTGATGCCTCGGACACAATTTCCCTTCGTCTTCCCTATCCCCTTTTACTCGAACATACTTTAAGACGAACTCATTGCTGGACACAAACGGATGTCAACCAAAAGAAAGAAAAAACATTTCTGAAACGTAGACTCATAAAATCGTCATTCTGAAAGCAAAATCTCCAAAACTCTTCTGAAGTGTGCCATAATATCTTTACCTCACAACAATAGTAAACATCGCAAGCACTCAACCCAACGCGAAGTTTCGACGGTCAATTCAGCTCTTACACTTCTCGAATACGCAGGAAGGATCACTCTATACTAGTGCCATGCACGTAGCCGCAGCCGCCGCCGCCGCCGCCACATCCGCTGCGGACGCTTCTCCGCGACCCGCACACCATCGCCACGTGCAGCGGCATACAAACTAACCTCTAAAAATACCCGCCACACCGCGTACAGGCGAACGCCTTCGTCCTTCCCTCCCGGCACAGCCGAGCTCCGCCTCGGCCGACGAGGCATCCCGTATGTTTATTCTGCAAAGGTCCCGGCATTCCAGGGCCCCGCTTTTTTTTCTTCTCGCAAGCAACAGGATCTACTGGACACGATTCGCTTACGTCAACGCCGGCGTGGCGGGGGCGGTGTGCGGCGGTGAGAGGGGCGAGACAGGGACGGAGGGAGAGGGGTTTGGCGCGTAGCCGGCGTGGAGCCGCTCACCTTGCGGCGGTAGGCCGAGCGGGGCGTGGGGCTGGGGGCGGGGCGGGGCGGGGCCCAGGAACCCGGAATCGCGACGCGGGGCCGCGCGAGCTGCTTACGCAAATGAAGCGGGGCCAACGGAGCGTACGCACAGGATGCCCGTTTCTTCAAAAGCGAGCCGCCAATGATGATCGTTTTAACAATACCTTGGCTAGACGCTAATTGGACTACCTTCTGGTGAGAGGAACCATTCAAATATAAAACTAGTGGTGCTAAATAGCACGTAGGAGTACTATCTAGAAATATTAGTAACGGTCATTAATATTAAGTATACGTTCGCTTATACGTTAATAATATTAAGCAGAGCTCTTAAGTATACGCTCGCTCCCAAAGTTAAATTTTTGGCAATTTTTGAAATTTTTAAATGAACATCTAACTTAGAACTTTATATTAAACGAACTTCGGTTCTCTGCAACAAAAAATTTAAGGAAAAAATCTTTTTATGTGTTTTTTTTAAACTGACACAATGTCAACCACAATTTCGCAGAAACTATTTCGATTTTAAAACAAATGTACAAAAATGAGATTCACGTTACGAAAAGAAAATCTATCCGGCCTCCTTTGAAACTCACAGGTACAGGTCAACTGAAACGCTATTCCGGTTCGTGAACATCAAAACTTTAAATCTGATAAGGACTTCTTTTGAGAATTGGTACATACTTTTATATTAGTCTATTAGGAAATTCGAGGGTGGCGAACGAGGTTAATGGGTTTCGAAGGAACCGTAACTTGATACACAAAATAAAATGTATACCATTATTTCCCAAAGCAGAAAGGAACAACAAAGTTAAATATCTCGTTATTAGAAACTCACATATTTCTATTTTGGAGGAAGATGAACATTTGGAAATATTTTGGTAAAAATGGGAATTAATTTATTATTTATATTTCTGGATTTTTTATCTTCAGCTTTAATCGCAGTTTACTCAATGTTCTCTGGGTGAATGCAAAAGGTGGTAAAAACATCCAGAAACTACGTAAAGCAATCGATGTCACGTAACGTGCTGTTACTGCCGTACTACATTTCTATCTCCAGAATTATCGTCAGTTTCCGGATGTCAAACCAGAAAATACTGCAGCGAAGAATATTAACACTCCTTTTACTCGTAGCACAAGCGCAGCGCATGAAAGAGCAGGAGTGGGAGCGCGACTGGCGCGTCAAGTGGCAGGAAGCAACAACCCAAAATTTAAATGAAAATAATTATTTATCATTACCATACAAGATTACGCCGCACGCATGTTTCGAGGAGATCTGCCAAAACTCATCTTAGCCATTAATTAATTTCGTTACGGTTGTTAGTAGCGGATACTGCATAACCTAATGTATTAATGGAGTCGTTGGATGCAAATAATCGTATTTGACGTTCCGTAGGTACATGCCATGTGGTACCATTGCTTACAAGAAACGAGCTGCAGGTGAGTAAAATGCCATTATCATATGTGGTCCGAACCTAATTAATTTCTATAACAGTGATGGCCAATGTGGTGGCCAGTGATGACCAATTTGAAAATGAAGTTCAAACACAATACTTACTCCAGAAACCGTTACTGACTCTGCCCATTTATTTTGATACTAAGGATCACAGCCTGGTTCGGGGCGTTAAACGTCGGCTTCGTGGTTAAGGAACAGAAGATTATAGGAACGCACCGCGATGGGCCAGGCTGCGAGCAGAGTATCGAGAAATAGTTCTCGACTGGTAGCTCCATACATTACCTAAGTGTTGCTCGTGACAACGGCTAACACAACATATTTGCCATATCTTGGAACGCAAAAGGGACATTCATCCCGGCGGAATCAAATAGAAACGGACGGACGCAATCTATAATCCAATACTAGCCTTCGTTGCAAATTATTAAATTACCTGCTTTTATTCATAATTATCAAATGAAGCAAAGTCAATAATTAAAACATATCATACGAACGATAGTTGTTAATAAACTTAGAAAGAGCTTCCAAATACCTGGACGTATAAAACCATTATTGCTGCGAAACAATGCTCCCTCGTCATTACTAGTGCCGAACCAAACGGGAAAGGAAATTCGGAAACACAAAGGGAAGAAGCCTGGCGCGTTTATCAGTCGCTCCGCAGGGGCCCTGTCCGTGCTGACGCGCTTCCGCTGGGCACAGGCCGAAAACGACAGTCAGCGACTTGTGCACATTCTTTTAGTCTCTAGTTCCCGATGGAAAAGCACTGAAATGCAACAGACTCACTGCCATTGGAAGGACGAGGAAGCGCGCATAATTGAAACCACTGTTACGCACTGCGCAAAAGCTATCTGGCTACTTCCCTTCTGGAAATTTACCGCAAATACGTCACCAGGTTTATTTTAGATCTGTTTAGTTAGTTGCCTTTAAAATGAGTTCTCAATAGTGAGCAAACCCTTATTTTTTTTAAATATTTTTTATGTATTCGTTCTCCTGATGGTTAATATGTCCTACCTTAAATTTCCTTGGGAGGAGTTATCGCAAAAGTGATCGTTTTATTCCTAATATTATTGCATACTTTTTTCGTGCCCTCTGGTCCGAAAATGCTGCCCACTAAGGCAAGGTAGATGCGATTGCGAGTGATGTTCTTCAGCAAGGAACATGAGATAAACGACCGCAATTTCGACCATTTGATCTAGAACTGCTTTGATGTTAATCCAGGTTACCGTTATTTCATCAAGTGAAAACTGTTTCCAGCGACATGGTAAGTGATTAAATACTTGAGTGTCCGCGAGACGCCACGTCCTAGGCAAAGGTGACAACGTTTCGGCCGCCATCTGCAACCTTCCTCACTGTCAGGATGAAATTCCGGCCGAAACGTTGGCACCAGTGTCTTAGATGTGGCGTCTCCCTGACAGCCTAGTATTTACTGACTCCGACTACGGGAAGCCTACGTTCTTGGTAAGTGTATTTTGTGTTAGAAAGCGGTGGAAGTTCAAAAATTGATATCACTGTACGTCGGATGAAGGCTATTATCCGGCACGGTAGTGTTCGTTTCGACAACTAAGTTAACGGTACAACTCAGCAAAATCCACGAAGTGAGTATGGTGTAGCACAAGAGTAGTCACGAGGAATCGTATGTATGACCCTTCTTCGCATTCTAGGAATCATTGTTCAACCTCACAACCAACGCACCCTTGTTCAACCTCATCGTCGATTCGGTGCACTTCTTTCTGCCAGCGCAGAGTGCGAAGTTCGCATTTATTACAAATCAAGAGGCAATACAAGCAACAATTCAGCATCTGCGCACCATCAGCAACGATTCCAGGATGATGTTGTAGCGTTTATAACTCACAGGCAACACTCTCCGGATATATTAATGGTTGGCCCAAATACCTGTACTTTTATAATAATAATAATAATAATTATTATTATTATTATTATCATCATCATTATTGTCTTTTTTATTATTAACAATGAGATCTTTCAATTTGTGGAATTAGAAATAGAATCGGAACTTCAGAAATACTACATACATTCAATGCAATTCCCAACCCGCCCGTCAGTATTTTAAAAGGCATTGTCTTAAAAACATAGAAAATTAAAAAGAACTGAGACGGACGGACCATTTTCCATTTATCGTATCTTAGAGCACCCTCAAAATGATATAACAGTATTCGCGAATGTCAATGAGGAAATCTGCAGAAGTAAAGTCCTTCAGAAACATATTTTCTTGGCCACGTGATTTGCAGCAGCCACCGAGATACTAAACATGCAATATCACAAGATCAGAATACGGTCAATAGAGGTCTCTTGGAGGCCACATTTCCAATATGAAATACACTTGCACGGGTTATAATGGTTGACTCCAACAAGGATCAAAGGTTACATCACATCTACTTGCCCCAGTTCGGATGTATTCGGAAGTTAATAAGCTATTTGCCAAACAGATAAGATTAATTTTTATAATGAGCACGAGTTTGGCATTAAGCCTATCAGATGGCACTAGCCGTCGATTTTCTAAATGACATTTTTCCCAGTCTTCCAATCAGTGGGAGCTTCAAAAATATATTTCCATTACCAATCCTTACATATGCAGGGGAAAATACACGGATTAATATGTGTCTATTTCGTGGTATAATATTCCAATACTCATTCATGAACAGCAGGGAACCCTGATAGAAGTCCTCGTATGTCTAGATAAGATGCGCAATCCGAATACTCCCGCGCAAAGACCCAACAAATGGCCAGTTTATAAAAACCGATTATATAAAACTGCTGTATTATATATGATGATACATATAATTATTTTTTCTCACACTACCAAAATTCAAGAATATTATTCATATTCGTGTTGATAAATGAAAACTATCCGATCGAAATATACATTGACTTCTGCCTTCAAACAGAATTCGTAAGAAATACATAAACTTTAAAATCTCGATTCTTCATAACTTTGTCCGCAATGAAATTTGTAATGGTAAGTAATACTTTTCTTAAAATTTGCAAAAGATTGTCTTGTACTTTCAAAGCTCAATCACGAAGTGGTACAACTCCTTAAGTCAACCAAGGGGTACGTTTTCTTTATGTTACATACGCCAACTAAAATATCGAAAATACAATTTATCTGAAGATAAAATTAGATACAAATGATATACGTCGCAGACTTGTAGATGCTAACGTTCTCTCATTCATTACGCCACGCTAGAATAAAATAAATAAATAGTACTGTAGCGAAATGCTCGCGGCTGACTGTTCTCGGGAGGCAGGACGTGCCCAACGCAGCAACACATTGCAGGATCTGGCCGCCGCCACCTCCGGCGACAGCATCTCTTAAATTGCATGAAAAGATTTCTACATTGTCAGAAAACTAGACGCCCAGTAACCGCCGCTTATGAGGCGTCTAGTAACCAACTTTTGTGAATTCTTTGATTTCTGGGTCATTTCGTAACACCAGTAAGGATTTATTAGTAGAAAACAAAACAGGTTTTGTCACTTAAGAATCCGGTCTCATTACTCAACGATGATTCTAATTGAACCGAAAGCTCTTGTTGCCACACAAATGAGAAAATAACGCTCTGTTTAGTTCACAGCGTTGATAGATTACTGTTTATATTACATCTTATTAATAAGGAACGTACCAAATGTGTGAATGCAGGCATCATTTCAGCATTTTATAAACTTAAATTAATAATTTTAAAAAAATTGCAAAGAATATAATAATTTCAACTAGTAATATGAAAAGTTCGAAATTTGATAATAATTAATAAGACGTCCGCCAAGAAGAAACTGTGCCAAACAATTTTGTAAACAAAATCAGAAACTTTTAAGGACGATGCTTCAGAAAAAGCTTTCACTAGTAGAAATAACGCTTGAAAGATAAATAAAAAGTTGACATGTATTGGGAAAGGTGACATAAGTTTTTATGAACTCAAGTTCACGCTTCATTAAATTATGAATCTAAAGCTCATAACGTGAGTTAATTAATTCACACACACAATAAAGGATGAAAGAGAGGGAGAGAGAGAGGGTGAAAGAGAGTGAGGAAGGGAGGGGGAGAGGGAGAAAGTGGAAAAGGGAAATCGAGAGCACCGTAGGATATTCTATTTTGGGGTCCAATGCGTGTGTCACGAGGGCGGAAAGATCGTTAACAATTTCCTGTGGCCGAGGCACTAACCGGTGCTAATCGGGCGGCCGGACCTTGTAAGTGGCGAGAGCGGGGCGGGACGGGGCGGGGCGGCGGGCAGTAATGGCGCGGTTCGCATGCGCCGGCCGAGCTTCCTGCAGGAGGCGCCGGCTAAACTTAGTCGCATGACGCCCGGGGCGCAAACAATGGACCGCCGGCGGCGGCGCGCGGGCCCCGCACGCGCCTGCGCCGCTGGGGGGCGTGGCACGCGGCGCGGCCACCCGCCCTCCCAGCGAGGCAGGGCCCGAGCAACGACCTAGCTGGCCTCTTACTACCCTGCGAACCATGGTTTAAATCTTACACAGCCTCTTCAGAATTACTGTGCGTGCGTAAACGTTTGTGTGTGTGTTAGAGAGAGAGAGAAAGGGAGAGAGAGAGAAAGGGAGGGAGAGAGAGAAAGGGAGGGAGAGAGAGAGAAAGGGAGGGAGAGAGAGAGAAAGGGAGGGAGAGAGAGAAAGGGAGGGAGAGAGAGAGAAAGGAAGAGAGAGAGAGAGAAAGGAAGAGAGAGAGAAAGGAAGAGAGAGAGAAAGAAAGAAAGAAAGAAAGAAAGAAAGAAAGAAAGAAAGAAAGAAAGAAAGAAAGAAAGAAAGAAAGAAAGAAAGAAAGAAAGAAAGAAAGAAAGAAAGAAAGAAAGAAAGAACGAAAGAAAGAAAGAAAGAAAGAAAGAAGGAAAGAGGGGGTTTTAAGATGTTTGGGGACACATTTGAATTTGATTGAGTTTTAAAGTTTCATTGTATCATTATCAAACGGATCATTATCAATACGAACGCATTACATTATTTTCTTCCATTTATGTTAATATATAGCATTTATGTTATTGTATAGATATTACGCCTCCATGAAAGGCATTTCATTTTGAACAATTTCCATTTACTTCAAAAATAAAAATATGTTCATCTTCTCCCTCAGGCATTAGGCCTGTTGGTCTGTAGCGTCTCGTTGATCACTGCATAGCAGAAATGCTCGCGAGTGTGATGCCAAGCTACGAGATTGGGTAATAGGGTATAGCCCTATCGAATTATTGCACGTTGGGTGGTGGCCTTCAAATGTAGACGTGTAGCGACTGACCTGGCGCGCAGTGGACGTGCAGCGTCTGGTCACACAGTGGTGCAAGTGGCTGTTATCGAACATTGTTTAGCAAATGAAAGGTGTTGGGCTGTGGCTGAATTAGACGCATATACTGGTATTACTGCATCAACAGTGTTCCGCATTTTACGTTATGACAAAGATGCGTGAGGTTTGTGCAAAGTGGGTTTCACTTTAACTGAGGTCCAAAAATGGATTTGATACGACACATGCCGTATCAATCTGGGGCGATCCCAACATGAAGGAAATAAAATGTTGAATCGCATAATTGCATTGCATGAAACGTGGATATGAGCGTATGAACCATAAGTAAAGAGGCAATCACACGAATGGCGTCGTCGTGGTGAACCACGAAAAGGAAAGTTTCGGCAGAATACATCACCCACGAGGGTCATGCTCATTTTGGTTTATGGCAGCTAAGGTATTTCTGAGTGCCAACCTGTTCGAGGGGGCTAAAACTGTCTCTGCCACGTACTACAGATTAGTCCTGCTGCACACTCAGCGTAGTACACTGCGGAGGAAATGTCACGGGCTTCTCAACAATGCAATACTCCTCCATGATAATGCAAACAAGCCACACCGTGTGTCCAGAACCTGGTGCGGTGACGGGGGTGAGAAATCTTTTAACACCCTCCATACTCCCCTGATCTCAGTCCGTGCGACCTCTTATCTCATTCCAAACACGAAGACGCCGCTGCGTGGGTAGCAGTGTGCAAACGAGGAGGGCATCCTAACAGCGCATCCACGAGAGGTGGCGCGCAAAGACGTGCATCACATCCAGCTGATGGTATTCAGCGCCTTCCTCGTCGTTGGCAAGATGTGTGAACGCCTTGGAGGATTATTTTGGAGGCTGTTAGCTCGTAGGATACGAGTATTATGCGTACTGCTTTGTTTTGTGCACATGTAATACGAATTAAACAATGATCTCTATTTACGGATCTTTCATTGTCATTACCCAAAGCGCCTTGTACCCGGATTTCAATTCAGTACCAGCATTACGAAAAACATTCCAGCGACTTTCGATAATATATCCTCATTTTTGTTTCCTGCAACTTTATTGACTGATAAAAAACAGTTTCCATGAACTCTGAGATGACCCTCGTAAAATATGTCAATATGTAAACAACAATTTTGTTACATTTTTAAAGCCCATGAAAACTGCAATTCTAATATTTTGTACTTCCTAAAGTCCTAGGCCGAAATTTTCCATCTACGAAGTCATTTAATTACTTCGCTGTTGTATGAAGTATGATTCGTTTCCACTTTTTGCAGAAGGCTCACAAGCAAAAATATTACGTACGATCACAAAGTTTTTTTTGTTAATTCTAGAGTTAATTTTTCATCTTATGAAAAAACGTAAGAGTGAAATTTATTTCAATCAACAAGACAGAATTTTACAAAGATTACAATAGTTATCACCATAACATATTTTGAAATCAGCAATACAGATGGTCTTTAATCATTCATTCCAATACACACCACTAATATGTGGCTAATAGCTACCACTTTCTCGCAGAACTGAAGCCGACAAACACAAGAAAAGTAACTCTGTACGAGTTCACAATTGAACACAAGAAAAGTAACCTGTAAATTACAATATCTGTGGAATAAAGAAGAATCTCCATACCAAGTCTAGATCAAAAACTTATTAGCGGGTAACAATACAATATTGTTCACAAGCGACAAATATTAGAATGTCATTAGTTGACGTGCCATCTCACCATAACCAGCCCAAAAGAGGATGTCTAAGGATTCACGACTTGCCAACAAGTCACATATTTATTGACATATGTTGCTATTGCTTTCAGAGACATGACTGATGTCACTCAAACGGACATCGAAGATAACAGATCTCTCGAATTTTCAATTGAAAATAGCATCTGATAAAATATATTTTAATTCTTCTATATGCATTATATACTGCCACAATAATGTAAACTGAGTGAAAAGCAGGATAACAGAAGCTTTTTTAATTACGAATAAATAAGTACCACTTTTTTCTCTCTGGAGACTTCCCGTTTGACATAAGGATTGGCCCACTTGTCCATTATATGGCAATATCATTTGTCATTTCATTGTTCATCGAAATAACAAGGTTTCACTCTATTTTGCTCCAAATAAAAAATACCAGTCGGCTAACCACAGTCCTCGCCGTGACTTCCGCAACAGCCGCGCCACCATTATCTCGGATTACGGAGACAAACGAAACTCGCACTTGGAGTAGCTAGCAAGCAAGCACGTCATGGAAAAAAGATCACTCTTCGAGGACGCTGACGAAAGTTAAGAAGAGAACGACAGGCTTATGTAGTATCCATAATTCCGGGTAAGTTACTAGAGTGACATCTCGTCCTTGCAAGTCCAAGTGCACAGGAATAAGGAGAGCAGTTGTTACAAAACTCTCGCCGCCAGCAATTACCACTTCCCCTTGAGAGATCCAGTTGTCTCAGGGATCATCATCAGCTTATCACCAAGTAATTTGTTTGCTTTGGCGAAAGACATTTGTAACTGTCAAAACGTCCACCTATAAAATGTTGAAATGTATTAGAGCAACTCTAAAATACAATTTAAAGATATCAACAAAATAAACACTGTCTCGTTGAATTGAAATTTAATTTCCTTACTTTGGACTCCAATAAATTAGGCCAGAAAAATCAGCTTACAAACTTGGCATATTGATGAACTTCACTGGTTCCGATTTGAGAATAAATAAAACAGATTAATTGGAAATCCCGCCGAGGATTTCCTACAAACTTATCATGGAAAACAGCAGAATGGGAGATATAAAGATGAAATCTCTTCCAAGACCTTTTGTTCAACATTACGCAGTTCGTGTCAGCAAGGATAGTTAGGGACGGCTTTCCAGGCCTAGGATCCCTGGGTAATGAAATATCTGGGGTTCCTCCTTTTTATTAATTGAACAAGAAGCGGATGAAGACGAGAATGAGAAATGAAGTTATAGTTCATTTCCCGCAGGTTTAAATAATATGTCATTTCACAATTTTAAATAATTTGACATTAACTGTAAATTTTATCAATGTTATTTGGTTAAGGGAAAGAAGTTTCCTTCGGTGTGTATCATACCATGATTGGTTAACCTCTCTTTGGCACTTGCTCATTATAACTCTCATAAAGTTGATATGTGCGCAAATACACTAGAGTTAAAACGCAGTGCTTCAGAGTTTTAACTCTTGTCACCCCTGCGTTTTCTTCGAACGGGATATCCTCTTATGATGGCATTTCAGAGAAACGAGTTACAAATGTAAGTAGTTACAAATGTAATATTTCATTACATGTTGTTAATATTTTTTCGTAATATTGTCCTGTATCTTCATAACGCAAACCAACAGAAAAATGAAAAGGTAATCATAATCGCGGCCGGCCGTTAAGAAATTAACATTGAAGGAGCCACCTGATTTTCAAACTATTAATTATATCTCGAAAAGAGATTATACACAACACAAGTAACTTACACACAACGTAAATAACACTTACAAAAGTAATTTTCAACTGGAAAATTAATGTATTCTTATATTTAACTTATAATTTCTCATTATAGTAAATCTGAATATTGAATGAACTATTATTATTATTATTATTATTATTATTATTATTATTATTATTATTATTATTATTATTATTATTATTGCTAATTTCTAGACTTCGTAAGACGCCGACGCTCTTGAATCTCTTGATGTTAATGCAACCTCGTCGGTGCCGAATAAGTGTTTAGAAATTTTAATTATTTTCGATACCGATTATTTAATATATTTTCCTACTACTGACGAGAGCTCCGAATCTCTAAGATTTTTCAACGAGTGGAGATCGCGTTCAATTACGACTAGCATTAAGGTCGATTATCGCTGAAGACAATACCCTGTGTAGAGCTCAAGAGAGTCTAATTTTAAATATTTCGCTATGCTTTTTGGAGTATTTTCTATTGTATGTATACCCACAACTGCTTTAGTGCATTTCTCATTTTATAATCCATAAAAAAGCGTCTAATTTCAAAGTTAAGTGGTTAAGTTAGCATAGTTTTTATACAAATCATATGCATTGAATGGAAGGCCGTCTTTGGGTATTGACATTTTTTTTCTGCAATTCAGTGTAAGTAACACTCCGCTGTTCGCGGTTTCTACATCATCAATAGTCAATAACACAGGTTCGTCTCGTCGATACGCCCTAAAAATACAAAAACTTACAATAACTTTTTTAAGTGGCTGTTATTTCTAGGAGAAATTTCTGATCTGATATGTTCTTGCCACAAAAGCTTGGCTTTCTGTAGCGTTTGATGCAACAGTCGCATCGATTTAAAATGGAAGATGGCGTAGCCCTCCAACGTATTAAAAGCACAGGTGTTTCTTATTTATATTTTTTTTCTTATAAGGCGATGGTATTACGAAAAGTATTGAACGACACCCGACCAATATCACACTCTGTCATCGCCTCGGTTCACACAGTTCAAGCGCGCTTCAACCGTTCGTGTCGGCCTAAAGCCGTTAATAACTATTTCAAACGTTTACAGTGATTACAACTTTTGCCTTGGTAACATTTCAGTTTTGATAATTTTAACTTAAATAAAAAAATCAACTAGTTATCAAGTTTATTTTGATACAGCAAAAAACAATCAAAACATATTGTTAAAATAAAATGAAGTATGATTCGTTGATAATTGGGGATATTGTTTAAAATTAATTTATTGACCAATACATACGTCTGTAAGCGATTTTCTAAACTGGTATCTTGTGCACCAATTGACTTCGGTTGCATATTGCAGCAATTGTAATCGGCAACATTCTTCTCCATCCACCATTATTGCCAGCTCTTTTTCGAATGTCCGAGGTTATACTGATTTTTTAACAGATTCAAAATTGTATCAAATGACTCAAAAAGCTTGATTAATTACTGCTCCTGGGCGCGTCAAATCAAATCTACAGTCATTATCAAATTTCCCGTCGTTAGTGAGGAAAGTGTAGTGCTTGTTTTCATCGTGGGAGATCTTCCCCAGCTGGAGGCGAGATTCGGCGCCGACCTACTCGTCGGTTTGCGCGGTTTTCCCAAATCAGATACTCGTATCTCTTACCAGCGGACCACCGCCCCAGCCGGGACAAGCTCCAAGCAACTCTCCCGACATGTGCGGTAGTGTAGGGCATGTAAGTGTGTGTGTGTGTGTGTAAGGGTTAAGGATAGGAAATGTAAGAGGAAAGAAAGATCGCGCGCGGGCCGTATGTTAGGGTACTGTTCCAGGATTCATCTTGTGTGGATTGAAGAAAACACGGAAAACGACCCGATCAGAGCAGCCGGTCGCTACAACTCTCCTCGAAACTGGGGCTGAATTCGACCTAGGTCTCCAGATACTTCAATGAAAATGACACCTGCGCCACTACTTAAAGCGTCCCTTGGGCAAAAAATTGAAGAAAAATTTTGGAAAGGTTTCTGAATTTTTTTTATAAGTTGCATTAACTGCAAGACGAACTTTATTTTTTTTTTTCAAAAAACTGTACATGGCATTTATTGAAGTTCCGATTAATTGAGGCTTCCTGTAAAATTAAAATATCCTTTCTAACTGGCAGGGCCTCCAGTTCGTTTAAATTCATCGAGGAATATCAATTTTGGAGAAAATGCGCTGAACGGTGTAGGCGCTATTCTTGACTACAGACAGACAGATAGATGGATAAAGAGAAAGATAGATGGAGACGGTCGGTGGATCGTCCGGGCGGACAGACAGGTGGTGAGACAGACGTACAGACAGACGGGCGACAGACAGACAGACAGACAAGACACAGACAGACAAGATACGGACAGACAAGACAGACGGTTTCACCGGAGATCCTTAAATCATGGATTCTGACAACATCAAGAGATAAAGGAAGTAATATCCTAGATTTAGAAACAAGATTTATTCATTTTTTCGTTTCAAAACCCGAATTTTCTGCCGAAAAATTGCTGTTTTCCGGCGCACAATTACAATACAATCTTCTAAGGACAGTAATGCGAGAAATTACCAATTGGCTGCCCTGTTCACAAAATAGACTGGGAGTACTTTTCCGCGGTATCGCTTACACCGTGTTTGCTTGCAGTGGTCGCGTTCTGCTGGGCCCCGGCCGTGCCGTGGTTCCCGACCCCAAATACACCGCCCGGACGGCGGAAAAGTACGGCGCCGAGGCGGGGGTCTCGTTAACGAAACGACGTTGCTTTTCGCATTATCACCTAATTATAGAACTCATCAATTCAAAGCTGAGTACATTGACACTATTTTAGGATCCAAGATCCCGTTAAGAGAAAAGAGAAACGAAAAATACTAATTTTAGTTGAAATGATATTTCTTCGCAGTACCGATGAGGAGGGTCTGAAAACAATATTCTGAATAGGACCCAACATCAATGTGACGCTGCAAACTGTTTTAATTTTTTTTTCATGTGATGAAAATGTCTAAATATTATGCATAGCTTTATTCAAATACGTTCTAACAGCCTTTGGCATTGGACATACCAATGAATCGTAGTACCGAATGACGTTATACTGCTGTTCAAAAATTCCCAAAACCCGATGGCCTTGCATGTTACCTCTGTACGGGATATCAATTAGTAATATTGCATCATAATATTGCAGTACTGTAACATTACATAGTTCCAAAAATTGTCACAAAATCTTCTATAATTACATCCGAATCTTCCCCTGGATTTGCACGCAAACTCCATTCATATGTTCAAAGCAGCTTCACTATGGACAGTTCTGCCGCGTGTTTTACACAAGCCAGAACAATCAGTGTCACTATCCTCGTAGAAGAAAATTTTGGCATCTTGGAGCGAAAATTGCCTCTGGGTACAGGAGTTTAATCAACGCCATCTACACAGATCTATTTAGGTGGCAATAGTTTAAGCACTGCTATCTGTAATTCAGTTTACAAGTAGAACACTTTAAAAGAAATTCATTGGTGCAAAGAAAACTCCAATCAGACGAATAGTTTCCGAGATAGACGAGAAACAAAAGGAACCTCAACTGATCAAGTTACAAAACGACCCCCCCTTACGTTGCAAAATTTCGAAAAATATTAATTTCAGCACTGCTATCTGTAATTCAGTATACAAGTAGAACACTTTAAAAGAAATTCATTGGTGCAAAGAAAACTCCAATCAGACGAATAGTTTCCGAGATAGACGAGAAACAAAAGGAACCTCAACTGATCAAGTTACAAAACGACCCCCCCTTACGTTGCAAAATTTCGAAAAATATTAATTTCAGCACTGCTATCTGTAATTCTGTATACAAGTAGAACAATTTAAAAGAAATTCATTGGTGCAAAGCAAACTCCAATCAGACCAATAGTTTCCGAGAAAGACGAGAAACAAAAGGAACCTCAACCGATCAAGTTACAAAACAACTCCCCCTTACGTGCCAAATTTCGAAAAATATTAATTTCAGCACTGCTATGTGTATTTCTGTATACAAGTAGAACACTTTAAAAGAAATTCATTGGCGCAAAGAAAACTCCAATCAGACGAATAGTTTCCGAGATAGACGAGAAACAAGGAAACCTCAACTGATCAAGTTACAAAACGACCCCCCCCCCTTACGTGCCTAAATTTTTCAAAGAAAATGGTCATTTAGGACGATGTTTCATTGTTCTATAATATTTATAAAATAATGTTTCCGTTCTACTATTTAGAAACCGAAAAATTAAGAATATTTCAAAAAATTTAGTTTGGGCGGCGATAGATGGCTGCTGGAAAGAATATGTGGCAAGTTCCTATAGCTACCCCAGACCAAAGGAAATATAAAACTAATACGGGAAAGTTTGTGCCATTCTGTAACACCACTAGTTACTTTATGGAATAAAATGTTACATTTTTCATATTTTTTATAATTCTTCGAAATTTCCTTGTAAACAACGTTTTGAGACAATTCTCAATGTTTTTAAAGTACCCCGGAAACAAATCTCTGGAATCAAGATAAATATAAAATCATATCTATGTAAATATGACTCCAAAACTAATAAATATGACTGAAATAGATCTCCTAAATTAAATATCCTCTTTAAGAAACTCGGGAGGCAAAACTATGTTCTGAATGAAATAATTTCACACTGCTTTCAGAAGACAGAGCATTTTGTTGATCAAACACATGAACTCACCTTTTCGTATTGGTGCACTCCACGGGATAGTTTACTATTGTACACGAAGTAAAAACAACCGCAACTCACCTTCAATAGCAAAAACTATAATTAGATATAAGACTTTACTTTTGATTTATTTACGTCAAAAATAGTTTAAAACTCTGTGTGACGTGCTATGGCGAGAAGTTACTTCGAAGTTACATTTATGTCCAGAAGCAAAACAAGAGGCCATCTCAGCATTTGCTCGAGGATCAGGGAAACTGGACGAAAACCTCATCGAGATGGGTGTCATTGACCCAGAAGCTGAAGTACAATACCAGTTACAGGTTCTTTAGAATTATACAATCCAAATGATATATAATACATTAAATGTCATTGTTAAAATTAATATTACATTCCTTTTTGATGCTCGGCATAGTCTCTAATTGTATAGAAACAGTTGTGCAGCAGAAAATATTTTACTTGGGACTTAAGCTTTTGTATCGAATTTAATCGTTCAATGTCATCTGGCAACTTGAACTTGTTTTCACGTCCTAACTAAAGATAATGGACCATGTAGTTGAATAATTTAACAGTCTTGTTAAACACGTTATATGCTTTTACGTAACAACTATTATCATTTTGTAGTTTTATGAAGCAAATATGAAAGTAATTCAATTGTCTGAAAAGATTAAGATCAAATTGTGTTTCAAATAGTAACGATCTGCTTCATAATTAAAATTCCTAATAATGTAGCATATTTTATGGCTTTAATAAAATCTAAATTTAAAAATATGACGAGTCACATGGACTCTGATATGTACCAATATCGTACTGTGGAAATAACCATTTTCTGAGAAGAAAAGTAATAATTTCCTCTAGAATCACATTCTCAAAGCTTATAATATCTTAAATAGCCTTTATTTTTATTACTGTGCCAACGCAGGGATAGAAATGCCTTTTAGGTCTTCTAAATGCTTCTGAACGTACATACAGACTGCAAATACGAAATATGAATGGATGTATTAATACATGGAAGCCAATGAGATTTAATAGTGCGTCCAGCGTGGTGATGGGTGTATGGAGGATAGGGAAGGGAAGGGAAGGGAGGGGGAAGGCAACGGGTGAGTCGGGATGGGGGAGTTGGGTGTGCGAGGAGAGAAGACGGGGAAGAAGCGGGCAGACGGACTATGATTGGCTCAAGTGAGGAGAGTTAGGATGGAGTAGGTGAGGTGAAGTAGGGTGATGCGGTGAGCTGAGGTGGAATGAGGTAAGGTTGGGTGGGGTGAAGCGAGGTCAAGAGCAGCGCCTGTGGCCGCCTCTCCTGGCCTCGCGACGCGCCCGACAAGAGCACACTCCGGCCGAGGAGACCTGTTTAGGCAGCCACTGCTCAAAACGAAATTAAGCGCCAGCCAGGAAGTGGCTCTTGTTCATGTGTTACGTACGCCAAACATTTCTTGAAGAAAAACAACTGATGTAAACGAAATTTTGTACACGTCTCGACATACTCACGTTAAACACAAAACAAATCAAACATTAATTTCCCAAAATTTTCTTAAAGACAGTAGAATCCTTCCGGTATTTGCATCATCTACTTTCTTTCAAGAAACCATACACTGTGATCAATGTACTTTCTTTTTCAAATTTTGCACACAGAGAGTGAGAATCAATTATTCTAACATGCAGTTTAAATTATATTTGATCATCGCGACGGTTTTTTTCCTGCAACGTCTTAAATCTCACCACGACTTAAAAGCAAAGAAGCAATTTACAAATTAAATTTTCCTTCAATTTCCATGGTTTTTGACATAAAATTGCAATAAAATGCAATAAATGGTTGTTTCGATATGTAAAATGAATGTGAAAAATATTCAACAAGCACTGAACAACATTAGCAGCGCAAAAATTAACCATTCGAATCGTCGTACAGTGTGATGAAAAAAGCCTAAATTAATGGGATCAAGTGAACAGTTGTTTTGGAGATGAAGTAAACCATCAATAAGTCGAGGACAACATCTCGATCTCTATAGTAAAAACTACAGGAAGGGAATTACTCCTTTTTATCCAACACTATGAACATTTTAAAACTTCCAACGGGAACCATATCCACAACAATGTCCTTAAAGTTAATCATAAAAGCACTCGAGAAGTCACATCGCAATTTAATTATTCGAATGGATAGTGGTACAAGCGATAACGATGCAAGGGATACCGATGTCGCTGTCAATCAAATTTGACCCTTGGGGGAAATGAAAAAAGTCGATGAAGAAACATCTCACTGGGTTCCTTAGATACTGTAGATATGAAACAAGAGATCCTACGACTATAATTTGAATACCCTACGTGTGCAAAGTTTATGTCTGAACCTTTTTCAAGATATATATTCAATTTACTTTTTTCTTTAATTCTAAATTCAATTGCTTAAATTAGCTGTCACATTGCGATAACTATATTCACTTTTCTTCTTTTGGCATTATTTTGTTTTAACCTCATCCAAATGTAGGAGTCTTGTTTCCATTTGTACTTATTCCCTATCCCTATCGCCGTCTCCTTTTTTTCCCCACATCTTCCCCGTTTCTTCCTTCTCATTTTTACTGACCTCAATTACATTGTATTGCTAGCAAAGCAGTTTATGCAGAAGATGGCAACGCGACTTTCAGGACGTGCCCAAGTCGTGATCGTGAAACATATTAGCATAAACATGGAATGAATGGCGTAAATAATGGAGGGCACTAACTGATACGCAAAAGGATAAATCCTGACCCGCTACTGAGAAATTTGTTATTAGACTGAAAACTGATTACGCATATCCAGAACATGCTTGACACAGAAATACTCTTAGGCACCCTTGACAAGAAAAGCAACGAACTGAAGGTCTCCAAAGTACATAGGAATTGTGTGCAGCTATTTTGACAAAGCTGTCAAAGGGGTGAGCTGTGGGTGAGCTACCATTAGGTGGGGCCCAAAGACAGCATCAGAAAGTATTTATGCTGGGGACATTCTAAACAATTGAACGAAACAATTTTATTGATTATTATTCATTGTAATAACTCAATTCTATTCAGTACTTTCTATTCGAATTCTTAAATGTATAAATAATTGAAAAAAACTCAAAACGATATTTTAATAAATCTTTCTACTAGAAGCACTTTTTCTGCTGAAAAGAAGTTCGAATTTCAATTCACAGACGTCTGAAAAATTATATTTCAATTGGACGTGGAGTGGGATTCGCTGGGCAAAGCGCAAATGGTGGAAAACGGGGTGATCAGATAGGATCCCGAGGGGATGGAAAGTGGGTTACACTTCGAGGTGGGGTACACACGGAAGGGTGCACGGTAGGCGGTGCGAGAGCACATAGTTGGGAGCTTGGGCTACAGCCACAGGGTAGAGGTATCGCGTGATACAGATTCCGGAGAACGGAGTAGAGGGGGTGCGCGGGGTCGCCGCTAGGAGTTCCGAGTAGGCCTTACGGTGTAAACTCTTCGCGTACGCCATGCACCGCCGAGGCCGAGGTTCGATCTCCGACCAATCCATTTAGAATTTGAAGTGGACAATGTAACATCTCCGCAGGCTTTCTCTGGGTTCTCCCGTTTCCCCTGCCTCACACTCCACCGTTTTTGCATTATCATTCACCTCTTCATTATTACCTGTATTATCTAACCATTACATCATCATTCAATGACCACAGCAATTGAAATGACTCTGTTCTTAAATACATAAAATACAGAATAAACATATGTATAAATAAATAAAATGCAAAGCATCGGTTGCCTCCGCCAGCCGCGCGCTTCTGCTCAGAGAGTATTATACGCGTATCATGTGTCTGCTCTTATGAGCATCCTCGATTGGCGTACCACGTGACCCACCAGCGCCATTTGTAGAGCGGGTAATTAATACGCCAAAGCGAATATAATTTGATTCAATTATGAACTTGCTATTATTCTCTTCAATAACAATGCTACATACTTTCTTTCTGCCATTCTCCACACTTGCGATGCGAATGCGTAATAAATGTAAAATAAAGCGGTACGTACTCATGTTTCTCAATATAGATGATACATTACCTCCGCCAATTACACCAAATAAAATTCCCCCAGAAGACAACGGGTCATGTGAAATGCATACATTTTGGAGATGAATGGAAATAAAAACATCAGGAAAAAGAGGTTTCCCTTCCATTTCCTAGATATCTAGTTCAGCATCCACCGTTTCTGCAAAATGTGTTGTCAAATGTGTTTATTGTTTTCCGTGAATGTTTTTCACAGACAGGAATAGCCTTTAGTATCCGTAGGACATTAAAATATACAAAATGTGTGTATTTCTATTTTCAGATATTATTCCCAAATATTAAATTCTAAAATAACGTAATTTCAATGCGGCAATGATATGTTAAATTTCTTGATTGCTTGCTTAGTCACCCACAAATACTGTTTTGTTTAGTACAATACAAATTGTCTGTTGATTTTTGAAATGTCTGAAATTTCCTTTCCTTTGAGTTCATAGTTTGAAATAAAAACACTCTGGTATTAGTGCTATCAGCCCATTAAGTAATGGAAGTATTAGAGAGACATTTTTAGTTTATTTCAAATTCTTTAAATACTTTTGGTAAAAATATTTCAATTCAACGAATATACCAACCCACGTCGATTCAATTCTCAGAATGAAATTTAACATGTAAAATAAAAATAATTTCAAAGCAATTATATTTGAACTATAATGACACTATGCAATAAAGCAAATAAGAACTAGAGAGTACCCAACTGCACATACTTTTTCGGATTATTTGAAAAGGTTACCTAATATAATACTAGAGTAACTCGTGTTAATAGTTAGCGCTTTTGAACTCAATTGTTCGTATTAGTTTTTGCGGCTAGCGATGGGTTACTTCATTTGGGGTCGCCTCATTGGCACTGTGAATGACACACAACACCAAAAGAAAAGAAAAGGCAAGACTACAGCATACACATACATATTGCACGAGATTCTTATTCGTAATGTGAAATCAGAAGTCGAATTCAAGCATTTGAAATTTTGAAGGCATCCACAAGAGTTCTGATATCACAGGTTGTATTCAATTGCAATTCTAACATTTCAGATTCCGTGACGATAAATGTAATTACGTTATCAACATTAATAACGAAAAATAGACTTTCACGATTTACAACCACTTCAACAACAAACAATAAAAACAAAAAGCAACTCGAAAGAAGAAAAATAAAGGTAGTCCACGAAAATTCGCAACGGCTAATAAAACACGCAAGGTTACGAGTCACCGCAACACGTCAGAGGCACTTGCTCATACAGTGAGTGACTCAGTTTTCTGACTAAGCTAGGACACAATTATCGAAATAGCGAATGCAATTGACGTACATCACGCTTAACAATTGAAGACACAAGAAAAGCTGTTTTGTCTATTTGCGTGACTTTCCAGACTTCTAGCTTGAGATTGAAATGGCTCTCAATAGCCAAGAGTGTTATCGAGCTGAAAAGAAGAATGTTAGATAGGGGTCCCAAATAAGACTGTCAATGACATGAACCTTAATCGTTCTTTAAGTAGTAGTTGAAACGTCATTCTTGATTTGTCGATAACAATGTTCACTGTTTATGCCAAAAACGTACGCTCATCTCATGAGAAAAAAGTCATGTCACCCATCTTTAGAGACAATTTAGGACTGTTAAGAAGACCTATTCTTAAATTCAGGCAAAAATTATTGCTTTGATTTATATTTGAAAATGCCGAATAACCTCTAAAATGATACGCCCAAATTTTATATCCTGTAAAATTACTTTCTGTATTATTGTGCCATAGTAATAAAAGTAAAAATAAATTATCATTTTCATTTAGTTAATTCAATGATAAGATGAATGAAAAGAATCTATACTAAAAAAAAACTTAAAGTAAAGTAAACGTATGAATTTTTTGTTGAAAATACAAGCAAAAAATAAAGGTTAAAAATAAGATAAGCGATCTAAGGATGAAATCCAACACCTGTACAAAATACTTTGTTATTCAAAAAAGAGATTTTGTGTTCACGCGAGTGACGACGGGACCCCCTTTCGGCGGCGCCGACTGGCGGTGGGCGGGGGAGGGGCAGCCATGCGAGGCGACTCGAGCAGCGCTGTCACTTCGGGAAGGTCAAGGGCACAGCGGATGCCAGCACCTCCGCCTCCTACGCCGCCCGCCGGCTGCCTGTGCGGCGACACCCTCTGGGAGGCCCCACGGTTGGAGCGCCGACGGCGGCGGATTTTGGGCACTAGGCAAATGGCTAGGTCGCATTCGATCACCGTGTGGAGGGGAATTTTCGCGGCCGGCTTCTCTGATCAGTAGTTTCTCCGTTTCATACGTAGCGAATGCTGCAGCAGCCCTCTAATACGCGGTTGACGGAACGCGTGGTTTCCTTCCTCACCCACCTCCTCATCCATTACACACAGCGTTCGTACACATATGAACTACAATACTATATATGCCGGTAGGAATGTGGTAGTGCAGTACACGTATTACGCCACCACTCAGGAGTTCAGAGCTTGACATGGCTGGATGGTGCCTTTTTGGAAGAGATGACAGAAGTGGGAAATACCTCAAGCCTACGTGTTCATTGAATTTCAACGGATAGAAGAATTGAATTGAATTGAATTGAATTGAACTGATGCGTTATTTTACGTGGCGAGACTCCTGTTATGAGGCCCGCTCTTCCGCCTGACCACGCAAGTTTGGCTAAGCTCCTTTCACCCACTAGCGTAGAAAGGATGTATTTCTTAGGCGACGAAACAGGCGATTTGAATTTAGCTCACATACTTCATTTAGGCCTGAGGATATTTTACATGCAGTAATTCTATAAACATGGGACAGCTGGCTTAACTTCCCCTCCGAAGGAAGGCATACGAAGGATGTTTTCGCTCTTAAAAATTCACAGCTTCGATCGGGTTTGAACTCGCGAACTTGTGTGGGTGTAAGGAAAACAGTCACCTCGGGAGATATAGCACACACTACACTTAGACCATTTGAGACATCATTCGCTTTAAAACAATTTATTTATGTGGCTGCAATTCTAGAAAAGTACATTTAGGAAAAGTACTTTCTATTTAAATACATTTTATTTGCATGAATTCCGGCAATTGAAATGGTCAAACCGAGTGAAAGTTGGAGAGCAATAAATCTTTTATTGACAGCTCTTTCTCCGAAACGCCAGTAAAATATTTCGTATCTCTCAATAAAACGCAAAATAACGTCAAGTGTCAGAGCAAATGCATCTGTGCAAAATACGAATAAGCCTTTCCTGCTAAAAAGTAGTTCGTAGGCAGTGGCAGGCAGGATTGTGACGACAGACGAAGGTTGATTTTACGATCGAAAATTCAAGTTCGTATGGTTGAGGCGATTGTAATGCCTTCCCTTCCTATATTATAATGCACAGTGTTCACAACACCAAAGTGGAGTGGAGGGCTTTCGCAACAGTCGTGAGTCCCGAGTCCCCGATCGCTGACGCCTATTTACTCCACCACGTCCTCACAGCACACCTCTTGTGATGACAACTTTGCCCGTTCCTTTCACTCGTCTGGTAGGATTACGCACGTGGTTCTAGGAATAGTTTCGAAATCCGCAGACAAATCTTTACTTACACATGTCGATTTAAACCGAATAATTTTTAGTAATTAAATTCTTTTATATTTTCACCAGTGTGACGCTGGCGTGGGTTCTTTTAAACTCACGAAAGAAACGGCCCCTGGATACTGCGCTGTCATGTAAGGAAAGATGGTGAGAATACGTTCCGGAAGGAATTCACTGATACACAAGGGTCGCCTTTATCAATTATTCATTGTTTGTCCTCGTTGAAGGCTGACTTCCAATGAATGGCGAGTCCCAATATAATCCATTACTAAGGTTAACGTATTTACAAACTTACTCTTTTAAAGGAGTTTGAAAACTTTCCAAACTTAACTACATGCGCATGTCCATAAAATATAACTTCGAGCTAATAATTTGAATACATTTTAATTTACACTATACGTTTAAACGTCTACGGCGTTAATAACAGAAAAATATCGAAAAGAACTGTTAATTCTTTACATCGATTATTCGGTCGAATAAAACGAGAAAGGATAATTCACGGTAGTTCCATGTGAATCTGCCGGACAAGTTTCCATTTTTCATCCAACGAACATGTATTATCAGCATCTACAGGATCACTATTACTAGTGTTGGTGGAGTATTTTGTAAAACATATCGTAACTGGCATTTCAAGGCAAGGTTTGGATATGATATTTATGCACAATTTACACCCATCTCAGTAAACGTGTGATACGACGTGTATTACATACAGGAACTAAGTTTCGTACGCATGAAAAATTATTGTTATACCAACTCTTATGTCAATTTGAAAACGCATTTATGACCAAATATAATAAACAACCAATATTATATTTTTACCTATGCCCAATTTCCAGAAATAAATATTATTAGACCTAGACATCTTCCCCAATAAGCAACCTCTGGAATCTAAATATTTTGGCTGCAGCGAGGAAAGTACGGGTAACTTTCCGACCGGTCGTTAAGAGAGAAAGCACAACGTCAACAGCCTCGCGCGGGCCGCTCGAATGGCCGCCCACGGTGATAACGATTATCTCGATGCGTGACGTTCGATAGTTCGACTCGAGAATGAGTCGACGGAAAAGTTTCCTTTAAAAAATAGTCTTCCAACAATTCTTCCACATGTAATTTTACTTATTCTTAATCAGCGGGCCTTTATCTGCAAATACATCTCTTTACTATTATATTATCCAACACTATGACAATGAAAGTACACAGAAGCTGCAACTTAACCAAAATAAAGAAAAAAATGAATTTCTTTTAGCAGCAATAATCTAAACACATTCTGAACTTCATCTAAACGCATTTTAAGACATAGGAGCTTTATTTCATGAAACTTTCTTCTCGCAATCCACTGGACAACACAGAACCTTTTCAAAATACAATACTTATATAATAATTCATGAGGAATCTTTTTGTAAATATGCTAATGATTCAACCCACGTCTTTATTGGCTTACTTTTTTAAAGAATATCGAGGGTATTTACAAAGTTGCCTCTTCCGAAGTATAACAAGAGAACATAGATTTTAATGAAGCCTTAAATTTTAGTAGTAGTTAGTATTTATAGCTTTAGGCTATCAAAAAAATATTTGAAGAAAAAACATCGAGAATCCGGAATAACGTTGCAAATGTGTAAGATTCGAAGAATCAAGCGTTTGCAAATGTGTAAGACAACGAAGCCAACAATTTTATAATCATCCCACACTCATTAGAATGCAGATTTTAAGTTAACAGAAAACAATAAGAATTTTACATTTGTATTTGTTCATAATGGAAGTCAACTCACTCCGATGGACAGACTGACGAAAACATTATTAATATAGATCCCTTTTTAGTATCAAGAATTTTGCCACTCTTCCAAGAATACCTTTCCCGTTCAAGTTAAATCTTAAGATTAAATATTCATGTATCGAATATTGATGTATTGAATACATTATCGTATACGTTGTGCAGAAAAAATAAAAATGCTTTCCCAGTATCACTAAATGAAAAAGAAATGTCCACAAACCTACAAAGGATACTTATGCAAACAGTCCAAAAAATTCCATTTCGAAATCGGCAGACGCGTTACATTTGTTTACAAAACACTATTCGGCTGCTACTATTCACGCACGTCGTAATAGAGAATAAAAATATTTCTTACAGCATCTGCAAGTACACTGACATTCAGAATATTCCTCATTTATTTTTTTCTTCTGATTATTCGCGATCGATTCGAATATTGGCACGCAACCTCAAATGAAATAATAAGTGAGCGAAAGAATTTGTCGTATGCCAGATCATTGACTTCAGCCAATGAGAAGAAATGTGGTTTTGAACATATGTGAGAATTCAATCTTCGCAAACTGTTTTCTGCACTGTACCGATTAAAATTCACAAGTACGATTAGGCTATAAATTAACATTAATAGGCAATTAACCGGCAAAGGTTTCAAACGCTCATTCCCAGCTTTTCCCTTATCATTAATCGACAGTTTTAGAAGTACCTCAACAGAGATTTTTTCTAGGATACGCGCAGGTTATCAGATAGGCAAAATGAGCCGTATGACACAGGAAAGTACCTCAGCGCCTGGAAGCGATAAGGGAAACCCCGAATGAAAGAAGATTGAGCCGGGAACTCCACAGCATGATCTGCTGCACCTTTTCGTATCAATCAGCCTGTGGTGTTTCTCCATTAGCAAACGTGCGGAGCTGATGTCGTTCTGTCAAAACTATCTGATAATTTCGAAAATAAACCCATTCAAGTCTATAAAAATTGAAATACGTTAAAAGAAACGTGTTCGGAATATCAGAAACGACTGAGTACAATAATATAACCACAAAGGCAGATGTGAATAGTTTTTTACCATGCACATTATACAATTCTTCAATATAAATTCTTATTCATGTAGTCAGCTAAGCAGTATAGGCTCTTGATGTATGATGATTCTTATACAAGATTATTGCAAGGATCATTACCATAGCAGATGATACTAAGGCACTATGATGAACGAGGATAAAGCTTTTTGATTGTTAACAATAGCTGCCTTCCCCTTGGACCAGTTGCACCGCACGTGAATGTAAGCAGTTACAGTTAACACGCTTTACTTGTCACGTACACGTATCGTGACGTCTTGATTTAATGAACCACAAGTAGCCCTTCTTTTCCTGCTTTCTGAAACAACCCTCCCTTCTTGTTGGTCACGAAGTTCTAGATTATGTAGTACGCTTTCAACTAGCACACATTTGTACAATACATATAAACTGTTTTGATTACTTAAAACTTTGGAGTTCTTGATATTTAAAAGATTTTTTCTGCGTCAGTGGGGTATTGGAGTAAAGAATGGAACAGTTCGAACAAATTCGAAGATTCTAAAATGAATGATGATTGATTTACACTTATTAATCTCGTTACATTTAGTATGTTTCTGAAATAATTTTCTAAATGAGATGAAAAGATAGGGAATATTATACAGAGTGTTACATAAAAAAGAAATCTTGAAATCAATAGGTGAAAATATGTACTATAAAGTGGCTATAGAAGAAAATAGCAAATGGGCCATTTAATGTAATTATTCAAGTAATTTACGTTCTATATTAGTGACACTTTTGGAGATTTAGTTGAATAACATTCATATATGTCTCTGGGTATAAATAAGGCATCTTTATATTTCCGTTACATTGATCATCAGAAAGTATATGTTGAATCCCTTTTCGTTAACTTTGTAACCTGGAGACTGGTCTGCTAAATGAAATTCATTTTCCCAGTGTTTCATGGCGGAAAACCAAGCTCGCCTTAAAGAAACGGAATTTTTCTTTCTCCCCATTAATACACGCGAGTTTGGTTTCTGAAACACATTTTCCTGTTTATTTATAAGAATGGAATATTTTTTGTTTGTGTTTATATTTTCATACAGTGGAATAACACGAGCACTAAAGATACTTCTACAGGTTGCATTATAAAATGAGACTAAGAAAAATAAATTATAAACCAGTCAATTGTATATTACACAAGGAGCACGTTTTCATTTGCACTGAAGTTGTGGTGTGGTTATCACTGCTGCTAAAACATTTCAAGAACTTTATTCATCAACAGTTCAGTATTAGGACGATAAAGCACTTCGAGATGTATTAAACATATTTAACACATTTGAACTTAATGTGCAGAATGTGCACTCTATTCCTATGACTAGTAATTTGAGCAGGTGAAAATAAACTCTGGTTTCATCATGATAGTTAAGTGGTATTCAGGATTACAATAATCTGTATTCGAATTACGAAAGCAAAAGAAAGTACTAAAATACTACAATTTCTTTCATGAATTAATAATAATAAATACATATATCCCTGTCGATTTATATTTATTTCATTTTGGCTAGTTCAGTTTTTAATTTTAGTTCCAACTAAACTCTCTACTTCAGTCCCGTCATTACTTACACATTCTCAGGGCTTCTTTCAATACTTAATTTCGTGGATCTGAAAATTACTGCTCACAGGAGAATTCGGCTGGTAAATTTCTTATGTTGGGAAAAAGTAATGTTGATGTGGCTAACTCTCATGACACATCAATATTACAAAATAAAAACAAATTTATAATTACAAAATAAACGCAAATTTATAATTATTACTGTAGCACAACAATGTCTACTGCTGTTTAATTTATACTAATACATACAGACAGAAGTGCGTTGACTTACAGCACAATAATCTATGAATATACTGAACCAATACCGATGAAATATTTGTGATAGATGCCTTGAATGGCCTGGAGTACTATAGGCTATGATTTATAACCATAAACCTTAATATATTTAGAAAATAATTCCTTTTCTGAACATTTTCCCCCTAGCTTTACATCACAGATTCAAAAATGTATTAAAGCCAATAGTTTAGCTGCCCGCCACCAGTGAATGACGACTGAGATCCACGATAGAGTTCATCAATGCAGAGAATTGCGTATTTGGAGGACTTTGTCATTTGTCTAACCCGAAATAATTCTGAGATTTTCTCCGCTCTATTTATAAAAGTAACTTGAATATTGATTTTAATTACGTGTATGCGTGAGTGCATTGAGTGTACAAGAAACGAAATATTTGAAAGAGAGAGATAGCTGACGGACATCGTTAATATTGCCGTAAAAATCTATAAATGCACACATGTTTGATTGTAGTAAATTACAAGTTAAGTTGCAAGAAATTAGTATATTTTCGGCGGCTCGATGCTAAATTATTTATAGAAAAACATTACTTACAAGTATATTCCAATATTTAATAAGGCCATTTATTCCACTGTTTCCCTTTTTAAAGAGGTTTAAACAAAGGTCAGCGCGGAGAGCGAGCGCAATGATTGGATATTAGGAGCCATGTACGTGAATATCGTTCAAGCAATTCATTCGAGAAGGATGTCTGTTTCATCATTTAGACTGGCACGCTATGCTGGAACGTTAATTAATAAATTATTAAAAAGTTTATATTTACGAAAACTGGAAGACGAGTAACATTTTGAAGTTAATTTTGTTTATAAAATAAGCATTTATTTCTATAGCTGTTATCAGGAAGTAAATTGTGATCATGGATCACCTGCGTGTTGCAGCGAATGCTGCAACTTGGGAACCCTCCTTCGGAGGGGAAGTAAAGCCGGCTGTCCCATGTTAGTAGATTTACTTGCATGTAAAAGATCCTCAAGCCTAAACGACGCCTCTGAGCTAAATTCAAAATCGCCTGTTTCTCGCCCAAGAAATACCTCCTTTCTCTGCTAGATGAAAGGAGCGTAGAGAAATTTGCGGGGTTAGACGGAAGAGCGGGCCTGATGGCCCGAGTCTCGCCACGTAAAATAAGGCCAATTCAATTCAATTCAACTTAAAATACTCGTAGGGGAAGATGGGAATTCTTGGGGGCAATCAGAGTGCAGTATATACTATTCGCGATGGCACTGACACTGAAAATAGCAGTATCAACAGCATTGGCCATGACAATTGCAGCGGTAATCGCGCGTGGGCATATCGAGTGCACAAGGAGAATTTCTGCCAGGTCCGCGCAACGGGGTATCACACACTAGCGCTTCAGCGGCACAACGACGTACTGCGCACAACGGTAATCGCACGCCGCGCACGGACACGACAGTGACGAGCCAGACGAGACGCGAGCGTAAAGAATCCACGAGCTTCCTACGTTCTTCGTTTTCCAGTCTTCAGTCACACCCGCCGAGCCGTGTTCACGTTGGGACTTCGCGTATCTCGCAGACTCTTCAGCGTGAACACATCTCTGCTCAGGGCCCTGAGCAGAGGAAAGAGCAAAGAATTGTTTGCGTAGCGGAGCAAAATTTGTTGCCGTCAGCCAAACACCAGCAAGGCTTACGCTTCAATCCAACGCAGCGGCCGAGGGGCCGCTGCTCTCAAAAAAATGGAGTCAATGGACTACATCAATACACCATTACCTCCCGAGGACGACGAGGATCAACTCGAACTCTGGGACGAACTCATGGCGAAGGCGCGCGAGCAGTACCTGCTCCATAAGCAGAAGAGGGGAACTACAGGCGACGGCTCAGCCCCGCCAAAACGACAATCTTTGGACATCGCCAATACACCGACTCGGGTGAGCGAAACTAGCGTGCACGGCGCTCCTTCACCCTTCTCTCAAGTTTCACAGACATCCTTTCTAGCCATACCTAACCCCACCAATCAACCACACCCAGCATCCCCTGCCCTTCAATCTGCACCCAACTCCTCACAAGACCCCTCCTTCCAACCAGCCACCGGGAAGCATGTATGCAAATCCACCGGCCAGTACATCCCCCCACCCACCACTACTGGCAATAGATTTTCCCCCCTGAGCTCCCCTGATGAACCTGACGGACAGACTACTACCGGACAACTAAACGAGTCCCAAAACCGCCCACCACCGACTTCACAAACTGCAAGACCAAAAATTGGTACAATACACATTGACAATACTGGACTGACCAAAGCAACGCTACTTCTGACAGATCTCAACTGTATGACCCCAAACAGCTTTCACGCGAAAAGCACGCGGAAAGAATTAATCCTTCATCCCAAGTCTCAACAAGCCCACAAAACATTAATCGACGCACTAGACAAAATTGAACTGACACCAGAACTGAGGGCAAAGTATTTCACTTCCAACATCTCCTACCACCACAAGACTACCGTAGAAAGACATGACAAACTAGTCATTAAGGGACTATCCCCAAACATCCCCCCGACAGACATTCTCACCGACTTACAGGCCCACTCAATCAAAATTCACCACATTTCTGAAATGAAAAGACGTAACTCTGACAACACCCTGACAGGACTAGGACTTTACATTTTAGAAATCAACAAACAAGACTCGACAACTATCAAGAACAACGTCAAACGTATACTACACCACATTGTGACCCTGGAAGACTACAGACAAACTGACAGGATACCAAGGTGTGACAATTGCCAGATGCTCTTTCACACCAAACATTACTGCCACCGACCAACCATCTGTGCCAAATGCGGCGACCGCCACCACTATACGGACTGCACTAATGACTTCTTCAAGTGCGCAAACTGCAACCTTGACCACCCCGCCTACTCACCCAACTGCCCGGCTCTCCAAAAAGCCAAACAGGACAGACAGACAGCATTGACAACCCGGACAAACAGCAGACCAAGACAGACCCCACGACCAAACACACTCGACCAAACCCAATTTCCCTCCCTCACCCCAAACCGCCCAGGACAAAACGCCCCCCTTCAAACCAACACAACCTACGCCAGCATTACCCAAACTTCCCCTACCACCACCCCACTCTCATCTGTTCCCACATCCACAATTAGCGACATTAAAGACCTACTCTCCCTCCTCAAAACCTTTAACATACCCAAACTCATATCTACTGCCAAAGAGCTCATCACCATCATCAAAGGACCTGACGACACCATGACCAAAATTATCAAAATACTGACAAAACTGTGCGACCTCGCTTAATATGGCAACGAGACATAGACTGACAAACATCACCTCATGGAATGCGAACGGCGGACTAGCCCGGAAACTAGCAGACATTCGACAATACGTAAAGGACTACTCCGTCGGGATCTTACTACTTCAAGAAACTCACCTCAAACCCCACCAAAAATTTTCTATCCCCAACTACGCCACATACAGAACAGACAGACCTACGGCCGGAGGTGGCACCGCTATATGCATTAAACAAGACATACCACACAACCAACTTCCACCCCTTACCACTACCCACATAGAAAACACCAGAATTGAAATTGATACTCCCACGGGCCCTGTCACCATCTCTTCCATCTACAAACCACCAACCAACCCACTCCTAGACCAAGACCTCGACATGCTCACCTCCGGCACCTGCATCATAGCAGGCGACTTAAACACCAAATCGACCACCTGGGGATGCAGACACACTAACGTTAACGGACACAAACTGGAAACTTACTTGAACAACAGACCGACACTTACTCTGACGGCACCGACGGAACCAACTCACCTCGTACGAGGCCTACCACACGACATTCTTGATTTCATCATTCACTCATCTAACATCATAACCAGCACGCCTCACCCTAACCACGAACTTACTTCCGATCACCTTCCTATCCTCTTCACACTCGATACGCTATCCCTGCACTTAAGCATTCCCCGCAAAACCATCACCACAGACTGGAGAAAATTTAAACACCTCATTTCAAAAAAGATAAAACTCCCTAACTCCCTCACTACTCCGAGTGAAATTGACCAGGCTATCTTACACTTCAACCTTCACATCAATCGTTCACTATCTAAATCATCCATCCACATCGAAGACAAGATACCTAAATTACCAGACAACATTCTACAACTACTTCGACAAAAACGCAAGACACAAAAGACTTTTTACAGAACCCGAAGACAAGAAGATAGACGCACATACGAATACTACAAAAAAGTACTTCACGAAACACTCGTTACTTACGACCAACAAAAATGGAAAAAAGACATTGACGAAATGACACGACACCCCAGAAGAATATGGACACTAATTAAAGAACTTAAGACAGAGACAAATATCATCACCCCTCTCACATTACCCGACGGTAACTTGACATACAGCCCACAAAAGATGGCAGAACTTTTCGCTGACAAATTGCAAACACGATTTACCTCCCCAAACACCCCACTTTCATCTTCGACAATACTTTACTTTCTAAAAACACCTCACCTCCCACCACATCAACAACAACCTTGGAAAATTACCGTTGACGAAATAAAAGACGAACTACACTTACTGGACGAAAGCAAAGCGACCGGCCCCGACGGAGTGAAAGCCATAGCGTTGAAACGACTGACCAAAAACGCCACGGACTTCTTAACCAGAATTTTCAACGCATGCCTAACGACCAGTTACTTCCCCGACATCTGGAAATCAGCTAAAATTATTATGCTCCCTAAACCCAACAAACCACGCAACAACCCCGACAATTACCGACCCATCAGCATACTGCCAATTTTAGGAAAAACCTTTGAACGCATAATTCTAAAAAGACTGACTCCACTAATTGACAAACGAATAAGACAAACACAATTTGGTTTCCGGGCAAACAGATCGACAGGACTACAGACATTACGCATCTCATGTGACATCGCCACCAGATTGCAAAACAATACTGCGCCAATACCACCTGTACCATCAATTTTTCTCGATTTCTCCCAAGCCTTTGACTCCATTAACCACAACACCCTCATCTACAAAATCACACCACACATCCCCAAATTTCTTCTTCCCCTACTAAAAAATTACCTTACCAATCGTTCCTTTTTCATTAGTCATATTAAAGCTACCTCCTCCAAAAGACCCATCTCCGCTGGCGTCCCTCAAGGAGCAGTCCTATCCCCTACACTCTTCTCTCTCTATACCAACGACCTACCAACCACCACTAAAATAAACGACTACATCTACGCTGACGACACCGCACTGACAGTGACGAAACAACGTTTTCCAGCTTCCGTATACACCCTCCAGGACACATTAAACAGTATTACTGCATGGACAAAAGACAACAACCTCACTCTAAACCCTCAGAAATGCTATGCCATACTTTTTAACAGGAACAAGACTGACTTAAACCCACCCGCCCTCTCCATCGACAACACTCCCATCAACTGGACCGACAGTACCAAATACTTAGGAATCATACTAGACCAAAAACTACTCTGGACCAGACACATTGACATGACAGTTCAAAAAGCCCACAGAAACCTCAACGCCCTCTCCCCAATCATTTCACACCCAAAGACAACAACGAGGACCAAACTACTAATTTACGAGACTTACATAAAATCAATTATTAAGTACAACTGTGAAACGTGGGCAACCACAAGCAATACAAACTACAACAAACTTCATCGACTAGAAAATAGATTCCTAAGAACTGCATTTAGACCACCACCTTTCACTAACTACAACAGACTAAGACAAACATTACAAATGACGCCAATTCGACAAGACATTTTCGACACCGCAACCAAAAATATCTTATCAGCCATCCAAAACCCCCACTTCACTCCGTTCATGTCCCCTCACCAAAAAATTCTCACAAATCCCCCCAAGCATACAGCATACTTCCGACATCCATTAGACATCCTTCAACATCACCCTCCATAAACAAACTGTTCTACTCACCCGCCATTTCAGGCACACCGCACCAGATAACCATTTACACCCTTTCGCCTATTACCAATACACCTAACAACTCTTTTCTTCCTCCTCTCTTCTCTCCCTCCCTACCCATCCTCCCTCTCCGAACAACAGCTCGTCTGGGGTAGCGAGAGGATCCCCCCCCTCCCCTCCACTTTCTTCACTAGCACGACACGCTAGCTAGTATACTCGAGCCGGGAAGAGCACTCGTGCATGCCCGCAAAAAGATGACAACCAGCAAGACGAGAGCCGCGCACGGAAGCGCCTGCGGGCAGGCAACCGCGCGGTTCTGGAGCGCACTACGGGTTGCCGCCTGCCCCTGTGTCTCGTCCGGGGTGCTAATCGAAAGCGCCCTTTTCCCAACACACTAATTAATGCTTGCCCAATGATTGATATTATGCCACAAGCTTTGCATCCAAACATTTGTTTACAATGCGCTATGCTGATTCTAAGAAGCTGAGCAAGTGCTGATTTTGAGATCCACGAAAGGGGGTTGCATTTGGGATGAAAATCTGTGGAATCCAAAACCATTCGCTGAAAATTGTAGCTTCTTAAAAGTTAGACACATTTTCGTAATTGGACTTCTGAAATGAAAATTGTGTCGGGTGAATCAATGTCATGTACTGTTATATATCGAAAATGGTCGGAATATTTTGGGCAATAAGGAGAACTCTCGTTGTATTGAGAATCGACCACAGGTAGATGAATCTCTACTAATATGTATCTATGAGGACTCCGACGAAGAGAAATAAACAAGATGACGTAAGAAGTAGAAGGGGCCGCTGAGAAAAGGCCTGACGGAAATATGCGTGGCAGATAGCGTCGTGGTCGAATCTAAAAATGAAAAATACATGGAAGAGGGGACATGAACGTTTTCTTGTTTACAATACGACCGGAAGTGTGCCTTGGTATATTATATTCACTGTAATGTCTAACCTTTCTGTTCTCGTAACCTTGAATAGTAATAATAATAATAATAATAATAATAATAATAATAATAATAATAACAATATAATATTTCGTCAATACATCTAGTTTTGATACAGTTGCATAAACTTTTCTCAGAATGTTGTCAGGTTATATTGCTAATTTAACATGAACCGGAAACACATGGTGGCGAGACATGGAGTGGCTGTTGTGCGTGGTTCATTCAATTCAACCAGTCCTCATTCATTTACGTTTGGGCCAAGGCCCAACTCACAATTATCTAGCGATGGACCCACGTCCTCCAGCAACTCCATGTGGAGTTGGATATGGAGGCTTGAAATGAGACGTTACCTGTATGATTATTATTAAGGTGAGTACTTCCTATGTATTTTTGGTGTTTGGTGTTTGGTATTTTTGGTGGTCCTAGTTAATAATTATATTTTTTTGTTTTATTTGTGTTAATTATTCAACAATCACTTTATTGTAATATGTTGTCCGCATGCACTGTTCACTGTTTACACTGTAGCCCTGATGAAGAAATTATATATTTCGAAACGTTGGCGTAACTGTTTCTCTAACCACACTGACCAATCCCGTGAACAGATTTTTAATTCTTTATTTTTCAATGGTCGTGATTATACAATGGTACGCCTATATAGTTAACCAAAACTATTTTTGGCAACCAATTAATTAATCACTTCAATTCTACAAGGCGACTGCTAATGTTGTATTGAAGAGCTTATTACAAATAAATAAAATACGTTTCATTTCGTAAATTATAGCGGTCTAGGCTAGAATGCTCAGAAATATATTTGGTATGTGCTCAGAATGTTACGTGGTGTTTAATTCACAAAAAGTGGTAGTGCAACAACAGTACATAATTCTCTCGTATTTTTTTTTGTAACCGGTATGAAATATTATACTAACTAAACCTCAAAGTGTTTTCAACCCGCAAAAATAGTATACTGTACTGGCACGCAAACCTAGGTACTTAAGTTCCACTTAGGCGTGTTAACAGTTTCAGGCCAAAATTACTAGTATAAGTGGTTCGCTCTTACAATTCAGAAAAAAGTTTTCAACGAGAACCGGATCTTCCCTTTTTGTAAGAGGGTTCTATGCAACACGACCAATAAAATAAACAAATAAATACAGACATAAATAAATAAATAAATAAAAATGACGCCATTTTTTGAGAAATAATCGAAAATGTTGAGGTTTTGTGTAAATTACTTCCAAAAAATTAAAGAGCCAGTGGGCTGAGTCATCGCCCGGAAATATGAAATTTGGTGAAATCCTATTTACAGGATTAGGCGTGAGGCTTATACACTTGGCGTTTTGCCGAAAACCATTTTTTCCATATCATGGGTCCTCCTAACGTGAATTGCGAGTGACCTAGGTATTTGAGAATGTAATTTACGTATACGTAGGAACCACTTTCGGTATCAGGGACAGACAAAACGATTTTTCTATCCAAAAAAGGCACTTCTGCTGCAGCATAACATTCCCTATATTACGCAGAAGTAAAGGAGAAAGTTACACGACTGAAATATTTTGAACATGGTGTAAACTTTGATGCAAAATCCCCGTGGAAAATTCTCAGCGTCACGTAATTCCTGCGAATGGGTACAGAGAACTTATTTCCTTGACCGCGAAATGTGTTTTCTTAATTGTGGCGGAAGTCCCTTCTCTCGTTAGGATCTGCGCAGCCGCTAGAGGATGCTTTTAGAGGAGGCTGAATGAATGAATAAATTATATATATATATATATATATATATATATATATATATATATATATATATATATATATATATATATTTCACTTTTCAACTCAAAATACTAGTACTTAGATTTAGATTTATTCAGTCAAAAAAAACAGTAAAAACTGTATGAGAGGTAGGGGGGGAAAATTATCTGCTCACGTTTTCTTGAGTTCCAGAATCCCTTCCCGTCATTTTCACTATAAATAGTTGAAAGATGAGTAATTTTTGACATAAATAAATGAAAATAAATTTTAAAAATCGCAAGATTAGCAATATTTGAAAAATAGTCATTTTCGTTTCTGAGTTTCTGAACTTATTTGCATCGGTGTACGAATTGCAAGTAAGAATTTTCTGCATTGCTAACAAAATAGCAACTCGACATTACCTCGACTCTTACCATTACAAGCAAAAGGAGAGATCAACAAAACGTGCGCGTAGTGAAGCTACATTTACGTCCAGAAGCAAAACAAAGGGGCATCTCAGCATTTGCTCAATGGATCAGGGAATCTGGACAAAAACCTGATCGAGATGGATATTATTGGTACATGCGAAACAATCCCAAGTAATACAGAAAAAACATACATTGCGGTGCGGTCTGGAAACATACACTGACACACAAACATTTCCTCGCTTGCTTACAAAATCGCCCAATGTCTTCAGAGTCGCCGGAGCAACGAGAAAGTACTTTGTTGCCAAGCCCCGTGTCTCCATATGCGCTCGCGTCCAGGCAGCAACGAGCCGCAGAAGGGAAGCGGCCATTAGCATTCACGGCTACGACTCGCGTTATTTTGTTTCGTTCGAAGAACTGAACCATTCTTCAACGTGATTCATCAGCGTAATTGGAAAACCCGACAATAAAAATGATGAAATAGTTCCTTTTAAACATCGGTATCTTTCGGTCATGATGAACCTTTAAATTGCACTGATCAGCTTACAAAAATTATAGTACCTTTACATTTTTAAATTGGTTCGTTTCTCCGGGGTTACTGTCTTTCGTATAACTAAAAAAATAAGAATAACATAGGATTTGTTCATCAGCATAAACCTCTACGCCACTTCGCACTCATCGTCAGGTTCTGACAATAAATGGCACAGAAGAAAGGCGCTCTCGAATTCGAAGCTAAACCACACTTTCCACTGCGAATTAACAAGAAATAAAGGCAATGATATCTAAAGTCATCAATAACAGCTATTTTGTTTTCAACAGGTGTGATCTGAAAAAAAGTGATCTTTTAACTTCATTTTTTTCTTCTTAGAGGCGGGATATCTGCTCGTCATTCCTGTAAGTGACCGAAAATTCTTTTGTGACAGACCATAACAATTCGTCTAGAACGTCCAGGTTGATCCCTCGGTGTGAGCGCGCGCAAGGGGCGGCGAGAGGAAGGGAGGAGCTGCCTCGGAGGGAAGAGCGTGAAGGCGGGCGCCTGGCGCCTTCGTCGGCTGCTCGGTTGGCACGCACGACGTCTCCACATTCGCGTCGAGACGCTTCGGCCAGTCGCGACACGGGCGGGGCGGCGCTACGGCTAGGCGTGCAGCCCGCACGGCGCTTGGGCGTCAAGCACATCTCAAAACAGCCTTCATTCACTGCATGTACAATCCACTAATTGGAGGGAACACATACTTCATCACTACGTTAGTAACGTGAGTGCGATTCAATAAGAAACTCTTAGAAATGTACTTAAAAAGTACTTCAAACTTAAATTTTCGGTAACGTTTAAGAAAATATAAAATTACTGACATGTAATAATGATTGTGAATTCTTAATTCTAATGCAATGTTTTTATTATTTACCAAGAAAATTCTTGGTAAGCCTCGACCGCAGAATTCTTAGAGAACCCTTTTGTTATATTTCTCAGTAGCAGAATAACGCGTTCCACGACGCCAACGTGGCGAGACTTTCCTGTTATTTCCAACTCCGAGATGAAAATTCTCATTCCTTACACGCTCCCGACACATCTCCAGAGTACTGCGTACGTACCATTGAATGAAATCAATGTTTTCGCAAACTAATTTTATGATTACCGTAGAGCAACGCTCTCCTTGTAAATGATACAATGACTGTCATACAGGGAAAACTTAATATAGATTAAACGTATACCGATAATACGTGCCATTATTTTAACACCGATAAGGCACATTTGACATAAATACAAAGTATAGGCTTTTAACACATTCGGGTATTATCAGGAAAGAATCACGTCGTCAGCACGTACCCGATGCATTTTTAATATTCAAAACGCAATACACCAGCTCAAATGAGCATTTTCTATAATCTATCATTGTCGAGACGACAACAAATCGTTCCAGTGTATGGCAGCCACCGTTTTAGAAAGAAAACCTTTGTTTCCTCGTAAACCGTGTCACCTCCTTGCGAGGCCCGTCCGCTGCGAACAGATGCGCAGGGTTCCGTGTAATATGGTTGCATAGCGCGCGCTTCCATATTTCACGCAGAAGCGGCGCTGGAACGCAGGGCCCTTCCTCCCGCGCCCGCACCCGCGCCCCCGTTCGCGCGAGGTGACCGCGCGGGTCGACGGCCTCCGCGCACGGGGCGGGGGCGGGGGCCGGGGGGAGGGGCTCGGAGATGGGCTCGCAAGCGCAACACCTGGCCACGCGCGCTGCGAGGGGCAGGCGAGGCACGGTATTCGTGGCACGCAACGCTCCGAGCGCAAGACGGCCACCACAGCACAAAGGTAGGCTCTGCTACTCAGCCGTTTGCAGTTCTTTTTCATCAGTCGGGATAATTCGATGGTCGACATGGTGGTTGTACGATCTTTCAACAATCAGTCAACGCCTAGAAATTCAAGCTTCTCCCCAGCACACGGATTTTTTCAGTCTGTTATATACGTACCACAGCAAGATGATGTAGTGCGAGTTCTCGGTAGCCCAGCTAAACGTTTTTGAAGTCCAAATAAGGACACAAGAAGTGGTTAATAGTAATGCCCTTTCCAGCGACATGATAAGGAAATTATTGGCAATAGGCCCACAGTATTCACACTTCATTTCGAGAACTCGCACCTCACTTACTTCCGACTTTCTGCGCTAGAACCCTCAGAATATGGACTGTGACTTGGAAGATTCAGGGAACTCTCTAAATAATTTTTGAATAATACCACCAACCGAAATCCGTTGAAAATTGTAAAAAAATCTTTGTTTTTTAATTGAATCGGTCCCTGCAGTCGAGGCGGAAAAGGCAAATTCAAAAGTCCCCACCTCTATCCAGATACGGTGATTGAATCCTGAACTCGGGAATGGGTCTTCGTCCGTTGCCTCCCGAGTGCCTTCTAAGTCCATGCTTCGCAGTTTTCTCCAAAGCGAAAGGCCTGCGTGTGTGAATAGTGTTACTCAACCTAAGAACACGATTTTAAATGAGCTGGTCATAGACTTAATAAGCTGTAAATTCAACCTAATTATTGCTCTACAACAAGGAGTTTCAATAAAGTTTTATTCACGAGGGAGGAATCTAAGGTTTCAAGCGGGATAGCGCGAACATAATTTTCCCGAGTGAATAAACCCCCCAAAATCACACGACGTATGCAAAATGTCATTTTTAAACCATTCTTCTTAATTTTTCGGTTTAGGTTCAAGCGCCACGTTGGCTAATGGCTACAACTATTGACAGTTGCTCTGCCTACAATTACGAAGCACGTACAAGACAGTAATGATGACGGGCAATGAACACGGAAAGAGAGGACGGACAGTAAACTAAAGTTTGCCCAGACTGCCCGACTTCACTAAGCGACAATTCTTCTTTTCAACCGCTTAGTGCAAGTACGAAAATGGAGTCATAGTTGTGTTCTACAACACAATGTTTGCTGTGTTATTCTTCATAAATCGCTCTGAGATGAAGGTGCACTTTAATTCCGGTGGATTACTTTCTCACAGGAAAACGTGTGATTGAGGTCACACTCCAAACACGTTTAAAAACGAACAAATGGTCCCCTTCTTCGCGAACATGGTGTTCCGCGTCGCCCCTGCGCCCCTCCTCGGATGCCCCAGGCGGGCGTCGCGCCGACAAAGGCGGCCGGCCGGCAGGCGAGCGAGCGAGCGACCGCCTTCTGGGAATCGCCCGCCGCTGTGCGTCCACGCGGCCGGCGCGGGACGCGCTACACAAGCGCTCGGCCGACTCAAGAAGGAGCACATTCTAAAACTCCCAGTAACGTTAGCGCCGTTGGAACGAAACGGTTTGAAGCAAACCGGGAGAAGTATGATTGGCTTGAACTGATTCCGATGAAGTGAATCCAGAGTGGATTTATGAATTAAACACCCACGATGCTGCAGCAAACTGAATAGCCATTTGGGACATTTTTCAGTAACTACTGGTATGCAAGAAGCACGAATCTGTTGGCTGCAAAGGAGTATTTTTCTTCGTGTGACAAAGAGGCTGCTCGGCGAACAAGTGGTGGCTGCAAGCTGCGCCGGACCGGCAACAAATCCAGAGCTCTGAGAATGCTTGGCCGGTGACACGTAAAAGTGAACAGTCGCGATGTCATTAGCAATCAGTATGACGCGAAATATAAAGCAAATCATCTGTTAAGTAGATAATATGTAAGTTAGCTTACGTTACAAGTGTATTATATGTTAACCAAGTGACCTCGTGATTTAGCGGTGCCAGCGACCAATTCCAACGCCTGATTTATTGATTTGTAAGTTTGAAATCGTCAGCATTATGAAAAAACCTCTTCAAATACCTATACAGAACTTACCTTAAGTTAAATGTCATTCCTAGTAAAATTTCGCTTTACCAAAACTCCATGCTTTCTATATCAAGTTAGTAGATTCGATAAGTCACATCGATACTGACTTGCTTAATTAATTCAAAGCTCGGATACCCGAAGCCCTTGAGTGGACGCAATCTCGTGACTTTGGGTAAAAAACTTGCATGGTACCTCAAGAATGTTTTTGTCAAATACTTAAGTCATATTGCTGCAATAAATTATATTGATATCGCGAAAATAAAGAGGAAAGAATGACATAAGAATTGCAATACATTTTGTCGGACGAATTCTCATTTCATTAAATGTCAATGAACGAGACACATTATTCCCACAATCAGGAAACTAACTGAAATAATTCTGTATTGTAATTCTTATAAATTTTACATTAAAAATGAAAACTGTTGATGATTCACTCCCCAAAATATCAAGATCAATCAATTCAATAATCATAAACAATTCAGCAATTGTAAAGTGAATGCCATTACCTCTAAACAGCACTATGTTCACTATATTAATAAAAAAATTCAAAATCTAAGGAAAGGTGATGTCGTGAACTAGTCAATCGAGAATGTGGCAGCCGATTGCACAGGAAAAGAAACGCTGGGAGACTGCCCGCACATGAAACTAAGGCTCGTCACACACACATACACACACACACACACACACACAATCCCCCCTGAAAAATCAAAGCGCGGCGGCGGCGGCAGCGGCAGCTCAACGACTTGCGCGCAATTCGGCTCTCCAAGGCTCTGCGCAGCAACGCCTGCACGAGGCCGAGGAATTCTCTGCGCTTTGCGTCAGATGTATTCACGATGGGCTTCCGAGAACGAAAATCAGCAACGCCGGCCTTTACGGACAACGCGGGAGAAACACTGAGATTTGATACATACCCGAATCTTTCCAAATATGGCCAGATCAAGGGCGTTGGACAAATGTCGCCTTTACGCAAAATCTCGTTTCCTGGAAAACTAATTTTCGGAATTAAAATCGACTCATTTTCTACTTCAAGTGAATCTTCACATCGTCATTTAATCATATCTTATAATTCTGGTGAAATCTATTAAAATAATTCACTCATACTGAAGCCAACTCTGTCGATTTAAAACTGTGTTCTCTTGATGCAGAAACATTTCAATGCAATACAAATGCAGTATGCCATCATGCGCATATTCTCGAGTGTTCATATTGTTAAAATGAAAAATAACCCTATTTACACTTTGTTTTCTGTACATTTTCGCTATCAAAGGAAAACGTAAAATAATTTCATACCGTTGTTTTAGAATTAATAAATAATGCTATACATCAAATTCAAATCGTAACTGTTGCTACTAAAGAAACAACCTTGAAACAAGCTTGGCATCACAATCGTGCGACTTCTTTTCGAAAATTTATATCACGATTTTACGTAATCTATAACTCGACAACTCTACTGCTGTCTGAAAAAATTACCGGCAACTTCCATAACATACAGATAAACTGTCGTGATGTTAAGCCGAAGAGTCGATCGAGCATTCTCGCCCCCTAAACAGAGGCAATTTCTAATCCTCTACGTATCTGATAATAGGCATTGCGTGAAACGTCTCACGCAACTCACGAGCCAAAATGAGTGCTAATTGTGAAAGCCCTGACGTACATGGCACCCTGGGCAGGGCCATAGGCAAACGGTTGGGTCGGCTGTCGCCAGGGTTCGCGCGCAGACGGTCGACGCCGCATCGCGCCGCGGTATGCCCCCGCCGCCGCCCCCGCCGTGTGCCCTGGCTCTCCTCAGCCAGCCCGCGTTGCGCGTGTTACCAAACAAACTATTCCAGATAAGAGCAGTATAAATATTCAAGCGCCGCGATAACGAAGCGTTCGCGAGCCCCCCGCGCCTCTCCCGCCCCCGCCCCCGGAAGTGCGGTGCCGCTCCGTCGCAAGTACGGGTTTGCTTCCCCGCACCTAACGCTGCCATCCCGCTGATATATCTCAGACACAAATACGGCGACATAATATTTCCAGAACAATCCATATGCCAGAAACATTATTTTGCAGCGCATCCAATGCCCTACTGGAATTAATTTTCAATTTATATAAGTTCACGACACCTAATAATTAGCTCAGGTTACTGATGGCTTACAACGCGACTGCTTCTTTAAGACGGGACGTCCAGTGGGCACCCAAGGGTTCGATACTTTTACAATTGTTGACGAATGCATCAGCATTGATTGTACTAAAGGTGTCAGCAGCAGAAGGTGTCACGTTCATGTTATTGAACAACGATGTACTTCCAACGCTACTTCATTTCCGAATTAATAATCTAATGGCATTTACATTCGCGCATGATCATTTCTTCATATCTGTTTACTTACAGACCTCACACGTTATACGTAAACAGACAACGAAGTGAATATGCATATTACGATGTACGATATTACGAAGTACACGAACAATAGTTCGCTTCCTTACAGGCAAGTTCGAGTATGAAAAACGACACGAGTCCTTCAACAAAGATCTACTACGTGGAGTTACTAAGTGGATCCATAAGGGAGATTTTGAGTGATATACACGCGGTGACTGAAAACCCATCTTGCAAGAGTAATTGCCTTCGAATGAGATGCTACAACGGGGAGAAATGAACACTCTTCATGAAAATATATCCGATGGAGAGTTCAAGATTATAACTATGTTCAAGTACAACTAAGTTCAAGAATTCCTTGACAATGAACCCAAATATTTGTAGAAGTCAAATAGGAGAATCACAAATCGGACATGGGGCAGGGTCTAAACAAATAACTGTGGTTGACATTAAAAAGTCCAATATGTAGTCTGGTTAGTTTAACATGTTCTAATTATTTTAAAGTTTGGTAGAGCTAGTGTACCATCTGCTCCTTTTTCGAAACGAACATTCTGCAACGCGGAACGAAGGATATCGTCGGCATGGTGGTGTTACATTTGCTCTCTTCTCCTCACAGTCAGACTAACCTCAGAATATAATTTTATCTTCGCTCACAAAAATGGAAACTAGGTTACGTTATTTCTGAAATTTAAGTGATGTATCCCACAAAGCATTCAGTTTACCCACAAACTGTTATTACTTTTGCAATTAGGTTTGTCAAAAGTTTGCCAACATCAATTACCAGAATTTTTTGTGTTTCGTCAAAAAAATGAAAAACTGCCAACCACCTGTCAGTACGTTCCCGATTATTACTAGTAGATACCAAACTGCTCATTCAGAATCTTCGTCTTGCCAGCGAAAGTTTGTGCTGACGATTGGTTAGTTGAAAATGCAATACTTCTTTTATCTGCCTCCATTCCTGACAGGCCAGGGTGGCGGAGGGGCTTGGGGCCCATTCAGGCCCAAGTTCTTCGGGGGTGTGGGTTTGAATCCCACGTAAGGCATGAGGCGCGGGAGTCCCCTTGAACCGCAAACCATATCCTTAAATCCGTTTCCTTCCGCAGTGCTTCTTTGGAGCCGCAGCGTCAGTGGCATCTAGGTGTATCACGGCTCTATTCTTAACTAAGGCCTTTTAAGCGTGGTGATCTTTCCTGTGATAATTTGCACAAAATGATTAAAAAAACATACACTTGTAACTTCACACACGTGTAAATGTAACTTCACTATCTGTTCACGTCCTCTAGAGTGCAGTGGCAAACATAGTTATTCAAACTATCGTTCTTCATGTTGTCGAAGAAATCGATGCCTTCACGAAGGGCACGATGAGCGATAAGCTGATTTGCCCTTGCAAATAGTATTTATTACACCGGAGCGAATATTTTCTTATTAATTCTGGCCAAAAACGCTCATTTCATTCTGTACTCAGAATTAAACTTTTATATGGGCTAGGATAGGGACCCCAGATCCACGAAGACGTGCACAGAATACCCTTCTACTCGTAGTATGACACACACAGTTTAGCGGTTGTCGTTAAATAATTAAATTAAACTTAGTTTACACAAAATAAAATGCAAAACTATATTAAAAATTTATAAAATCTATCATGCCCCATTTTCACAGAATACTTTTTACTCAAACTCAAGTACCAATCAGCACTGACCAATGCCGACGTAAGAGAGTAACGCAAATGAAAAGAGAACCTGGAAGACAATGATGACAAACTGTGTGTGTCATTTTTAAAATATTTTTTAACTTTGTATCTGACCACGCGACGTAGGTTAAAACTTGGCGCATGTGTATCGGAAAAAAAGATAGATGATTGAAATAACAAACGAGCATGATTCTCGACGGTCAAAGGAAGCGGTTGGAGAATTTTCGACGAATACCAGAAGTATTCTCGTTTATAAACAGTAACGGATCCATTGTACTACATTTTTATAACAGCACATGATATTATTGCAAATAATGAAGAAACTTGTTTTCACCTATTCGCACTTGGTAAGAAGAGAAAGTTATGTAATCATACTGCGGAAAACGGCACATTTTCGGCAGAAAAATTCAAATTGGTACCCTGGTAACGAAAAAGTGGATAGATCAAGTTGCCAAATATGATAAATTACTTCCTCTAATGTGATGATGTAATGATCCATGTCTAGTGGGTCGTTGATGCCGAAAAATCAATTGACAGCAAAACTCGCTCGGTCCGTGTGTCCGATAGTCCGTCTGTCTGCCCATCAATCCGTACATCAATGCTAGCGCCTAAACCGTTCAGCCGATTTTCTCCAAAACTGATATTTCCCGACCGATCTGAACGAACTCAAGGCTTTGGGAGTTTCAACAGGATATATATTTTGATTTTGAGATTACATGAAGCTTCAAAAACATGTTCATAAAAAGCCTCAAATACGGATCAGATTTTTTTATTAGCCTTTGTCCTCGGATAGCTAAAAAAACACTTAAGAGGAGTGTGTAGTTCTCATGTTCGTTTAAACCCAAATTTTTATCGATGGTTTCCTACAACTATAATATTGAAGTTAGATATTTTTTCCTTAACGAAATCCGTTCATTAAAGACAGATCTTGAAATCTATCATATAAAAAACAATGTTTGTTGGTTCACACTTAATGCGCTGTTGTAACGTTCTCCGATTGCGATAAAGCTTTATCAACGTATTGCTTGTACTTGTGGGAAAAGTACGTACACTACGATGGGAATGCGCAAAAGACTATGCACATAGACGCGCGTTGATAATTAATTTATGCTTACTCAAGCGCCCCTGAACAGGGCGCTCTACGCAATCTGCCGTACCCTGAAGTACAAGTATTAAGAGCGTCTTCATTGCATAGTCTGCCCCTGCGATTATGAAATTTCACCCGGGAGAGGCAGAGGCACACAGAGACGTACAGAAACAGAAGGGACGGAGAGACACAGAGAGAGAGAGGGAGAGGGAGGGAGAGAGAGGGAGAGAGAGGGAGAGAGAGGGAGAGAGAGGGAGAGAGAGGGAGAGAGAGGGAGAGAGAGGGAGAGGGAGGGAGAGAGAGGGAGAGGGAGAGAGAGGGAGAGGGAGGGGGAGAGAGGGAGAGAGAGAAACGGAGACAGACAGGAACGGTGAGAGAGACGGAGAGAGAAAGGGAGAGGTAAGGAGAAAGAGATATATGGGGCAAGACATCTGTCGGGTTCCACTAATAAGGTGTAATTTTTGAAAATATGAATAGTTTTCGCGAAATTGTATGGTGCTAGTCCCATTTTCGGCAAATTCATAGTTGTTTTTTTCGAAAATTGTAAAACTTAATATTTCATATCTACAAAATTGAAGATTAAAATTTTTGTCTAGACAAAGTCTGTACCAAAAAATTGTTCCTTAAAGGTCATGTACAGTTTTTTTTAACTAGTAGTTTTCGCGAAAGTTGGACTTGAAATTAATGCAATTTTTAACAACAAAAAACATTTTCTCAAAAACCACTGTGAAGTATTTCATAATTTTTTTTCCGCGGATAGAAGAAGGGACCGTTAAAAGAATGGCGCGGTACTCATTTTAGTTGAACTCTCAAACTTTTCGACAATTGCAAATTTATAAACCATACGAGAAAATATGTTCTGTTGAAGACCCAGTATCTTTAATCGAAGCAAATGCAACTCAGCTGCTCCACTGCAAGGTTTGAAACATATTGTGGGTTTACTTTTGTTATTATTATTATTATTATTATTATTATTATTATTATTATTGTTGTTGTTGTTATTATTATTATTACGCTCAGTTCCTCAAAACTCTGATCGTAATCAACAGCCAAGCGCCTTGGGCACTGGAGCTACACGTGTCCAACAGCGGTCGAAGGTGGATATGGGCTCACGAGTCACGTCGGCGCGATGGACGGGGACAGTGGTAGGTACCACAGGGACAACCCCTGCCTACGAAGTCTCACGGCCTGAATCTGGAAGTTTGCGATCGAAAATCGTATTGAGACAGCTGGTTGAAGCATATCTGTAAATTTATTTGGAAGTTAAGAGAACTGCACCACGAAGCAAGGAGTTAACTGTGAGCCGCTGGTTCACTAGCAGATTTATTCCTGAAATTGGGGTGCGTACGAAGACTCCGCACTTGGCGCGACAGCCCGCGAACGGGCCAGGACCTACCAGCAGCTTCCGGCCTCGCGGTCAAGGGTGTAAGGGGTATGTGTGATCAGCACGAAGACATCCCTACGACGTATTCTGGTCTTCTCATGTTTTAAGTGAATTTTCTCATCGCAACAGCAACATTGTGGGACATTGCAAGGAAAACGCCCTCTATAATCTTGCCCGATCAGGAATCGAACCCGGGGTCGCATGATGGAAAGCGAGCACACTGGCCAATGAGCTAAACCGCAAGGGCGCTCCCACAATAGTGTTCCAAAGATTTTTCTGCGGATCAAATGTTCATGGTGTAATTCAAAAAACAAGACGAGTTAAACGTGTGCGACCCGAGCGAAATAATTTTGAAGGCTCGGAAAGACATGGATTTTCCTTAGCAGATCTCTTTCTTCCCTCACGTCCGTTTATTTTACCGTTGCGATTAAATTACGGTTGTGATATAATGATTGATAATACATGTAAGTGTATGTCAGTCATTAATCTGAATAAAAATGCAGATTATTAGTTTCCAATCTTTATTGTTATGAACCACTTTTGTATTCCGTTTCATAACTGAAAATGTTTCAAAGTAGTACTATGCAACAAAAGAAAATTCTCTTTATACTCGTATTTACCGTACCGTATTTCTCCCTGGGGCAGCATTTATATTGGAAAGGTGTTTAATTTGCTATTCAAAAAAGGAAGGAGAAACGTGCATCACAACCATACCGTTATTCGAATTATTTCCTATACCATCTACGATTTCTAATAAAAGTGGTTTGATGAAGAGAACGTTTACAAACGTGCAAAGCGTTTACAAATATCGCAAGAAAAAGAAGTCAAACTCGAACAGCTGCAACCTACGAATGCTTTGAAGAAGTAGAAAGTATTGCCAACAAACGCGAATTCCACAGTGAAGTTGTGGATAACCAACCTTCCATTATCGTACAGTAGTAATATGAGCATTCAACTTTATCCCAAGTTAACTTATCGGAAGTTAGTTTACTGGCACCACTAACGGAAGTTGTAAGGAGAACCCTCAGGCCGAAGAGGGAACGGCTGTATGCACGAAAGGTGCAAAAGACGTAAAATGGGAATACACAAACAGTTCCTTTGTCTTTGTTTAACTTGTCTGTTCCGTTCAAGTGAACACCTGCAAAAGCCATTCGCGCATTCGCACAAGCTGTGCACTTTTCCACCGAGGCGGCGACACAACCAGCACGAAGGCACCTGCGCCGCCCCCGCAGCCAAGTGCGGCCGTCCACAACGCGCGCAGCCGCGCAGAAAGGACACGCTTCTCTCTCGGCTGTTCCCCACGCAAGAGGGAAACGTCGGGCGGCTGTGCCAGGCAGATGGGCGACTCGTGGTGAAACGGCACCTTCTTATTCCATCATTGCTCCTTTATCATCTACATCAAATCTTCATACATTTCAAAATCAAATCATTCATCGTCAAAACTATTACCAGGTATGGTAATGAGGAAGATGCCTGATATGATGATGAAGTGTTAGGAACGTTGCGACAGTGTAGCTCGGCTTGCAGCGTGCTGAAGAACGAGAAATCGACTTCGCCCGATCACAAGGCGCAAATGAACATAACAGATCCGCGCGGACGTTTTATTACTCTGAATTGTACAGAGGACTTATTAATGCTAAAGCAAAAAGAGAAAATGTTAATAAATAAAATATTACGTAAACTTCGAAAGGAATAAGTAGTTTGTAATATATAAGTCGCTGATGCATCAATCGTTGACAGAAATTATTCGTTTTTATATAAAATATCTGACACTCTTTATGCTTTGCAATGTCCTCTCCAAATATACTATTAAATTTAATAGTTAAAAATTCGGCCGGATAGACAGACGGACGTTGTGCCGTCATTCGATATCAAGGACCCACAAAACAAAGATTCTGGCTACACGAAGTGATAGAGGATTCTCCCCCCCCCTTAATTTAGCAACTGGATTTATACACTCGTTATCAGGGCGAGGCAATTAGTTTTTTGCCGAAAATTCGCCGTTTTTCCGTGAAGCATTATATACTTTCTCTCTGTTCCGTAACAAGAAAGTAAAAAATAAAGCTTTTACTAACGTTTTATATACACGGAAGAGATTTGATATATCTATTGTTACTATTATAAGTATTAATTATAAGTCAACAAATAAAAATACATTTTATACTAAGAGTAAATAAATATTTTTTTAATCAGAAAACATCATGTCGACTGGACCCTATATCTGTAGCCCCCACAATAAAAACCTTCCAGAAAAATACTTGGTGCACCTCTGAGCGAAGTAGTCTGTGACAATGGATTCTAGCGCAGCTGAGCCTCGACAGCCAAGAGGCGCTGAGAGAGTGAGGCGAGGGCCACCTGCCGGAAGAGGAGATAAGGCGAACTCAGCTCAACTTGCCGTTCTCTCTCCCTACAATCCGCGTAGCAAATAGACAATAGTCACAAGCGAGCATCGAAATGAGACGGACACTACGGTCGTAAAGTGTGAAACAACAATAAAATTTGAATTGGAGAAGAGTCGGACAATTAGAAAACAAATCATGAAAAACAAATGCCTCCTTCATTGCATCAGTGGGCACCATTCTTCCAAAGATTCTGAATATCTCAAAGATCACTTATATTTTTTCCCCTCCTTTATGTACTAAACAATACATCCCGTCATTAAAAAGGGTAAAATTTGCTGAGGATATAAATTTTCGAAAGACGAACAGTTGCATTTAGAAATTTTCAAATCAATTTAGTAACAAATGAGTTCTTCCGAAAATTAAAGGATATCATACCACTGAATTTCGACATGTACAAGTGTTTCTAAACTTTGAGGAAAAAGACAGGCTAAAAATCCTTCTAGGACCTTATAGGTTTGAGGAGCTGAGAGTGAAATTAATTATTTACGTTACACGCAATAAATATTAGGCACATATTCTAATGCATAATAAACGGAATAATGTTAATAGTTTTTCAGTTGATTGTTCACACAACCAACAGCCTAAACTAGACACCTAGATCCATAAGGCAGTGGGATTCGGCTGCCCAATAATTTTAATTTTTTTTCATGTTTTGCTCTTGGATTGAAAAATAGGATCTTAGAAAGGAAGATATCCTAGACAAGTAATGTCAAATTTCGGAAAGAAGATCAGTGAAGTAGGATGACAATTTTCGAGCAATTCCGATTTCCGTATGCACAGTACAAGACGTAGTACGTGCAAGTACATACCTCCTAAAGGAACTGCTGTACCCCTGCGAGAACTCTCGATGGTTAAACCCCACACTCTTCCCTTTCCTTCCATTTCCATTCTAAGAGGGAAAGTTGTTAACTAAACGTATTTATTCGTTTAAAAATGTATAAATATTACTTCCATTGTACGAACACAATATCATTTTTTTTAAAAAAATGCAATTGACATGGAAGCTATATTTTCACTAAAGATTTATTCACTATTATCGAGAGATTTCTTGGAACAAATCACAACACTTCCTTAAAATATTTGAAGTAATTATTTAATATTCTTTGATAGTTAGCTATGTGACTGAACACGCTGACTGAAGTTTCACCGAATCACTGCTGTTAACAAAAATACTGTAACAGGTAAAACACAAACCAAACCTAAGAAGACAAGTCTTCACTCTTTACTGTACACTCCTATCCCTCCACAATTAGGTACACAGAACTTGTAGATCTCGGCAAAACGTTAAATGAAGACACGCATAAGAAACAATAATCGGAATCAAGCAACTATTAATAGTACTTCAAGTTGATGCTGCGAAAGAGAATCTTGAATTAATAATTATGAAAATAAAGCTCGTCAGTCTGCGCAAACCACGGTGTAGACAGGAAGCATAAATAGTATGTGATATAAGAATCTAAGCCTTCTAAGCGTGACGTCACAAAGATGGCCACCATCACCAAGGGTTGAAATTTACGTGGCATTGACAGGTGCCGATCCAGCAAAAATTTAATAGAATGTGCAAAAATATCTCTCATATAGACTACGCTGCGAGAAACATATCTCTGAGGCCTTTGGACTCAAAATACTGATTTTGAGACTAAGACCCTAGAGCGCTTTGTTTAGTAATTATTTAACGGTTTAGCTGACTGAGTGCGGCGGTTTGCATTTGATATGTACATTTATATGCGTTTTTTTAAACAAATCCTTCATATTTTTAAAGTCAAAGCGCCATTTGTCACGCCACCGTGAAATTGTCTTCATTTAGAGACCTCATTTACAAAGATCGGTTGCGTGAGAGAGCCGCAAAAGGTATGTATACTGCTGAAATAATGAGACGATATGACGGCGTATCTTAAAAAAGCAACAAACGGCCAAACACAATATTATCCTGCTGATAGCATAAATTTAAATACATAATAAATCGACGTTTTTTGTAATGCCAAGGACTACCACTTTTTAAACCAGTTTACAGTAATCCTCAACTTCAGACCAGACACAGGCACTGCAAAAACTCTTCCATTGAAAGATCACTACTCTTAAAATAAATTTTGATATCATAGCTTTGTGGCTCCCAATTTTACAGGGACGACATTTGGAGATGAACGTAAAATTATCAAGGAGAGAGGAGGGTCCCAGTCGGTCGGAATGAAAGTACCTCTGAAGTGCAAAAGACAGCATCACTGGTGTCATATCACACTTTCTCAATTTATTTGTAAAGGTTACGTAATATTATACTACTCAAAGTATTTCAAACCCGTAAAAATATTTGCCCGGGCAGGGATTCGCGCGCAGGTGCATAGATTCAGCGATCCACCGATTTATCCACCACATCATCCAGTTGTTTACGTACCAAGAGCACTCAAAAATTACATATCACAAGGAATGTTAATTTTTTACAAGTTTCGAATTTTAAGGTGTTCTCATGAAAATCGTACCTTATTAAGCGAGCTTCGCTAAAAATAAATAAAATAAATATAATAATAAATAAAAAGAAATATAAATTTGGAGGTCCCTTTTAAGAAAATCTCATTTAAACACATTTTTTGATATATTATCGAGTGTACATGACATTATTTCAAGTTCTAATTTTTATGAACAGATTTAATTAAGCAAACTCTGTTGTCAATAATGTTGTCAAAAATATTTTTAACATCTACAATTTTCGAAAATTCATAGGATTTAATGAAAATGGAATCTGGACCTTCTGTATAAGCTGTACTCTACTACTATTAATTTTGGTGTAAATTCTGAGTACGATGGAGTTGCTGCTGTTGTTCATATAATTATTAACTATATCAAAGAAGGCAGATTGAGCAAAAGCAAGTTTTCGGTATCACGAAGTCACAAAACGTGGATTCTGACTACAATACTTACTCGAGAAAGTAATTTGCTATATTTAGAAACACGAACAGTTAATTAACTATTTAGATATAAAGGACCACAAAACGTGTTTTTCTGTCAAAAAAATAGGTAATTTTTCCTTCAGCAACACAAAACTTTCTCTTCCTATGAAGTAAAAGAAAGAAAGAAAAAATTATTGGGAAAATAAAGATTGGTAACTGAATAAGTGAGGATGGGATAAATAACCGGAGTTTAATACTGGAATGAAACGAAGGCAAATCGACAGAATTCCGAGACAATCTACCACGAATTTGATGTTTTCACCATATTTCCACATCAATTAATCGTCATTAGTACCATGGTTCCAGAAATAGACTGCTATCATTGTAACCAAAGTACTCATTCGAAAATTAAAATTGCAAATGAGACGGTAAATTATCTCTAGAATTCATACAGTAAATATCTTGCTTTAAGCATGAAAGTAAATAAATAATAAATATGTTTCATAAAAATAAATTTATGCGCAACTAATATACATTACAAATATTTCATTTGTAAAGTAATGCAAGATAACTCCCATAATATTTCTTCTATTAATAAACTACTTCGAAAAGTTTCATAATCCCAATTCCAAGAAAGTAGTACACCGACCTACACTGTCTTCGTTTGAAGCCATTACAAAATCTCGGATAGCAAACGTCATGGAAGATTTCAAGCACAGGAAGTCGCAACGTAATTGGTAAATGAATGTTAGTTGTGCGTTATGCAACATAGTAATGATAGGTACTTCACTGTATGTACTGGTGAATGTTTTTCAGAAAAGTTCTGTGTCATAATAAAGTGGTTACTGACGGATGTTGCTATAAACCTTACGGTGAAAAGAGATCGCTTCACTCAAACCTAATGTATTCTTGCCAGTGAAAACCATATCAGATCGGAGCGGAAGGTATGTAAAATGAACATTGGCACAGACAATATGTTAACGACTTGAAAGGCAACCTTTACTTCTATAACGTTTGACAATCTCACTGAAAATTGATTATTTCAAAAAAGTTTACTTAATTGACTTGATTGAATACATTGAAATATTCATCATATATCTATGAACTAAATCATTCGTTATGTAATTATATACCTAGCGAGTTCTACGAAACAAATTGAGGCGTTTTCCTCACTTGTCGCAATGCAACGAAGAGTTATGGTCTATTTGAAGACCATAATAACATTCATTCAAAATTTGGGTGCGTACTTCACTGTGTTTGCACGTAAGGATCTTTCAAGACTTTTTACTAAATATAATACTTATTATTATCCAATTATTGTGTTTTTCTTTTGTTAAGCTCATTAGTTTTGCACTTCAAATCCTTACAATAAAACTCACTTGCAGCACTCAAAAACTCATGAGAATCGTTTCTGCCAAAAACACGTCTCAATCCATCATCATTGTGACTCAGTATCTATGTGCATCTAACATCTCATCCAAGAAAAGAGCCCACAGTTACTGCTGTGACACATTTTTAACATCCGTCTGGAAAATTTTAAAAGCAAACGTAACATAGTAACTGCCAATTTGAAGCTCTCAACTCACCCCAACAGGGCGTCTACAATCTCAATCTTCCCCAGAGGAAGGAGAATGCTCTATGGTTAGTGCTGAACCGCGAGAGGCTGAAAAAGTTTTCTCTCATATGGTGTTTACTGAAGCAAAGAAATTTCGGGGTTTGTTGCCAACTGCCATAATTTTGGTCACTGACAAAAGGGGTAACGATATACCAGTCAGAGCATTGCTAGACTCGGGTAGTGAAGTTTGTTTTATAACGGAAGGCCTTGTTTAACTACTAAATATTCCAAGAACAAAGTGTCACTATTTGATACATTCTGTTAATTATCTAAAATCAGTATCAAATGGGGAAGTGAATGTAACTATCAAATCTCGGTTTAATGATTGGCAAACCGGGGTGCAATGTTTAATAGTTCCATCTATTTCATCAAAATTGCCTCAAACATCCCTTGATTTGTCAAAATTAAAAATTCCAGCACATCTCAAACTAGCAGATGACACGTTTCATTTGTCGAACAAGGTTGACATGTTATTAGACTCCTCAGTGTTCTTTGAAGTTTTCAAAGAAAAAGTATCACGACCTAATGAAATCCCTGTCATTTTGGATACCCTGTTAGGTTCGGTCATAGCAGGATGCATTAACACATAATAAGTTACTACATTCCACATTTCTGTGTATAGGATCCTAATTGTATCCAGTGTACCAATAATTCTGTCGCTTATGGTTTTTTATTTATGAGTTATTTATTTTCTAGTTATTTATTTATTATTTATGAGTTTTAGCCACACGATGCTGGCAACAAAAATGCTATTGACAAGAAGCTGTCTTCACAAAGTGAGCATTCGACATTTCAATTTAATGTAATTGCTACAACTAGATTTCTCAACGGAATGTGCTGCCTGTGATCGATGAAGGTGGTAACACTATTTCATTACTACTTCTTAACGTTAATTGCTAATTCATTCAGAATACCTTTCTTACTACCCCTTACGATAAGGAGGAGTCTCTATCTTATCAGAATCTATCAATAAGGTTCAATTATTAGCACAAGCTAATGCGTACCAATTCGATCAAGTCGGTCATTGGTATTTGCAGGGCACGTTATAAACCTTGGGTCGTGGTACGCGCCTGTCATACCACTAACGAGGGATCTCCACTTAATTACAGTGGAAAACCTGGCCACAAGTCAATTTATAACGGCTCTGAAAACATTGGGTTTCACTAAGGCTACCCAAGAATCATTTTAATCAAAATTAGGTCTATCGTTATCTGCTGGTAGGATTCTTTAAATATCCAGCCAAGAAAACGTACAAATTGGGAAACCTTGGAAAATAACATGCTCTAGGCGCCCTGGTCTGTGTGCAAGAGTGGTGACGACAGAAGTTGCACTGTAATAAAACGCACAAATACAAAATTGCATCGATCACAGCACGAGGTAGAGAGTTCATCCTTTCTCTTTGATTATTCATTCGTATTGTCGACACACATCGCTCAGAAATCGAACCGTTTTTATCTTTTTATTTTTGTTTTTATGGTGCATTGAAGCATCGACCAATATATTTAGTTTACCTACTCTTAATCTTAATCTTAATATTTTTTTTGCTCTTGTGCGTTTGGGGAGTTCACAGCTCCAAACGATGTTTATTTTGTTTTGAATTTCAGGTTCGTGAATCCGCTCAGTGATACGAGCTACAATAATTATATCTTAACTTGTTGTTGTGTTTTTTTTTTATATATTCTCTTTTGTCTTTGAATTGGCACGGTCAATTTGGAACAGCACTCAGGAAGATGTTATTCGTGCCATTCGTTCGCAAGAAAACCGTGTTTTGTTTCGTTCATTCTTAGTCCTTTTGCTTTGTTTTATTGTTGTTGTTTTCTCTCTATCGAATTACCAAGGCACCGCCCGGTACCCAATTCGTTCATTACTTATTGCACTCGGTCATGGAACACCGACTTTTTATATCGCGGTTTCTCTAATCTCGCCTTTCGAAAACAAGCTTTTCAAAAAGCATATTCGAAGCAGGATGGCAGAATTCGCTGCTCGTCGAAAGTGACAGTCAGTTCTACAGCGTCCTGGCCCTGCGACTCGTAACCGGGTTCGACGCCTTTCGGGGGCGGGAATAATGTTGACACATTGCCGGCCAAATTACTTCGAATTTGGCGCCTTGTCTTCATTAACAGGGCGTTTGATGTTCTTTGAAGGCGTTTCAAAGGAAAAGACTATACATTTTAAACGTGGCGCCTTCGAGATAGTCTTAATTTTCTCCCAAAACCCGCGCGAATTTCTTCTTCTTTGGTGTCGAAAACATTCATTTCTCTTTGCAAGTTCTTTGAGTCGAATACAACTTGTTATATTAGTGCGAAGTGCCACCGAAAGATCGCACCAGCTCCTGGCGAAGCTCCACCGGACTTCTCCCGCGTATATTTGCCAAAGGCGAGATGCTTAGAATTTCTATATCAGACGGCTGATCGCCTCGTCACGACAAGGAGTGCGGAAACAAGCGTTTTGCACGTTTTCAGAATTCGACTCAGAGTGTGCCAGGCACTGTATGTAATACAATCACGTAGATAAAGGCTACGGAATTCGCAAGGAAACGGCAATTTTCGTTGGGCAGAGGTAATTGTGACAACTTCAATACTCTTTGTTTCCTTCGCCAAATAACAATACTTGTAAATTGTGTGTCATTTATTCAGAACATTCTTGTCTGACGAGAGAACTACTGCGACAGAAGAGGCGATGTTCCATTGTTATTTTAATCAACAATGCTATGCTCTCCCAAACTCTCTTTCAACTATTTCGCTGCCTTAACAGTAACATACATTGATCCTAGTTCTCAGCTAATATTAAACCTCGGCAAGTTTTACCTTTGAATAAAACGGCTAGGAAAAATCACATACAAATCTAACAGACACAAAAGCTAGAAAAAATCTGAAGGGTAGTTGTTATAAAATTATTTGATACAGAAAATGATGGTAAAAATGAACGAGATAACAAACTATGCATTCACATCTACATCACCTCATCCCTTGTGATATCATAGAGCAAATGAAACAAAAACTATTCTCTCATCAACTACACTCAGCAGTTTTAATGCATAAATAATAATCCACGCCAAGGTCCCGAATATTTTTACTTGACAGGGATAGTGTCTGGCACAACTAGAAATATCTCAAACATACCCCGCTTCCCGTCTGCTTCTAACCGAATAAATCAAGTCCTGCCCCGAGAATCTCGAGATTCACATTTACACGTAGTACACGGAGGGCAAAGGAACGAGAAGGAAGACCAGGAACTCGCACAAACTTACATAAAAATATCGATGTTTTTAAAACATCGATATTATAACATCAATGTTTTGCTTTCGATGTTTTCTTCAGATCGATATATTTTCCCAGAAACATCGACGTTTAAAAAAAATATCATGATATAATTGAAATTTCCAGTATGTATTTTATTAGTGGATTGCTCGCTATCTACCGCCATTAACAACTGCCACTGTTGTCGATCCCCAGGCGGCACGACACTGTTTGCCATTCGTAACCTTTCTCTAGTCTTGTTACTTTTTTAAAAGATATTATGTACGTGGTAATATCGTTAAACTGCAATTTGAACATAGGCTGGAAAATTAAGGCGGTGGTCAAATTAAAGGCAGAATATACTTCAAACTAATACAGACATGTTATGTATCACATTAGAACGAACATTGGGTGGCTGGATAGTGAGATCCGAAGCCGATCTACACATCGGCTATCGGGGTTTCGGCGCGCTGACCATGTCCCGTTTGTTAGGGTGCTGCTTTGCGATTCGCTTGGTACTGATCGAAGACACCAAGGAAAATTACCAATCAGAGCAACTGTTCGCTAGTTCTCCTCCTGACAGAAGTTGAATTCGACCTAGCTATTTATATTATAGCCCCAGCGGAGAGCGAGTCCAAGCCCATGGGTGACAGCGGCGCGCGAATTCTCCATACGCAAGTGGGAAGTCATACAACACCTACCAAATCACCCGATTCCTTCATCTCAAAGAATTTCACTTCGGAAAGTCACGAGAGCCAACACAGAGCCTGGAAACTCCTGTACAAAATACCGCTCATTGGGAATCATGATATTGAAACCAAAAAGTTGATTCCCTAATTGTGACCACCACAATGGCACGTACAACATGAATCCTTTTTCACGGGCCTGAGAAGTACAAGTTTATCCCACATTCAATAGAGAATTGATAAGACTGCTTGTCCCGTCGTTTGAGCCTTTAGCCTTGTACAACTTCGAGGCGTTGCTTTTGCGTATTTAGCTAGTGTCGAAAATCCTGCCGCCCCCGGCCATCGGCACTGCAGTAACATGCGTTGACGAAGCGGGCTGGGGAAGGACAACTCACCATGGCAGCGTGGCCGAGCGCGGAGGCCCGCGCGCAGGGCCGCCTCGGAGCGGGAGGAGGGCCGCGGCGGGCGGCGAACGCGAGGCAACGGCAAGCGACGCCCGGCCACCGCCGAAGCGATCGTCGCTGGTCAACGGGCGGCAGCGGGGCGCAGCGCCAACATCTCACGCCGGGCGACATCCGGCGATAAGCGGACGTTGCGCGACGGGATCGACGGGCAGTGACGCTAGTAGGAACGACGGGGCACGGGAGGGCCGGTGCTGCAGGAAGACAGACGTGGAAACCGGCGGACAGCGAATCCGACCTGAGCTCGCGACCGATGGCCCGCGAAGGGACGCGGGCGGCGCGGGCGGCGCGGGCGGCGCGGGCGGCGCGGGCGGCGCGGGCGGCGCGGGCGGCGCGGGCGGCGCGGGCGGCGCGGGCGGCGAGGGCGGCGAGGGCGGCGAGGGTGGCGAGGGCAGCGAGGGCGGCGAGGGCGGCGAGGGCGGCGAGGGCGGCGAGGGCGGCGAGGGCGCGCGGCCGAGGGCGCGAGAGACAGTGCCGCGGCGCCAGGTGCGCTACGGGGCGCGCAACCGCAGCTCTCTTTTTGGAAGCTTGGTTACAATTAACAGCAGCCATTTGCACGGAGGCGGCCTTTGCGCGCGGAGCGGCGCGGAGCGGAGCAGAGCTCAGTGGAGCGGAGCGGAGAGGAGAGCTGAGGAGATCGCGCGTCGCAGCGGCCAATAGCAGCGCGTGCGCCGGAGCCGGTTCTGCGCCGGCCGGCCGATGCTGGGCAGCTGGCCACGGCGGGGCGGCGAGGGCGGCGCCAAGAGGCGGTGGTTGCGGCTGTGCAGGCGGCTTCTCGCTCAGTTTCAAGCAACGAAAAGGACACTCAGCATTTTTTTTATTAACTGGGGTTAAGGACCCTTCGACTGCTGTCATTGGGATCTATGAGCGAAGATTTAGTGAGTATTTGATAACAATAAAGATGGTAATGATAATGCATGAATGATAATGGGAAATGGTGAAATTAGAGTCGGGGAGTGGGAGAGCTACAGGAAAACTTCCCGTGCGCCTGCTTGTCCACCACAAAGTCGAGGATCGAACCCGCGTTCCAGCGGCTGGAGGTGTATGCGCCGCCAATAGCCTTCGCACCCCCTCCCTGAGACTTTCTACGTCACCCCAGTTTAAAAAGGTTCAATGGATATTGCCCAGAATCAAGAGATAGCTTTACGTTGCATCTATATTGGGTATGTACACTAGGGGCCATAAGAACACGGGAAGTGGAAATTGTTTCACCGTCGGGCGCTGTACATCGCTGCCTGTCTTCTCGCCACCCATTGCGTGCGACTCGTCTTTCAGAGCGTGCATTTGAAATCTCCCGAACATGGAATCCTTTGCGAGCGGCCTCTGCCGCACGGCTTCAACGAGATGAAGGTCATTCTCCGTAAGAGTAAAATTTATATTTTCAACCATTACATTATATCACACGAGAGTAAAAACGTGTTAAAGAACATAATTACAGGTTATATAACTAAATCTATAGCAAAGAAAACATTAATTTCGTTTTTATTTTTAAAAAGTTTAAATTTAAAGATTTTTACACAAATATGCATTATAATGCTGAGCATACGTTCGTTCCCATGCACGGCTGTTAGGTTTCTTTGAGCGGAAAGGGGTGGAACCTGAGAACGACATTTGTGACTCTTTTTGTGGGAGAAGGCAGGAGTCCGCGATTCAATCTAAGGAAATAAAAAGAACGGGACAGTCAGGAAAGTATTATAGCACGCATCTGATCCTCGCTATTGAAGGCAATCAAGTGATTAGGCATGCGGGAGATTTGATTATTTATTTAATTGTTTAGCTATTGTGGAAAGAAAATCAAGAAATTTTCTTTTATATCTATGGAAATAGCAGATGTGACCTTTTCAGTCTCAATTTCCGATAGAGAATCCATTTTACAAAGCATTCAAGAACGAAGTGTAGGTCTGCACACGCTGGTAAGTCGCCTTATTACAGCAACCACAAACATATGATTACAAGGTTTTGGAAAGACAGATCGGCATTGAGACCCATTGCCATGTTAGACGCTTCAATTGAATTGTCGCACATGAACGTCTATTAATATTATAGAGGACGTCTTTCTACGCAAACTTAGCAAAGCTGCTCTAAACCGCGCAAATGAGAAAGTCAAATTGCCAACTACGTCGCTTCAGCGTTCTCACAGCAGCAGCTGTCACCGCTAGCCAACCGCCAGATGCTGCTCGAGTTGCAAATCAACCTGCTTCCATGTAGGGATATTGTGCGAAAATTGAGTTACCTGCCTTCCGTACGCAGAGTGATTGATCAGCAATAAACGCCGTATTTTGCTTCTACATCAGTTCCCCGCCACCTTTCACGGCGACAGCTGCTCTGGTCCCCTATCGCACTATTTTCGGCGAGCAGGCGGGTTGCGAAACAAGCAGCTCAGGTCTTGGGCGCCGTGACAGGCGACATGAAGTATGCCCGCAGGCGCTGACATCGGCGTCCATCAATCGTCATTAGTTTGCCAAACTGGAGATAGACCATACACTCAAATTTACACTCAGCTCGGTTAGGTTCCAATGCCAGACAATCGCTAACTCGAAGTTAAGATTTTGTCAAGAACTATCACACACCAGTCTCACCAGACTCTGTTGTCGAGTATTATAGGATTATGTTTATTACAGAATCATTTCAACTATGCGCTATACAGGACTGTTATAATGTGCAGTTCAATTCTGCCAATTCACAAACTTACGTTTGGACTCGAACCGGAGGACCGGGGGGCGGGTTCACTGTCCCTGCAGAGACAGCGGCAATGCTGGGTTAAATTCAGCCAGTACGATTTCTGAGATTGTGACGGCACTTCCGGATTAGCAGTGTATTACAAACTATCGAACGGATTGAAACAAAATCGTCAATAAAAAGTGTATAAACGTAAACCATTTTTTTTTTAAATTTTACGATTATATAATTACAAATCTTTCGGAATTAGATATTTAAATCACTTTGAGCACGCGGTAGCGGGTTGAATTGAAGAAACGTTTTAGAAAATATGCCGGAGTGGCAGCATGCTCACTTTTAACGGTTAAGAGAAGGAGCCATTACTTAATTATATATCTGTCCTATACCAATTATTCCATCGCTTATAGAAAAATTTAAAATCCTGGATTTACGTGGTTTGTTTTCGTCAATTCTCAGACCTCTATGTAATGGGGAATAGCATCAATCAGTGGCATAGTACCAAATGGGTTGGCCATGGCGCCTAGCTAAGGCCAACCCATCTCCCTTTTTGACGGAACAAAAAACTGGTGGACTGAATCAGTTGACAGCTTAAATATAAACGATTCAGATCACAAAACTGCAATACATTTTAAAATTATTTTAAAAGTATTATTTAAAATCAATACATTTTAAATTTTAATTACAAAGTAGTCAAAATTTATAAAAGAAAAAAATCAAAACTGACAAAAACTTTAAAATTTGTGCTGGTGTGCTGGTAAAATTTGTGGTCGTGTGTGCTACAGACAGGTACTAAAATTTCCAATTTTGTAACTAGTAAATTAACGAAATATGACAAGCAAAATAGGCAAACGTTTCAGACGAAAATATTTGATACATTTTGCTCAAACTCCTAGCCGCCTAATGGTTAAAGCAACTATCACAGAAGACCAATATCCAAAGAAGCATTCTTTATGTGAAAACAACGAACGCCTAGTAATTACAGATCCAGCAAATTGTTATGAAATAGTTCGAATTTTCTCAGCAGTTTTTCATCGCTTGTTAGAGGACTTTGGAGGTCACACATTCGTGGTTACAAATGTACGCAAAAAAGAGACGAACGGATTTCTAATATACTAATGTATTTTTAAGTCATTTTATCCCCTGCTCTTATAATCCAGAACCCGCTAAAATTCCTTTCGTACATAAAGTTGAATGAGCGACTATGAACTACGAGTACTTTGATAAGAGGAAGTTTTCAAAATTAAATAAAACATTGACAATAAGTATACTTAGTAATGTTTGAAACATTATATTTTCGCAAGACTGCAAACAGAATAACAAGCACCATTGCTTGAGAGTTTCCTACACATTGCATAATAGTATTCTATCAATAACTGTGCGGTTAAGAGATGATAGTGGATAGTACAATCATGCGCCCTTTACATGCGTATAAATGAAGACCAATACTTCATTTCCTTGTATAAAAGCAAATATGAACGATGGAGAAGATCAATATTTCAATAGTGTTCGATAGAAGAATTACGGTAAAGGTGGCTACGGCGTGTAACACATTTGCTATAAGTAGTCATTCCTACATCTTTTAATAGTGTTACACGCTGTATAAGCACATATACTTAAGATAGATGTGTTAGTTGTTCGTGGTACTGATATCTATTATCTAAATGTCACTACTCTCACAGAAGACTGCCAACAGGATCACCACGGACTTAAACGGAACATTAGAGGAAGATGTCCGAGACTTGCAGAAGAGCAACAACTGTTATAGGTATTACTTGTTCACTTTAAAGTTCTCTGTTGCTGACGCCGGTGTACATCAGCAGCCACATTCTAAACCACTACAATCACAAGGTTGCATACTGAGGGACATGTACCACGGACCACCCTGACATGCCACGAGCTTATCAACACAATTAGTACCGTGAAAGGAAACAATCAGTAGCACGAGTGCTCAATTATTCTACAGCGATAGAGCCGCCGACACCTCAGCAGTCTTTAAAAATATTAAACAGTTTGATCCCATGAAAAAGAGTGTTTAGTGTTTCTGACCGCGAGCATTAGTCTCGGCCATGAGTGTTTTAGCCGGAAGATGGCGGTGTTATTTCCCCCGTTGGAACGAGAGATCCGGCTCCGAACTACACGCCAGCTTGCAAACTTTTCCCTTTCCAAGCATCTCCCCCAACGGCAAACCGGGCTAAAGTTGAATTGCCGGTATGTGCGGGAGTGTGGTGCCTCTAAGTGAACATGCCTATGTGTAAGGGGAGAGAAAGTGGCAAGAATGAGAAAGGCGCGCGTGGCCTGTTTATTAGGAAACTTCTCCGACATTTAGCCTGGGATTGATCGGAGACACCATGTGAAACTGCCGATCAGAGCAGCCGGCTGTTAGAATTCTCAAGATAGCGCGCGGTCGAATTCGACCTAGCTGACAAGCGAGTGACAAAAAATCCTGCCACAGTCAGGAATTGAATCCTAGGACCAAGCGATCAGAGACGCTGCAGTGGAAAGTTAAGGATTTGCACAGCGCAACAAAGGCAAAAATATTAATGAGTATAATACCGAACTTACTTTATTGACTTTTTCAACATCGCATCTCTAGTCTACCACATGGTTTACATTTGCTTTCAGAACTGCCCTCGTGTGGCGATGTGGGCAACGGTGTGGAGAGATTTCAATGTACCGCGGAGTTTCACAGCTAACTAGATTAATCTCAGTATCCTATAGCCCCACATAATGTATAGGCCATTATTATCATTAGTATAACAGAACACCTCTACTCAACCAATATTATTATATAACCAATTATGTTACATAATCATTAACCACGTAGAATTAACAATTTCGCTTTGAATTTCGAGCTCCCATTGCTTAGGATTGTGTACACTCCGTGGTCACATTCAGAAATGTTCGAAAATAACGAGCCAGTTATGTGCAACGCGTTCGAAGTATAACTTCAAAACGGTAGTGGTAAAATCGTGTTATTTCATTTCGTAGTTTCTTCCCACTCTATTTATGAGTCTGAATGGAAGAAGAGGGCATAGAAGGCGGTGACCTGTTGCAAATGGTAACAGTTTCTTATTAAATCGCTTATTTATATCACTGAGTAGTTCGACATTTCAGAATAACCTTTATATACGAAACGTAACAATGTTTCACACCTGGCTATGAATTCCCCATCTGTGGAGCATCTGCACATTTCAAGGTTGATAATCGTCGAGAATCGGACAACGGAGTACACAACAAACTTGAAATAATTTATTTTGAAACTTACAGCGTAATTCGAATGGTGTTTAGCGCAGACAGCAAGTAAGGGGATAATGAGAAAGGTCAAAGCTGTTTCAGGCCACATCATAAAAGGATTTGCACACAAAACAGGCTGGATGGACGTCCGCCCCGAAGCACAGCCACAACGGGTGGACTCATTGTAGTCAGGAAGGCTGACACGCCATCGCTTCTGAAGTCGCATCTCATAGGACGCGAGGCAAGCACTATACTGAGCATTACGACCTCATGCTCAGCGCAACACAAGAGGAAATCGATACAACACATCTTACGAATTAATGCGATCTCACATAAAACAGCAATAGAGAGGCATTTTAAGAGACACGAAATCCTCAAAGTATCGGTAATATTAAACCTTCATGGTCGTTTACATTTAATGTGAAACTGGCATTACTACAGATCGATTATATTAGTCACGAATTCCTTTTGAATAATTTTCATTATTTTCTCGATTTATGTATTACGATGTATCGTGTTCACGGTAGGTGCAGTGAATTTTACTTATCGAATTTAAGATAAGCCAAGGACGTGTGCCAAAAAATATATTTAAAAAATTAATGTGTATTAAACATGTGCAAATCACTATCAGCGAGTCTTATCTCCTTTCACTCTCAACAACACTATCCCAAACCAATGTGGTTTAAAATAGTACAGAGCATGTCTGAATTCGCACACAAATGAATTATTCAAGGCTTCTTAGAACTCGAACCTTGAACCTTGAAAAAATTTCAAGGTCTAGGCATAACACGTACATTTAAAACTAAAACATTTGCATTGACTTCAAAATGACTCAGAAGGGTTTGTGGCATTGCCAACAATTCCATGCGTAGGAATAAAATAAATTAAAACAAACTTCCTAACAACTTTACCTATTGCTAGTTCGGTGGCCAAGAATAATTAATATTTATATTTTTACTTTCTCGCCCTTATGTATGTTTTCAACTTGTTTCCACAAGTTGTTTTCCGAAATTTCAATCGACTGATTAGTTTCCAGACACGCCCACGGCTAAGGTCATTATTCCCGTAAGTGTGTGCATTCATGTAAGTGTGTTCCTTTTATATTGTTTTATTGTGATGACCTCCCACGCTAGTTTTCGCGATCCGGCGCCGACTTGCACGTCCGCTATCGTTTTTTCCCAACCAGGTATCTCCCACCAGCGACACTTCACCCTAGTCTGGATAAGCTCTAAGCTCCCGACATATGTGGTAGTGTACTGTGGTACAAGTGTACGTAAGTATAAGTAAGGGGTGAAGATAGGACAAGGACGAGGGAGAAAAGACAGCGTGTACGTGGCGTGTTTGTAGGGATACAGCTCCGGCATTTACCTGGTGTTGGTTGGGCAAACCACGGAAAACTACCGATCAGATCAGCCGGCCGCTAGGATTCCCCTACAGGCGGCTGCAGCGGATGAATTCGACCTACCTATCTACGTAGAGTGGAAATCCTGCCACCATCCTAAGACGAATCCTAGGACCTCCTAGTCAGAGGCACTGCAGTGACATTAATTTATGTCCTGAGCCACTTAAGCAGGTCTGAAATTTCGAAGACTGAACAGTATTTCGTTTAATCATTGACTAGATAGGTATCTGGAGGTTTCTTTCAGCAGAATCCAAAGCCACTATTCTTAACGGATTCACATAGGAAGTATTTGATTCGGCAAGAACTTCGACAATTGGTATTATAAATACGATACCATATGAAAATTGGTATTACGAAAATTAAATATGAGACAAGAGTGTGTCCAATAATCTGAAATGCAATACAAACTCCATAGTTTGTAGGAGAAAGTAAAGTACTTACTAATTCTTGTGCATAAAACGACTTTTTTCCTTCGAATTCACTACACTGTATCGAACAAATGTTCACCCAGCTTGTCGAAAAGTGCTGATTCAGCAACTCTGTTGGAAGGGTCGTGTGTTGGGCGTGGCTGTTCGTACCTTGATTTTCGCGCGTTCTATCGCGAAGGGTCATGGTCAGTCGTGTCATGGTCTTCGAGCTGTGAGGACGTATTTCTTAAGCGCTCCGAGGGTCACCGCAGGTAGTTGTCAGTGAGCGGCTCAGCAGGTAGTTTTGTTCAGCAGTACGATCGTAAGTGAAGAGCGCCGCACACATCGCCAGTGTCTGCTTGGTATAAGCTAAGTATAACCACAATATTCGCTAATTTTATAATATATTGTTAATACTTTTAGTTTTTTCCTAAAAGTAATTTTCATAAAAATAAGTTCGTTTTACCTCTAATTTTTGAACATCATGGCCACACGCAACGCTAAAGCGAATGACGCTGTCTCTGCTTCGCTTATTGAAAGCATCCTGACATCGGATGTTTTCATAAGCAAAATTGCCCAGGTTGTTTCGGAAGCAGTGGAAAAGAAATTGGAGGTGTTAGTTTCTCGTTACGAAGAGAAACTATTAGAGAAAACTAAGGAGATCGATGATCTCAAACTTCAACTGGAGGAGCGGACTGACGAGCTTGAGCAGTACCAGCGGCGAAACTCCCTAAGGATCTTTGGGGAACCCGAGCGTGATGGCGAGGACACCGACTGCATTGCAATCAATGTTGCCAAAAAGATAGGTGTCCAATTAGACCTAAGCGATATTGATCGCAGTCATCGAGTTGGCCGGAAAACGAATGGTGGTACTCGACCTATAATTGTAAAATTCATCAGTTATAGGAAGCGCCGGGAAATGTTTTCATCCAAAAGAAATTTGAAGAAAACGGGTATCACAATTCGGGAGGACCTGACGAGGATGCGGCTGGAAGTGTTAAAAAAGGCTGTGGAACGTTTCGGCCAACAGAATGTTTGGACAACAGATGGTATCGTCATCGTAAAGGTGAGAAATTCCAAAGTTCGCGTCAGAACTATAGCAGAACTGGATAGTATACATAACTAGGAGCAAAGACTATGTACTATTTTTTCGTTCTTAAAACAAAAATATTTTTAATTATAATTTTTTTACTTTTTTGCGTCTTTTGCTAATTTTTATAGTGCTATTGAATTACTATTACTATTATTAATATTATCATAATATTTGCTATTAACACTTTTACTTCCAATTTATTATTACTAATATTAGACTTATATTATTTTATATTACAACATTTTAATTATATTATTTGTTTCACTAGTGTGCTTATTCTTATAATTATAGTTAACTATTATCCTAGAATATTTATTAGTTATAAGAAATTTATAATAATTAGACTAATTCTAAGTAGTTAGTGCCCCACGTGTAATTGTAAGCAACTTATTTAACTCCAATTCCTTTCTGCTTATTGCTTTTGATTTTTTTTCCACCGCGGATATCTTCATAAATGTGGCAACGAAGCTTAACACCGTCTTTTCCTCAGTCCACGCGTTCCAGGAATTCTGTACCTGTGTTTAGTGCTAATCCGGAAGTGGAGAGGATACTGGCTCACCCCAGCCCCGTGGAAAGTCCCATACCTGCTCGAAGTAGCCCCGCAACCCTCCAGGATTTACAAATTTCTTTGTCTAAGTTCCCTCGTGGCTTGTCTGTTTTCCACGTAAATGCCCAATCACTTAAGCAGCATTACTCCGAAATTTCAAATATTATAACTGAAACGAAACCAGACCTGTTATTAATAAGCGAAACATGGCTAAAATCTACAATAAAATCAGGACTCGTATCGGTATCTAATTATAAACTCCTTCGGAATGATAGGTCGATAATTAAAAGCAATTTAAAAGAAAAGATGGGTGGAGGGGTCGCATTGTTTGTTCGCAATGACATTAAGGTTAAAGTAGTCGCTCACTCCACATCTTCTTTACCTGGCATGGAATACATGTTTGCAGAAATCCAAATTGGAATGAAACATTTACTTGTTGCTGTTGTTTACTGGCCCCCGAAAACGGGAGTTTTATCCGAATTAGAGATTCCCCTTTCGCAGTTCGCAAGTAAATATCAGGATATCATAATCATGGGTGATTTCAATTGCGATCTGAAGGTACCGCTCACAAACTCGGCCGAAAAGTTTATTGATACTTTTAATTCATACAATTTACAAATATTAGAATTTGGCCCGACTCACTTAGCATTAGGAGCTGAAACATGGATAGATCACGCGATTGTGTCAGACACTTCGAAAGTATTAATGTACGGTCAGATATCTATTTCGGGAGTATCAAAGCATGATTTGCTATTTATGGTGTACTCTATAAAATGTCCTAAATATAAGCAAAAAATTATCCGCTACCGTGACTACAAAAATATTAATTCCGAGGCTATGTTCGACGACAGTGCCAAAGCTCCTTGGCATGACGTTTATAGTCAAACATCTCTTAATAGTAAAGTAGAAGTCTTCAACGAAATTATTTCTAACCTTTTCGATAAACATGCACCATGGAAAACGCGACGTGTGACACGTCCCGCGGCCCCATGGCTTACAAATACATTAAAGCAATTCATGCAGGAACGCGACTCAGCTTACCATCGCTTCAAGTGTAATAAAACCTCTGAAAATGAAAGAGAGTACAAAAAGTTACGAAATTCCGTAAAACAAAAAATTAGAAACGCAAAAATTCGATATTATCATGATGTCTTTAAAGTAAATACAAACACAAAAGACGTTTGGAACAAACTGAGAGACCTCGGAATCACGAAAGCAAATTCTTCTGAAATTTCTATCGATATGCCCTTGAATGATATTAATGACTACTTTGTAAATGTTTCAAAACCAATACCACCTTCTGTCAAGCGTAATACATTACAGAGACTTTCGAGCAACTCACCTGCTATCAGGGATAAATTTTATTTCCATAACGTTGATCATCAAGAAGTTAGTAAAATTGTTCTTTCACTAAAATCAAATGCAAATGGCTCCGATGGTATCACAGCCAAACAATTGAAATTTGTTTTACCATTTGCCCTTCCGGCACTCACGCATTTAATTAATTTCTCATTAACAACGGGAACCTTTCCTCAAGCGTGGAAGCTTGCACATGTTCGCCCCCTGCCAAAATCTGAACTGACCTCGGCGTCTTGCAATTATCGCCCAATTAGCATATTGCCGACAGTGTCTAAAGTTCTGGAAAAAATTGTTCGAAAACAGATTGTAAAACACGTATCCGACTCAGATCTGCTCGATAACTTTCAATCCGGCTTTAGAGAAGGTAGAAGCACACAAACCGCTTTATTGAAAGTAACTGAAGACATACAAAAAGCGCTAGATGATGGCCTCGTAACTGTATTAACTCTTTTAGATTTTAGTAAAGCATTCGACTCTGTAGATTACGACATCCTAATAGCGAAGTGCAAAAATCTAAGTTTTTCTGATTCCACCATCTCTTGGATTGCAAGCTATCTCTACAATAGGCAACAAATTGCAGTAGTTGACGATCTGCACTCCAATCCAAAACCTCTCCACCGAGGAGTACCTCAGGGATCCGTGTTAGGTCCACTGTTCTTCTTAATTTACATGAATGACCTATCAAACGAACTTACGGAATGTAGTCATCATATGTACGCGGATGACCTGCAAATTTATATCTCCGGGAAACCATCACAGGTAGAAATGCTAATAAATAAATTAAATAATGAACTCTCATCTGTAGTCAAATGGTCAATGAGAAACGGACTCAATTTAAATCCTACAAAATCACAAACCATCATAATTGGCTCTTCTCAAATGCATAAGAAACTTGAAGGTTCATATGTTCCTGATGTGCTTATAGACAATGTTGTAGTACCTCGTCATACACAAGTCAAAAACTTGGGCTTAATTCTTGATGATCATTTAAGTTGGGAATATCAAATCCGAAATGTCTGTCGGAAAGTTTATGCTTCTTTGCAATCCCTTAGATATATCGATAAATGTCTCCCTACTAATACGAAGGAAATGTTGGTAAAAACCCTGCTGTGTCCTCATTTCGACTACGGGGATATTGTGTATAACAATTTAAAAGATTCACTCGCTCAAACTCTACAGAGGGCTCAAAATTCCTGTATTCGTTTCATTTATAACATAAAAAAATACGATCACATCTCTGGAGTTTATAAACAGCACAAAATATTAACACTAAAGGATAGGCGCTTGTATCACAGCCTTTGTCTTTTATTTAAGATGCTAAAAATGGGTTCCCCGACATACTTAACAAATTATTTTGTACACCTTAAATCATCTAGATTTCAAAAATCCCAGTTACTCTGCATTCCAAAAAGCAAAACCAGCTACTACAATAAATCGTTCGCAATTACTGTAGCCCGCGAATGGAATAAATTGCCTCCCAATATTAAAAACTCCTCTTCATTAACATCTTTTAAGAAGCACCTGCATGACTTTTTTACAAAGTAAAATACACCATTTTGCTATTTAAATCACTGTAGATTACGGGTCAAATAAAAGCTATTTCTTAGGATTGTTAAGATTAATATGTTTTAGAAATAACATTAATGTTTCTTTTGTAAATGTTACTTTCTTGCGACCTGTTTGATACTGCCGGAACTGTACTTTCATTCGTAGGAGCAGAGGCGGTTTTAAACAAGAAAACCACCCTTTGCATCATGGACCGCAGCTGAGGATACCATCCCAAAGACCCGTTACTTCATGTTAGCTTAGTTTGCATTGTATTAGGACACAGTCTGCCTGGTGGGTTTTCCCCGACTAGCGGGTTTTCCTCCAGGATCGAGCGACGTGTGATGGTGTCTTTCTGTATTAATAGATCACAGTCGCTCGGGGTGAATACCAGGCTGTCGCGTAGCGCGCAGATATTTAAAGCACATAATCTTATTTAATTCAAATTGTATTTTCAATCTCAGACTTGATTTTAAAATTATTTCAAAATTATTATTGTAACATTTTATCCATTTAACCTCTGATGTTGTCTATTTATAAGTTGCTTTAAATGACGTTTGCTTTCCACTAACTACTTACAACTTGTAGATTATATTACTTTTAAATTTTTAGATAACATTACTTTTTAGTAATTTTACTATTTAATACATTACTCTGTATACTTGTGACATGTGGTCAGGCGGAAGAGCGGGCCTGATGGCCCGAGCCTCGCCATATTAATAAAGGCATATTATTATTATTATTATTATTAAGGGTCTCGCGATTTGCTCAGGGCCGGAAGTCCTCAAGTGTAGTATTCCTCAAGTGCGAAAATTAACCAGTTGAAAAAGCTTAATAAATAAAAGTACATAAAGGATCTTAAATATGTGCATTATCTTAAACACATCAAACCAATTGGACGAAACAAAACGTCTCTGCAGAGACGCTTCGCGTTCAAAAATCCTTTTCAAGGACTCTCTCCAAAGACTTTCCCCATAATATTTCACGGGAATGCCATTAAAAATATTTGAGAAATAACGGCTTTCGTTCTTTTTGTAACACGATCATCTGTTGTCGGTATTGTGTCCCTCCCATGCTCAAACACGATGCCCAGACATCTGAGACTGAAAGTGATTGTTACGTAAAAGTGACAGGTTGCGAAAAGAGTCCAACCCAACCTCCGGCAAGTCTGCATACAGCATTCTCCAGTTCAAAGAACAACTACACGGCACAAGTAATATGCAGCGAGATCGCGGCAATGAGTAATGAGACTAGAGCAACGACCAATGGCGCACGATCTATGCGACACGAAACGAGGCCCGAGACACGAAGAACGAGCAACGAGACAACTCCGAGCAACGAGACAACGTACTACCGGGCACAAACAACGAGCTCCGGGTCACAAACAACAAGCAACGAGACACAAACATTGGAGTAGAGAGACCCGAGAAACGACGCCCAAACAAAGAGCAACGAAGCCCTCGCAGAGAGAGGAAGAAGAGCCAACGCGGTTGGAGCAGGTTCAACCTCTACTACAAAGCAACCTCGACCACCTCTAGCTCTCCTCAGCCGCAGAGAAGGTCGGCTGCGCTCGCGAATCCGCATCTCCAGCGTGCAGAACGCCACCTGCGCTCCGCGGCCAATGACAACTGGACCGTCGCCATCGCACGCAGGCAGTGTGCCAGGCCATGGTGGGCGCGGACGAAAACGAGGCAGACCACAAAACGCATTAGAGGCGAAACCAGATATTGGCGCAGAAAGACCCCAATCACAAAGACTATCTTCATAATGAATTCATGAAGGAAAAAAATCCTTCCGATACTTACAACTCCGTTTTTGAAGAAATAAAACCAAATCATGTTAATAAGAGAGTTAAAAAAATACATCAAAACGATATTTGAGACACTTGATCGTTATTTGCCCCAAGGTTTTATATAAATCCTACGTCTTTGACTGTAAACACAGTTGGCTAATACATCCCGAACTGCCTACAGCCCAGAGTCCAGCGAAATCTGCACCCAGAAATTGCATTAATCGGCCGTAAAAGCTCTCCCAGAGGAAGAGAGCAGCGTACGCATAACGCGCTTCGTTGTCCGCCCGTCAACAAGGGCTCTGTCAGGGCCGCTGGCGCGCCAAGGCGAGCGGCGATGGCGACTCGGCAGCTGGACGTGGGGTCCTCGCGGCGGCCCGCAATCGCCGCACAACGCGAACCCATCCTGCGCCGCAGCCCACCTTGAACGCGCCTGGAGCGGGGCGGGGCGGGGCGGGGCGGGGCGGGGCGGGCAGAGCGAGGCGGGGCCGGGTGCTCCGACAACAACGACGGCGGAGGCGGAGGCGGGAGCAGCCCGGGCGGGCGGCGCGGCACAGCGCAGCGCGCCTCTCACGTGACGCTTGACGTCAATGCTGACCTCCGCGTGCTTACGGGTTGACTCGCGGCATGGCGCGACGGCCGGTTTGCCTGCACGCCCGGGGTAACGCCGCCACGCCGTCCACGCTAGGTGGTCGCGGAAGGGCCCCGGGGATGGACACGCTGATGGCGATGGCGATGGCGATGGCGATGACAGGAGTCGCAGCCCCAGCGGAGAGCGAGGCCAAGCCCATGGGTGACAGCGGCGCGCGAATTCTCCATACGCAAGTGGGAAGTCATACAACACCTACCAAATCACCCGATTCCTTCATCTCAAAGAATTTCACTTCGGAAAATCACGAGAGCCAACACAGAGACTGGAAACTCCTGTACAAAATACCGCTCATTGGGAATCATGATATTGAAACCAAAATGTTGATTCCCTAATTGTGACCACCACAATGGCACGTACAACATGAATCCTTTTTCACGGGCCTGAGAAGTAAAAGTTTATCCCACATTCAATAGAGAATTGATAAGACTGCTTGTCCCGTCGTTACAACTTCGAGGCGTTGCTTTTGCAGATAATGAATTTCGAATTTATGTGTCAGTGATTCTCAATAGACGAAACCGAAAAGTGATATACCTCAATTTTGTTTAATTACGTGAAGAAATATATTCAGAAAATAGTATTTTCCTCTTTTAAAAATTTTACGAAAGAGCCGAGATATAGAATAAGAGTAAGTCTTTTTCTGCCGATAAAACGATTCCCCTCAGATCAAAACTGTTCAAATATAGAGATTTTTTGTGATAAGTCACTTTCCTTATGCGCCGTCGATAAGTCGTTATTGCGAGCGCCACGATATACTGACCGATCAGTACATCATTCTTTTCGGACTCTGGCAGTTATGCATATTGAAGTAGGGATTTAAACCTATGTTCTTTCAGATTTGGGGACTATAAAATGGAAGTTGCAACAACCCTCTCCAAGTGCTCAGAATACATTTGTAAAGGAGAAATGAAATAATGTTGGTTAAGATACAAGCTAATACGACGAACCACGAAAGTGCATAGTCAAAACGTGTTTTGTACGCGTAAAGCATCCTTTTCTTCATGCTCAGTGATTTTCCTTATATTATCGGCTATTTTTTTCTGCAAATCTCTTAGAAGATCAAACATTATAATTTCAAAATATTATATTGAACATTCAACACGATGTATGAAACAACCTCAAAACCACAGAGCTAATGCTAAGCTTCAGTAAGTTCTAACTGGACTCTTCTCAAGCCATCGCGAGCAAAGGCGCAAAATAATTATCTGAGACAAAGGGAGAGGAAAACACGCCGAAGGACCTTCAGTCTGGGAGACATTTGGCATAAAAACTGACAAAAACTGTCGATGTCTCACAACTTCCACGCTATGTATTCCAAACGTTACGTTTATTACATAATACTTTATTGAGAGCACTGTCTTTTTTTGTACTTATTTCAGTTCTTATACTACTATGAAGTCGGCATTAACAGCACATGTGAAGTGCACATGATTTATTTTGATAATATAATTTAATGAGATCCGGGTCGAATATAAAAATTGTTAAGCGACGGAAGTGTAGCAAATTCTACACTATTGACAATTAAATCGCCGTCGTCTTCGATGAAGACGTTCGTAACGAAAAATTAAGAGGGAACCCATTTCCCCCTTATACAGGGTGCGCCAGAGAAACTTACTTATTTGAAAAGTCAATAAAAACAAAAGTACTTCAATTATTGTTTTAAATTTTTTTATTTGAGAATACTATATCCCAATTTTTTTTTCATGCAGTCTTGAAAATGACATCGGACAAATGGCGACCCCCATTGCGCATACACTGATGAAGTCGATTTTTGAAATTCGTATCCACTCTTTGCAGCATATCAATCGGTATGTTGGCAATGGCGTCGCGAATGTTGTTCTTGAGGTGTGCTGTGGTCTGTGGTCGATCGACATAAACCACAGATTTCAAATAACCCCATAAAAAGAAATCGCATGGAGTCAAATCTGGAGAGCGTGCCGGCCATTGGAGATCGCCTCTGAGAGAGATGAGGCGGTCGGGGAAATGTCGCAACAAATTCATTGAGTCTCGTGCTGTGTGTGCTGTGGCTCCATCTTGCTGAAACCACACGTTCCTAACGTTCATTTCTTCGAGTCTTGGAAGAAAAAATTCCTCGATCATGTTCCTGTAACGAGCTCCATTCACGGTAACTGCGCGTTCGTTTTCTTCAAAAAAATAAGGACCAATTATTCCCATTACCGATATCGCACACCAGACAGTAACTCGCTCACAGTTAAGTGGCTTCTGGTGAAGCTCACGTGGATTTACACCACACCAATAACGCATGTTGACGCAGCTTGTTGACGCAGCCGGAAATGTGGAAGTGAGCCTCGTCACTGAAAAAACGACCGCGTCTTCAGGCAGGTTATCAACCAGCATTTCACATGCATTTTGACGGGCAACAAAATCGCGTTCAGTTAATTCTTGCACAACAGCCAATTTATAGGGATGATAGTGAAGGTCTTCATGGAGAATTCGTCGAACACTGGTTTCAGAAATTCCCATAGCAGCTGCGTGTTTGCGAGCCGAACGCCGGGGAGAACGCACAACTGACTGCCTCACTCTTTCGACATTTTCCGAAGTTCTGATGGTCCGTTGAAGTCCATTTCTGGGTTTAGCGACACTTCCACACTCCCGAAATGAGTTAACCCACGACAGAATCGAATTACGGCCAGGAGTGAAGAGTGTGAGGAGGAATTTCAAAGCGAGCGCGGAAGGCACGTTGCGTAGCCACAATTGAACGACCGTTAGAAAAGAAGCTCTCGACTGCGAAGGCCCGCTGCTCTCTAGACCAGAGCATGATGGCAACTGACTGGAGGGTAAAACAAACTTGGGAACTTCCCCCTCCAGATGCGCTCCCTCTCGCCCCTCTACCCGCCCAACTCACCGCGCGGGAATTTTTTTCAAATAAGTAAGTTTCTCTGGCGCACCCTGTACTTTCCAAATTGTCTCTGAAATTCAAATTAACCCTTTTAGAAATTCTAACAAAATGTACACAAAGCAGAGAGTGCTTTGCATGACAATTCTGTTAATCAAAATATTTCGGGCGTGTGAAGATCCTATCTTCAGGTCAATGGAATCTGATAAAACGTTTACCTCACATGAGCATTGGACAGTTTCCTCTTTTACGTCGTTCGAATTCCTTCCAGTCAAAGGTCGCCCTCTGCGGGTGGAGGCGTACCCCTAGGTACAACCCCCTCGCTACTTTATCACTCGTCCATCTTCGCGCGGTTGTGATTCGTAAGTCCGCAAACGATTAATTAATTTATAGGATTAAAATCGCCGCGCAACGAATTATGTTCACGGCAGAAAGCTGCACAACTGAAAAATGACAAGTAAAGGAAATGTGTTACAAAGAATACAACGTAAATGTAAATCGCAATTTAGTAACGCTAGGGCACTGAAACTGAGTGAAAACTTTTCGATCGAGTGAATGAATGCAATTCCGGCCGCGTCAATCACTTCTAATTAGGTCATTAGCTCGTCAATAACAGCGCATGGTATATCTCAGGAGCTGGCGGTGTTTCTCCTAGCGGCGACGTGAGATCCGGCGCCGACCTTCACGCCAGCTTGCGGAGTTTTTCTCAGCACGTATCTTTCTCAGCGGGCAACGCTGTAGCCCCCTGTGTGGTAGTGCAGTGCACCCACGTGTATGTGTGCGTGTGTGTGTGCGCGCGCGCGCAAGGGGAGAGGATGGATGGATTGATCGACGAAACTACGGAGTATATCGGCAAGGGCAGCCAGCCGTTCTATTTTTCCTCCAGGTAGGGATTGAATTCGACCCAGCTTTGACAGCTAATGTTGAAGATCACCGTCAGGATTCGAAAGCTAGAAAATCCCCTCGAAACGTCTGCAATAGGTCTTGGAGCTGACCTATTGCAGTCGATTCAAACTTTTCCGAGTCGACATTACAATTCTTGACCCAAACAATACTTATAATAAAAGGAAGGACAAATATTTCATTTCACCGGGATCCGAGCTCGGGATCTTCTGTTATCAAGAAGTCAATATCCTTCAAGTAAACCAACTTTCTCTAGCAGCAGGCACAACTCGTGCCTCACCAAGTAGGCACCAGATAGCGTTCGGCCAGCTAGAGCACAAACGTACAACGCAAGGCAGCCACATTTTTTGTTCGGAAAACCACAAATTGTGGTTTGAATAATTTATATGTACGTGTAATTTAAATTTAATTCAATTTAGATAAAATTTAGAAACCCCGTGAGAAGATCACGTGCGCAAGATGAGCCGCACCACAAGGTTCAAAATGTTAAAATTTTAATTCATAATCAATTCCCTATTACTCGATTAAGTCCATCTGCAAGTTGATCATATTTTGAAAGCTTGAGCAGAACAACAAATAGAAGCGCCTGCAACGTCAGTTAACACTTTAAATATCAATTACATTTGTAACAGAATTAGACTTTTTAATACTCTTTCAACAAAAGTGATGCCAAGAGAATCCATTGGAGACGTTTCTAACTCACAATTAAAGTACATGAGTACCCAACCCAACTTCCTCCCATTCACAACATATAAACTCTTTTATGCAACAATATTTGTTTCGAGAAATTTTCTGACGAACATCTTCCGCGCAACTGAAATGATGCGATCTTTGATAAATTAAAGTTCAACTAGAAATTTCCACGTAGACGCAATCTCCCGACTTCGCCTTATTTTTTTCTCACACTTCACTGGTTTCATAGCTGCATGCTAAATTCATCAGAACAGGACCAGCAAGCAATAAGAGAAATTATTCTACTGACAAGTGTACACTATTTCTACTTCATGATTATTAAGTGTTTGTAAACAACACTGAAGCTATTGCGTTTTAATTAACCCGTGAGAAAATTTTGCACATTTGTGCATCTCAAGGATATTGAAATACTATAACTTTTAAACCTATATTCAATTCTTAAATGATAATTTAAAGTTTTAAATGAATTTTTTTATCAGGATCAGCTTTAATACAATACCTGATTTTTGTATTATTTTGACACATTAATTTGAATTACCATTAGTGAGGCACCAAAAGGGGGATTATTTGTATTCTCCCTCACGCATGGGTGGTAAACGCAACGAAAATTGGACTCGTGACTGCAATCGCCAACACAGCAAAGTCCTCCAGAACTTGTGTTAACAATATGCTTTTCACGTCCATAAATGCAAACACAGAGAATAGTATCTTTCTCTAACGCTATACTGTCAATAAAACGTCTAAAAAATCATTTTGTACATTAGGGGATATAAAAAACCGTGTACCTACGGAACATGAAAATTTGATTTTAAGGTCCAAAAACACATCGTATTCGAGTTATGCACGACAGAATAGTATACTGCAGCGGGTTGCGGGTTGCATATACTACACATACGCTATTAATTTTAAATAATTTAATACAATTTAACAAATACTATACATAAATTTTAGGTTTTTCTGCTCTCCTTTTCCATATAATATTTAATGATACCAAATCTCACACTGCTCCGTGCGAGCAAAAATCTTAAAAAAGGGAATAATTTGTTTTCTTCACGAATCAATATAAGATACGTAAGGAACAGAATTTATTGTAATGAAAATGACAAAATACGTATGTACGTATATATGTACCCATTTTCTTCGAAAAATGTAAGAAAAAAGAGAAAATGTGTAAATAACATGACTATTTAAAATTGCTCCATACGACCATTTTCAAATTTTAGAATACAAAAAGTCTCTGATCAGATATTAAATTGGATTCTGAGCGACTAAAAGCATTCCACTAACCACACAAATATAGACTCACACGCCTGGTAAAGACAGACAACGTAACGACGAGTCCACCCAATAGTTGGCAACTCGTTCACAAAACGATGTAAAAAACAAATGACAACAATAGACGCTTGTTTCATTATATTTAAGATATAATTAATATTTAATGTTTATACTCTAAAATCAGTTAATAAGAGCAAGTGATAAAACATCTAGAGCACACTTTCATTAAAAAAAAAACTATTTGTGCCACAAAATGGCGCAGGCTTTCTCGCATTAGTTTTCTAATCCTTTTAGTCTAGACTAGTTTTCGTGTACTGTCCCACCCTCTTTCCAGCTGCTACTTATAGACGGCAAAACGAAAAGTTTTCACATTTTCCCAATTTTTCAGTCCCCTAATAGTAGCATTGAACACAGGTTTTAATGAAAATCAGAGCTGTACTTATAAATGTACCTGAACCGTACTTATAATAATGTACGTTATAACTGGCTTACTGTACTTATGTCATTTCATCTGGTCGAGCAAAAAAGAAAGAAAAAAGTTTCAGCCATTTTCTAAAAAAATGTTGCAAATGTCATAGGAACTTTATGTAATGTATCTCCAAAACTTGGCATATCTTAACGATGGCCGAAACGGCACATCTTATTCCTGACGTATTTACCAACTTTCAGCTCAAAGTATTCTAATATAAAAGAATTACGCATGAAAAGTTAGTCCAGTACGCAGGTACTGAAAAAAGGGGGGTTACCTGGAAAAAAGGGCAAAAAAACTTTTTCTTTGAATACGTTGTACCAGGCACTAGTTAAAGCTCCACGTTTTCGATCTCCTAGATCCTGTGCTAACTCCGAAAGAACCGACAAACCGGTATTTTACTGACGTTTCTCGTTTTTTTTTTCTAACTCTTTAACCTCAAATCCTGTAGAAAATGATTCCATTCAATTTCAAAGAGGATATAAGATCCTACAACTTTTGTGTGAAACATTTTTTTCTAAAACCAATTACCAAGCGAGCTACAGCTCATCAAAAAAACGGCACTTTTTCATTTATGTATATTTCGCAAATATGTGCAAATTACACGTGTGTGATATTATAATACAAATAATTATTATTACATATTACTATTCCTTATGTCATTGTCAGTATTCTGGAAGAATTCTAAAAAGACGCGTGGTTTTGATTGTTTCCTTGCATTAACGATCGCTTTGTGTAACACTGCGAAACACTAATCTTTAATAGGCATTTATATAAGACCTTACGAGTTGATTCATTAGACTGACGATAATTAAACCTCATTTTATATGAAAAAAAGTATTTTAATGCTTTCTTTTCAAGTAACTTGGCATCAAAAAAATAACGAAACGGGCAACTGTAAGATGTTTAGAAATGCTTTTTTTATTACGAACTTGCAAGGCGCAAATAAATCTTTTATTATGAAAATACCTGCCGGAGGTGCTACTCTAAGCAAGTACAAAGTAATTTTCAATATTAGGCCTTCAAATCATTGTTGGGACATTTCTTAAGAGTATTAGTAGTTTTGGAGTAAATTCAGTGAAATTTTGGGGGGATATTTCAATCTATAGTGTTTTTAACTTTCAAGATAGCCAAGTGAACCGGGGGCGTGGATGATGGAATAAAGTGCTAGATTTCCAATTTGAAAGACTGGATTCGAAATTTGCCCTCAGAAAAAAATGGCAATTTTGGTTGTTGTTTTTTTTATCTCGTACGCTAATAAATATGGTGCAAGTCAGATTTCCTTCTAAAACTATGAACTTTCTAAAAATACAGACCTTTGGAAATTGCAAATTTTACACTTATGCACTTCTTTAGTGAAAGACATTTCACGAGGTGACTAAAGAAATAGTAGGAATAGAAGAAATAGTCATTTAAAATATGACGTATCCGTTAGAAATAAAACGAAAAAGTATGTGCATTTGAACAACTACTTACAGAGTCTGTATATTCGCAGTTCTAAGCTATTCGTAACCGCAAGCCCGAACACACGAACTCATGCGGAATCGTTTGGCATCCCATCCATCACAATATATTAAACCGTTCATGTGTTGCGTAGAGGAAAACAACTCTAAACTCGCAAACATCGTATCAGCAACAGAAGTACGTTTTTTCAACACAAGTAAATGCAAAATTTGTTTGTTTATTGTTATTATTATTATTGCTTAAATTATTAAAATTGATCATAATTACACATCTCAAATTATGTCTCTATGAATCTAAATGGTCTCAGAAAAAATTATCATCAGTTTTATTACCGGGTGCAATAGCACATGGTTGCGACTTTGCAATTAAAATTTTCGTAGACTGGGACGTCGTAGCTTCGAGCCTTGACGGTGGCGAAATTTCATCAATTTAGAGACCTGATCAACTGTGTGGTTGAGAATTCTGGAGATCCAAACTGATAGATTTACACAAAAGTCACGAACCGCCCGTGAACCTTCCTTCCCCAACCTGATCCCACTTCCGCTCATAAGGCACGGTGTTCGGCTGATCCTCAGTTCCCATATGATCCATCCCCTTGATTCCGAAAATCTCTTGCAGTATAGTGTACGAGCGGAGGTTCGGCCCGCGCTTTAGCGCCTTCGGAAAGATGGAAGACGTTTTTATTAGTATTTTTAATGCGACAGCGCACACATGACCAGCTTTTGCTGCTACTGGTCAACAGTTCACGAAGTCACGCACGTGACACCTGCCGCTGGTCCTTAGCAACTCCCCATGAGCTTAGTGTTGTGCAGATTCACGAGATGCTCCGTGTACGTACCTTCCAAAATCCGACGCGGAGTCGCCTAATACGGGTAAATGCTATATTTGTAACCACGTTACACAAAATGTCCGACCACACGTTCATTGGAACAAAGTTATCTTCGACTACTCTAGAAGTTTCATGGATCTTCAATTACGAGAGGATATTTAAGAGTGTGCGTTGATTGAAATGAAGGACCGCGAGCCCGATTTACACGTTAACGCGCAATATTCCTCGCCTTTTAAGATTAATATCTAAGAAGACTCTTTATTATGCTCTGAAACTTACTCTAAGAACTGTAGTCCTTTCCCTATTTTCAAGATGTCGAGTCCCGTTTCAAAGTGTCTCGTTTCCCTTATTTTCCACTTTACAAACACCGTGCGTCATTTTACAGAAATTAACAAAATGTAACTACGTACCTCAATAGCCTCGCAGGGGGAATCATCTGCTTTCCTTTCAGTGTTGGATCCATTCGTAGTGAGCCTCTTCGTTAGGAACTGAAAATAATGAATTTCAGATGAGTGCGCTTGGAATCGTTTTATCGTACGAGACAGTTATTATCCACGTACATTTCCCTGAGCTCTCATTTTGCTGGATCAGGGAGTAGTGAGGGTTTCGGTGACAAGACTCTTATATAAAATTTGTTGTTCGTTTGCCGATGCAAAGAGTTTCTATGACATAGAAGCAAACAATTTCTTGTTGCCAATGTTGTCACGGGCGTTCGTTATAATTTATTTTTAACTATGCATCTACGTTTTGTAAAAGAGCGACGATGGGCTCTGTAGCTCAAGAAAAGGAGAGCGGAGTATACTGACGCACACACAAGAGCGCCCATGGTCGGGTTTCCGATGTAGATTAGAAACCGGCAACCCACCCCTAAACTCGGAAATTCCATCATAAAAGTCGCTTCAGAACAGAGAATTAATTGGATAAGAAAACGTACTTACCCGTAAAGTCTAATGCAATAATGCAGTAATGAATCATCTCATGTTGGCCACTACAATAATAGTCTTTCTCGCTCTGCCCTATATCAGAGTGCGATGACAATTGATCACGACTCGCGTAATATATTCATTCGCTTTTGTTATCAAGTGCATTCTTCATCATTTCTTTGAGTGTTAGTGTTCATCTCTTCAAATAGCTTATCATAATAATGGATTTTACATTCCCTCGAATTAAATTTTCTCTAGCATTTTATTCTCTCGATAATGAACCCTCGGAAGATTTTTTTTTTCTCTGAGAACATCAAGAGTAAACTTTCCGGTGAAAGATTCCGATATGAAACTCGTTCGTGAACATTTTAAGGAGTTTTCTTTGTGAGCATTTATGACATAAATTAGTTAGGACGTTCCATTCATTGAAGCAAAAACCATTAGCCTAAATAATGAGAAGCGGTAGACTGTTCGTTTGTTTCACGAATTTCTAGCTTGATGTTCGCAATGGTTGCACACGAACTTGAAACCTACACGTCTTTCGATATTCACAATTACCAACAATCAGCCAGCGGCGCATTGACCGTTTGCGCTTACCCGAGCGCTAAGAGGTCTGCTTTTGACAGGTTTTAAAACATTGAGGATCGCCGAAGACCGCATCGTCCTGCGACATTCTTGCTTCCACCAACCAGATGAGCCGACTCTTCATTACTCAAAGAGCACACTTCAGTGCGTGTAACGAAATAACAGCGCCTTCATGAGTGATATAGGGACTAAAAAGAATAGTGTAAGAATTTATACAAATCATGTCGAAAAGCAGAAGAGAATGTGTATACGTTTGCATTAAGGCATCCAAGGTTGTAAAGGAATTGGCCTTATATACAGAATTTGAAAGAGCCTACTTTGTTTACTTCCATCATGCTTTTTAACTAAATTTGCAAATGACAAATTTTTAATCAAATATTTATCCATATAAATAGTACTTCTTACAAAGGAAGAATTAAAGTGTACTTCTTTTTGCATACGTCAATACATTCATTACATGGGAACATTTTCCAACCGGTGGAATGACAAAAATTATAGAAGTACAAATGCACTAGTACAAGTCAGCCAACGTTCATGGAATCAAAGTGAATTATTTCTGTCTCCCCCTCCTCCATTTGAATTGGAATCACGGAAAGTAATAGTTCTTGAAAAACAATGAAAAATAATCAGGAAATTTTGAACGCTAGTAACAAAACTAAAGCAATTCAAAAAATATGACCACATCATCTCGTTACTCGGTAGAGAATGTTGTTTTAAAGGATAATGAAAGACAAGCCAGTAATACGGAAAAAGTGGCAAATCTCTTCAACCAACACTTTTCTAGAATTGCGGCTGAACTCACGAAGGGACTAAAACAGCAAAATTCAACATCATTACTTTCCAAAAAAAAAAATTCGACAGTATTTTATTTCCGAAACTCTTCCAACGAATAGTCAGTAAACTAAAAAATAAATATTCATCTTGTTTCCATGAATTTCCGGATTGTTTATTGAAAACTTGGGTACCTCCCTTTATACACCCGTTAACTGACATTTTCAATGCTTCTTTATGCACAGAAATATTTCCAGATATTTTCAAAACAGCAAAAATTAATCCACTTTTTAAAAAATGGAGCAAAAATTAAATTCAAAATTACCGACCAATTTCTCTTTTGTCAGGTTTCGCAAAAATATTAGAGAGGCTTTTCTATACGCAAATGGATACTTTTCTCAGGAAAAACGACGCGTTTTCAGACTCACGGGTTTAGAAAATCAAAATCTACGGAAACTGCCATTTTTTTCTTTTCTTTAAGATGTTGGTTCATCGATGGGCCAAAATGAAGCACTCATTGGAATATTTTAAGATCTTTCGAAAGCTTTTGACGTTACTGACAATAACATTTTGCTATCAAAATTACGTTCTTATGGAATTCGTGGTATCGCCCTAGATTGGATAACCTCGAACCTTAAACATCGATCTCAAAGAGTAGAAATACCGAATATCGCCTGGTACAAAAGGCAATTATTTACTTAACTTTCCAATCCTTTACCAATTAAAAATGGGGTCCCGCAAGGCTCGATCTTAGGTCCTATCCTCTTTCTGTTATACGTAAACGATATGCCGTCATCTATTAAAAACGGAAGAACGGTTCTGTTTGCCGGTGTCACGAATGTTCTTTACAAAAAAGAAACAATAAATAGTACGATTTTAGAAGTTTCAAATTGGTTTTGTAATAAATTCATAAAGAAAAACCAGTTTCAATGTATTTTTGCATTTCAAATCAGCAATAGCATGTTCCATTGAAAATGAACAATAAGCTGATGTTCAGGTAACAAAAATTTCTAGGTCTCTCATTTCAGTCCCACCTCATGGAATGTACATATAACAAAATTATACACTTAATTAAGCTCATTATGTTACACATTCAGAATTCTTTCAAATTCCGTTAGCCTTCATGCAGCCCGTTGCGTGTATTTTGCAAATGTGCATTCCCCTCTGAGATATGGTATAAAATTCTGGGGAAACTCATCATGTAGTACTCAGACCTTTAGATTACAAAAGAAAATTATTCGAATAATGAAAGAATGCCATCCACGTGATCCCCACAAGCCTCTCTACATTGACTTTGGAATCTTACCATTGCCTTGCCTATATATTTACGAATCTGTAATAGTTGTCAAAAGTGACTTACTTAACGGTGGGAACATATTTTCATGCAATACTGGTATTTAAAATTAGAACACACGTCGAAAAAATCACGTTTATGAAGTGTCAGTATCTACAGTGGACGTGCTGAAACCCGTGGTTTTTCATCATGACAATGCCCCAGCCCATTCAGCCCTTAGAACTCGTGAGGTTTTGGCCACATACACGATCACCCGTTCTTCCCCACCCTCCCTACTCACCTGACCTTGCTCCTTGTGCCTTTTTCTTGTTCGCCAAACTCAAAAGATCCTTGAAAGGAGGATGATTTGAGATGATTCCCGAGTCTGTGGCAAATGCAACGAAGGAACAGCATTGGGGAGGAGGGTACTTTGAAGGGGATCCAGACCTGTAACTCGTAAGTAAAGTACATTTTGGTTTATGACGTCAGTCCGCGTATTTTTTGAAAGCCCTCGTATAAAACGAATACAATGTAGACGGTAGTTTCGTTTTCGTAAAATCACTCTTGTAAATAATATTGTTCTTCTCATCGTCGAAAGAAGAAATGTAACAAAGGGAGGCTTACCAATCCCTCCCCTTATGACGATGCTAATAATAGCATTAAGACTTTACGCAGCTTCATCCTTATAAGTTAGTTCTAAAAGATTGCAAAAGATCTGAAATAGCTTGTGCAATCTTACGAAAGAAATGACATTTCTTTATATCTTCCAGATAATTTATTGTAGATATGATAAATGTATATAAATTAAATTACATATATTTTTATATTGCTCAGATCTCGATAAGGTTAGTCAAGCTACACTGTCTCGAATAATTTTCAAGTTTCAGAAACAATGGTGCGTAACATTAAGAAGTTTATAGTTTCTATCTGATCGAGAGATTTTGCGCTTTGAACTGATAAAAAACCAAAATGTTCACCTATATAAGCTTCGTAAAATTACACTTTCCAAATATTAGGGTAACTACTTATCGCTCTTATCTGAGTGTCTTGTATTTATTCCAATATTATCAAGTACATTAAAACGCATTCGTGACATGGGAACTAATCGTTCTACTATTTTTACTCTCTACACTCAAAGCCAACCTTCTGAAAGCCTTCACACACATAAATAGTAATTAGATTTTCCTCGTCTTCCTGGTCCTCACAACCCTTCTCTGCCATCGACAAATACATGCACAAACTAACTCAAGCAGAAGATAGATTTTCCGGGCTGGTAGGCCGTGGTCCAGTTGGCATTGTAGTGGCCCTACAATGCCAGACCACGGCCTTCCATCCCGGAAAATCGATATTCTATTGACTCCGTGAAAGCCTACGATACTATATCAACTTAAGCAGGCTAGGAAGCGCGTCAAAACCAAAACAGGTAAAGCTGCGTATCCGAACCCTCTTGAAAACAAAGACATTCCTACTGACCCTAAAAAACCAGTACTTATTTTAGCTGACACCCATGGCCACCATCATTCCTCCATTCTCAGAAGGAAGTTACCCCTCCAACTACTCAGTCTCATCTATTTTTAAACCTAACGGGAGGTTTCCAGACGTGACTGCAGAGTTGGACACCTACACAAAGACACTGACCAATCAGGACACTGTCATCATCATAGGAGGGCAGAATGACATTAATTTGGGCAGCAACTTTACACCTGAACAACATGTAAACAAATTACAACGTGTCGCCCAAAACACTAACATTGCTAGTCTCGACTCTGTCCTGGTACAATATACCAACACCATGCAGCAAGATTAAACACGCAAATCAACAATGCCACTGAGAGAAACGAATGTTACACTGTTTGAAATGAATTTCCTCTCAGCAAAACTCTTCACCCGGCAAGGTCTCCACACGATTCTTGCTAGAAAACATCCAGTTGGCAACAAGCTTGCAAAACACATCAACTCCAATCCTAGGCAGACTCCTGCCAAAAATACATTCCTTTCACCTTCCTTACGGTCTTCACCCCCTCGAACCCAGTTCCCTCCTCTGATCCTTCTCCCGTTTCTCCCAGTACCACTACCAATTCTCATACACCTGATGCCTCAGTTTCATCACAACTTGTCACTGCAGGGACACACTACAACCTTCGACCACGCACTCGGGGTAAAAATGGAGTAAATATATAGCAACTACAGTCAGATGCAGTAGAACAACATCCGTGTACGTACTTGTAAAAGACAAGCATACTGCACCATAATGTTCACTCCTTTTCAAATAAAACTGAGTTTATCGAAGCAGGTCCACAGAGCGATATAAATCAAAAGGATGTTCTTTGCTATACTGAACATTAGTTATTTCATAATGAACTTAACATTTTCCAAATTCCAAAAGTTTATCTCGCAGGCTATTATAGTAGAGAAAAGGAAGCACATAAAGGTTCTGCATATGGTGATTCGTTCTTTTACGTTCGAAATAATATCGATTCTATTCCCTTGACGGAATTAAATGTGTATTCCGTTGAAAATGTTTTTTTAAATAACTATAGTACATCTTCCTACGCTAAAAATTATATTACTTTTCATCTACAGGCCTCCAACAAAGAGAGCAGTAAACTGTATTATGTTCTTCAAAAAACTAGAGATAACACAAAAATAAATCATCAATCGCTCTTTTGAATCCATTGTTGTATGTGGAGATTTTAACATTGGTTTTCTGGTCGAATCTTGCGAGAAAGAGCAGTTTCTCAATTTAATTCATTCCTTCAGTTTATATATTACAATAAATGACCCTACACGGATCACATTAAGTTCAAAGAAGGCAATCCATCAAATAATAATTAACAAAACCACTACTCGATATGAAATTGAAACAAAAGATTTAGGATCAGTGATCACAATGCACAAATTTTTACCATTATAAGAAATGCGAACACTGATACAATAAATAATACACGTTTGAGAGGATTTACTAAAAGTAAAATAAAATTATTCATAAATTAATTGCTGCAAGAGTCATGGGACGCGGCTTACAATATTGCTGATACAAACTATAAACACTATTTTTTTTCAACGCTTTCATTTCATTTTAACACTTTCTTTCCTCTTCAAAAGAGAAAATTAAATATTTTACGGTAAAGCAATTCTTGGATAACACAAGGGATTAGAACATCATGTAAAAACAAACGAATTATTTCTTCAATTTCTAAGCATCATAGCGTATCTCAAGTTTTCCTCCTCTACTTTAAAAAATACAAATCATTGTTAAGAAAAGTCATACGGCAGGATAAAATCATGAAACATGACCAGGATATTTTGAACTTTAATAATACAACATTGGCAATGTGGAATATAGTAAAAAAATTCGACTAAACCAACTAGAAACCTTGTAGAGAATGTTGTTGAAACCTTGTAGAGAACAGTGGCTAGTCTCTTTAACAAATACTTTTCGAGAATTGCTGCCGATTTCACTAAGGGTCTTGAACCACAAAATTCAACATCAGACGTTTCCCCCAAAACTTTAGACACGATGTTCGTTTCCGAAACTTCTTCCTATGAAATTCTCAAAATAATCGGTAGACTAAAAAATAAATATTCGGACGGTTTAGATGAATTTCCGGATTGTTTGTTAAAGGTTTGCGCGCCCACCATTATACACCCATTAACTCACATATTAAATTTATCCTTATGCACAGGAATCTTTCCAGATATTTTTAAAACAGCTAAGATTAAGCCGCTTTTCAAAAAAGACAACAAAACGAAATTCACTATTATCGGCCAATTTCTCCTTTGTCGGTTTCTTCAAAAATCTTAGAGAGACGTTTTAACGTACGAATGGAAACCTTTCTTAGTAAACACGACGCGATTTCAGTTTGCCAACATGGGTTTTGAAAATCAAAACCTAGGAAACAGCCATATGTTCTTTTCTTAAAGATGTCGTCATCCATGGATCAAAACGAAGAACCTGTTGGAATATTTTTAAATCTTTTGACGTCATTAATCATAACATTTTACTCTCAAAATTACCTTTGTATGGAATTCGTGGTGTTGCTCTAAACTCGTTATGTTCGTACCTCAAACAACGATCTCAGAGAGTAGAAATACCTTACTGGAATAATGGAACATTATGTACACACCGTTCTGATTCTTTGTCAATTGCATGTGGAGTTCCGCAGGGATCGATTTTAGGACCTATTCTCTTCCTACTATTCGTAAACGATATGCCCTCGACGATTAGAAACGGAAGAACAGTTCTCTTTGCAGATGATACGGAAATTCTTTGCAATAAAGACATCGTAAATAGTACAATATCAGATATTTCAAATTGGTTGCGTAATTAAACATTTATACTAAATGGAAAGAAAACTGTTCAATTCATTTTCCATTTCAAATAGACAGCTCTGCACTTCACTGAAAATGAACGGTGTGTCATTGACTGATGTTAAGGTAACATAAGTTTTACGTTACGTTGTGTTTCGCGAATGTTCATTTCCGCCTGAGATATGGCATAATATTCTGGAGAAATACATGTTTATAGTTCCCAGACTTTTAGATTACAAAAAAGAATTGTTCGAATAATAAGCAAATCCCACCCACGTGATTCTCGTATGCCTCTTTATTAATCTAGGTATTTTACCATTTCCTTGTCTCTTCATATATGAAGAAGTATTTTTTGTCAAAAATGACTTAAGGGCGGGAATATATTTTCAGCAAACGGCGTTGTCTATAACTACAACACTACACGTAGTAATCATATACATCAGGTGACACCTTGCCAGGCGACAATAAAAGATTAAATTCGATGTTAAAGTTTAAGTGCCACGTAAATTTTTTTCTGCTGTACATCTGTTTTTATACAATTAGAGACTATACCGAGCATCAAAAAGGAAAGTAATATTAATTTTGACAATGATATTTAATGTATTATATACCATTTGGATCGTATAATTGTAAAGAACATGTAACAAGTATTGTACTTCAGCTTGTGGGTCAATGACCCCCGTCTCGATCAGGTTTTCGTCCAGTTTCCCTGATCCTTGAGCTAATGCTGAGGTGACCCCTTGTATTGCTTCTGAACATAAATGTAACTTCAAATTAACTTCTCCCCACAGCACGTCACACGTTTTAAGTGTTCTGACGTAAATAAATAAATAAATAAATAAATATATGAGTGACCACTCATTCATGTAACGTAGGTCGTGGGGTTCAACACGAGATGGCGCCAGGATTTTTACACTTACTACATACTTCTCTGAAGGAGAAGTCTAGAGTCCGGCTGTGGTATTTTTCTTGATTTCTCCGATCAACACCATACGACAAGCGGTAGCGCCGCAAGTGCAGGACAGTCGGAGGCCAACGGGCGTAGCCCCTGATCTTTTCACGCCTACCGCACAGTCTTACGTATGCAAATATTAACATACCCCTCTGAGAAGGAATGGAAAATGGATATTTTATATTAGAGGTTCTTCAGAATTTTAAAGCGAAATCAAGAGATATGGAAAAGAAAAAAGTCGGTAACAACTTTACTATTGAATGGATGACAACTATTACGCAAACCGCATCCTTTTCTACCACTATATAGGTGATAGATGTAAACACAACAAAACGATTGAAACAGATACATATACTATGTCAATTAAGAAAAAAATTCTCGTTTCACAACGTTTGGTCGATCCTCTGACCACCATGCTTCCCACCCAGAAGCATTTAATTTCGTTTCTAATTAGAGGTGGCTCCACTTCTACAGCTGTTCACCACAGGACCTCATCGATATAATAAATTTAGCTGAGGGTTTTAAATTGCTCTCTGCCCCTTGCATCCTGCTTGATGCAACCCACTTGACGTCCACACGTTACACACTCGTTGCTTCTAAGCCTGCAATTGAAATGGCACATTAATATTAGTGGCGTTATCGAGGAGAAGAAAGAGAAGGTCAGGCAGGCAAAAATGAGAGCAAAAATATAAAACTGGTTACTTTGCTCTATATTCGCATAACGAATTACGAATGATGTACATTCATGTTTCTCGCTTAAGGCTGAATGTCCCGACACTAGTACAATTTGTAGCCACCACGTGGCAGACCCAAAATAAGTAAAATTTTCTTTACCGATAACGTCTGAACAAATGGTTCGATTTTTGATCTGTAAACGGCATTTGACGCCTTTTTTAAATAGAATTTATGCTACGATGACTTTTTCCCAAAAATCTCGCAAAACCGCAAATTTGAAATTAGTTCTCAAACTTCCCAGAACAAATATAAAAATGTAGCCTTATAGCGGATGGCGACATGCTTCCTGAATCCAACGCCGTGACAATCATGCAAATCGGACGAATAGGAGTGTCGTAAAGTGAAATTTACGAAAACATCTCGCCCCCCCCCCATTTCCTCTTCTGCGTCGTTGCGTCACCCACCCGCCCGTTGTGGGCCCTCTGACAGCGCGGTGGCACGGCCAGGCCCGGCGGTTAAAGCGGTGCTACGTCTAAGATTAATTTTTAGCTCTGCAAATAATTCAGCAATTAAAAAATAACAGTATCCTTTTTTAGCTTTATGGGTACTGGCCTGCGATGACGCAATTATGCTCGAATTAACAAATAACAGAGTTGACACCCATATGATCATCTTCTTCTCCTCTACTGCAAGGATGGGTTCATGACCTGTTCTGACTTCTACCAATTTCATTTCTATAACGATCTGCCTCTGTGTCTTCTACTTCTACACATAAACGCTTGCTTCAGAATGCGTGTCAGTCCCATGTATCGAAGTCATTCCTCCCTTCACCCCCTGAAGTCAGAAAGATAGTATTTTGCCATTGATTGCTTGAACCATTAATTTTCATCTTATTTCGCGTCACGCTTCTGGCCTGTAGTCCTATGGCGAGAGAGACAACTCGCATAGTCGAGGCTTGCGAGCACAACCGCATGGGTGGACAAATGAGCATCAGCACGAAGATTTCATTCGTTATCGAATCCCGCCAAGCGATTTTCGCCGCTAACTTATATACCGCTAGTTCAAGTGACAGTGCCTCCCGCGCTGGAGAATGGCCGGTCGGCAAACACATTCGTTAATTTGTTTTGGCCGTGTACAACGAATTCCGCTTGCTAGGTGCATTCCGAGAGCTGCACCCTGACTAACGCCCGCTCTCGGGCACTTGAACCGCAACACCTGCACTTCCCAACCGTTTGCTCCGTGTACAGACCGTGTCATTATATAACTATTCAATTATAACTGAACTAAAAATATAGGAATATTTTGTTTACCTACGAAAATCTCAATGTGTGTTTGTGTGAGTGAGAGTGTGTGTGTGTATTTGCCTGTAATAGATCGAAAATGAAAACTGTAATAATTATTTACGAAACACGTAACGTAATTTCATCCTTTACTTTACGAGATCAAATCATACAAAGAGAAATATCAAGATTGTAGGAAGATAAACCATGGAACTCTACAATATACCGATGACGCAGAAATCCTTGTGCCAGCGTGATTATCCCTTCTCTCTTGCGGTCGAGCAGGCAGTATATTTTCTGGAACTTTTGATTTTTTTTTCATCTAGATCTACCTCTGTTAAACAGGTTATAAAACTTTTAAAATATTTAAAACGACCAACTGGCCACATGTCAACTTTTCAAGAAGTGCGTATAATGTTACGGTCGGCCTGACGGACGGACGGTCGGCCTGACGGACTGACGGTCGGCCTGACGGACGGACGGTCGGCCTGACGGACGGACGGTCGGCCTGACGGACGGACGGTCGGCCTGACGGACGGACGGTCGGCCTGACGGACGGACGGTCGGCCTGACGGACGGACGGTCGGCCTGACGGACGGACGGTCGGCCTGACGGACGGACGGACGATCGGCCTGACGGACGGACGGACGATCGGCCTGTCGGACGGACGGACGATCGGCCTGACGGACGGACGGACGATCGGCCTGACGGACGGACGGACGATCGGCCTGACGGACGGACGGACGATCGGCCTGACGGACGGACGGACGATCGGCCTGACGGACGGACGGACGGACGGACGATCGGCCTGACGGACGGACGGACAATCGGCCTGACGGACGGACAATCGGCCTGACGGACGGACAGTCGGCCTGACGGACGGACAGACGGCCTGACGGACGGACAGACGGCCTGACGGACGGACAGACGGCCTGACGGACGGACAGACGGCCTGACGGACGGACAGACGGCCTGACGGACGGACAGACGGCCTGACGGACGGACAGACGGCCTGACGGACGGACAGACGGCCTGACGGACGGACAGACGGCCTGACGGACGGACAGACGGCCTGACGGACGGACAGACGGCCTGACGGACGGACAGACGGCCTGACGGACAGACGGCCTGACGGACAGACGGCCTGACGGACGGACAGACGACCTGACGGACGGTCAGTCGGCCTGACGGACGGAAAGTAGGCCTGACGGACGGAAAGTAGGCCAGACGGACAGACAGTAGGCCTGACGGACGGAAAGTAGGTCAGACGGACAGACAGTAGGCCTGGCGGACGGAAAGTAGGCCAGACGGACAGACAGTAGGCCTGACGGACGGAAAGTATGCCAGACGGACAGACAGTAGGCCTAACGGACGGAGAGTCGGCCTGACGGAAGATCGGCACGGTCGGGTCGGACGATCGGGACGACCGACGGTCAACCTGACGGACGGACGGTCAACCTGACGGACGGACGGTCAACCTGACGGACGGACGGTCAACCTGACGGACGGACGGTCAACCTGACGGACGGACGGTCAACCTGACGGACGGACGGTCAACCTGACGGACGAACGGTCAACCTGACGGACGAACGGTCAACCTGACGGACGAACGGTCAACCTGACGGACGGACGGTCAACCTGACGGACGGACGGTCAACCTGACGGACGGACGGTTGCCTGGACGGACGAACGGCCTAACGGACGAACGGCTTAACAGACGGACTGACAAACGGACGGACAGACGGACGGACTGACTGACGGACGGACGGAAAGACGGACGGACAGACTGACGGACGTCGATCCCCCACTTGTTCGAATTCCTGGGTCGATCCCCCACTTGATCGACTTGCTGGGTCGATCCTCCTCTCGATCGACTTGCTGGGTCGATCCTCCTCTTGATCGACTTGCTGGGTCGGTCCCCCACTTGATCGACTTGCTGGATCGATCCCCCACTTGATCGACTTGCTGGGTCGATCCCCCACTTGATCGACTTGCTGGGTCGATCCCCCACTTGATCGACTTGCTGGGTCGATCCCCCACTTGATCGACTTGCTGGGTCGATCCCCCACTTGATCGACTTGCTGGGTCGATCCCCCACTTGATCGACTTGCTGGGTCGATCCCCCACTTGATCGACTTGCTGGGTCGATCCCGCACTCGATCGACTTGCTGGGACGATCCCCCACTTGATCGACTTGGTGGGTCGATCCCCCACTTGATCGACTTGCTGGGTCGATCCCCCACTTGATCGACTTGCTGGGTCGATCACCCACTTGATCGACTTGCTTAGTCGATCCCGCACTTGATACTTGCTGGGCCGATCCTTAACTTGATCGACTTGATGGGTCGATCTCTCACTTGACCGATTGCCTAACATTCCTTGTTAAAAATCGGAATCAATATTTTGAGTAATGCATCAAAAAATCTTAAAATGGTATTCGAAGGAAGACGGAAATATGTGAAAAAGGTAGTTATGTACTACTATTACAGACCGTTTATCTGGGTCTGTAATAGTAGTATAGAATCTCTAGTTTGATATCCGTGGAAAAATAGATTGAGATGCAAAGTGACGAACGCATAAATCGAGTGTGTGGCTTGCGTGTCCCGCAAGTACCGCCTCCTCCGTCGGAGCTGGCCGCACGACGCCCGGCCTGGCCGTGCCACCGCGCTGACAGAGGGCCCACAACGGGCGGGTGGGGGACGCAACGGCGCAGAAGGGGAAGGGGGAGGTGTTTTCGTAAATTTCACTTTACGACGCTCCTATTCGTCCGATTTGCATGATTGTCACGGCGTTGGATTCAGGAAGCATGTCGCCATCGCGCTATAAGGCCACATTTTTAAATTTGTTCTCGGAAGTTTGAGAACTAATTTCAAATTCGCGGTTTGCTAGATTTTTGGAAAAAGGTCATCGTAGCGTAAATTCTATTTTAAAAAGGCGTCAAATGCCGTTTACAAATCGAAAATCTGACCATTGATTTAGACGTTATCAGTAAAGTAAATTCCCCTGTGATAGTGCTGCGATCTATTGAATTTTCCTACAAGTATTTTTCGGTGCATTTAGCCTTAAGAAGTCCCCCATATAGCTAGATCAAGTAACAAATCATATTTTGTGGAAAATATTGTGTAATAGAAAAATGTCCAATACAAGATTGAATCGCTTCTTCTAAATTAAGTTCTGATGAAACGCAGGCGAACCAAAAAGAGATTCGGGTAGGAGCAATTTCAGATTAATATTTCTGAAATAATAAACATGTTTTAAAGAAATGTTAGGCTGAATTACAAACGCCAAACTTATTCATAATGAAAATACTCCTTGTGTGAATGTATGCGATCGATTATGTGGAAACTCAAGTAAATTGAGTAAAATGACCATAACAATTTGGCTTTGGAAAGGGCGGGGTCCTTTTTGACAACCGCTGGGATCCACCACACGATGAACGTGCTAAATTTGTACTTACTCTTAGCGCACTTGCCACAGGTCCCAGGTAGAAATTTCTTTTCGAATAATTCCAAAATTGCAAGATTCTACTATTCACTGAGCCTACGACAAAGTTCGACGTCCCAGAAGAGGAAGAGAAATTTGGCGATTATGTGTAAAAGGCAGATTCGATCTTTTCCATCTGTTTCAATACTGTCAGCAAATAATGATATATTCATTATTAGCCAGTGTTTCAATAAAGTTGAAGTTGAACAGCTCTGTTCTAAGTAAATATCTTTCAGAAGCCGATATTTCTTAAAGCATATTTTACAATTTTTTATAGGTGACTAACAAAGGCAAAGTGGGAAAAATCATTGTTAACGGTAAGGAAAGAATTGCCAATTTCCTCCATGTCGGAAAGATCAACTCGGGAGGGGGAGAAGCGAATCGCCGACGTGTCGGGTGAAAGGAATACTTCATTTACTGTACTTACTCTTACAACAATCTAGATAAACTCCCAAAAATTTGGAAATCATACATAGGAATTAAATTTCCCTGAAAGAGATACACCAAAACTTTCTCAGTGTGAGACACCAAATTCTCTAGGGACGACTATCTCCAGAATCCCAGCCCCCCTCCTTAATTCGCACCCTGGTTAAGGAAATTAGAGCCATGGACAGTCATGTATTCCAAATGTATTAGAAGCGCACAAGTAAGAATCAACCGCCTATACTTATTAAAAAATTAAAACACCTGTGTATTGCGTTATATAAGAATTCAGGATATTGTTCTGTGAGAATAAACACATCGTTTAGTGTAAAAATAATATATTTGCAACTCTTGCAATGTAGTCTGAAATACCCTAAAATATCGGGTTTAGAGCAAAAACCCGTCAAGCGACGTCGTTTGACGGGTTTCTGCTCTAAACCAAAAGGAAATTTCCTTTTAACCCTGCAGTGGTCGCATGCGGACAACCACGAAAATCAGGATGTCACATCTAATCCACGCTACTTTGAAGGGTTATCAGCACCACCTCAGGGGTCGGTTAGGTTACACGTTCGGGAAGGAAGATTTTCTAAGAAAGGTGCAGGAAGTCTCTACGTTATTGTTCTTTTCAGTTTGTACCCAGCATCTGTTCTGAGTGGCATTTTAAAATATATTTTGCAAGTGATTTGATTTTGCTGCGATTAGTGAGTAAGAAAAAGTGAGAATAAGTTTTTTGGTGAGAACATATCTAGTTCTGAAAATGAACTTGTACGTAAAAGAAGACATGGAGGAACTTATCACCGTAATATCATACACAATGTCAGGGTGAAAAGGCGAGACATATGTTTCGTACACCGGTAAGAAAGTAGATCTAAAAACAAAGCCGGAGGGCATTTCATGTAATTAAAATAGTACGTACATATAAAACATGAATTTGTTTTACTCAATGTAAGAAAGCACTTCCATAATATTTTGGTTACATTCAAACATTCAAAATTTGGTTACATTATTGCATTTGTAGAGGCTGCGAAATATTACTTAGATGAATTGGGAGAGCATTAGAAGAAACTGCAACGAACATCGCCTTTATGTACTCACCAGACGAGAGAGTTCTGGAAAAGAAACGACACATAATTGACAAAGATTATTACTTTGCCGAATCAATGAGAATTGAAGAGGTTGCCATGGTTACCTCCGTCCGGACGAAAATAAACTTTTTCCTCGCGAATTTCCCGCTTTGTGCTTATGCTCTTTTATGCCGCGTTTTGGCGTTTGAGGTCACGCAGACTGCAGAAATGTGCTGGGAATTGCTTGGCAGCAAGCCGAATCAAACTTTCAATGCGCCCAATACATGTTTCTCTTTGCTTCTGTGCACCATCGCTACGAAACTACTCGCGGCTCCTCTGATTTTCATAACAATCCAAGCTCGTCGCGTCTGATGTGAAAAAAATTGGATTCCGAGAAGTCTGACAATGGGTAAATTTTTCGTCGCGACTGTCCAGGAGATGATGCGATCAAAAGATCGACTCTTCGAACAGAAAGCAGTTAACAATCGATGTCAAAGTACATTGTACAAAAAATTATTATTTGGTCAATTGGGAAGGAATTCGCGCAGTTTTTAAGCCAGATTAGTCTCGAAGGCGGGAAGTTTGAAATGAAAGATCTTTTCTTCTAAAAGGCCTTCAAAAAGCAACAACACTGAGCTGTGCGAAGCGTGGCGCCAAATTTGAATTTGGCGGTTCATGCGCCAACAGCATTAGACACGTTTGTTCTACATTTTACAGTTCTTGTTGTAGGTATGAGACCTTATGTAGTTGACTATGAACAATTTTATGACAAAATTTTGCATTGGCCAACCAGAGATGGTGAAGGTGATAGTGTTGTTGCGCTTCAAGACGAATATCAAGTCCGATTTGTCAAGATTTTGTATTAAACTTTTTTTATTTTCTAAAATTATCTTGTATAATGTAATAAATAATAAATAGTAACTCTCACAATTTCATTACAAGTGATTAATACTCGTAAAAAATATTACAAATCAAAACAGGTCATTTATTGCGGGTTGAAACTTTTTAAAAAAAATTTTACGTGAAAACTATTCATTTATCAATTGCTTTAATACTAAAAAATATTTTGAAATCGGAAAAACAAACCTACATCGCTAGCATACTTTTTTTTAGTTTTCTCGAAATGAGGAATTTGATGTTTGACGGGTTTCTGAAATAAACGATTCAATTGAAACAAATTAGTAGCAAGACGATATTTTCGGACACAAGTTCAAGGGATTTATTTTCACGCATAGAATTCAAACTGCAAAAATTGCTCAATCGACAGATTTTTACTTTCTCATATAAGTAGTACAGAGAAAGTAAAGAAATGCTGCAGAAAAAAGTGCCAATTTTTCGATAGCGAAACTCGATTTACAGGTTCCTGATAACTAAGAATTGGATTTTTCTTGCTCCTGAATGTAGTAAATGATTTTTTTCGAATACGTGGTGTAATTCATGTTTTCTCAATCCTACATACTATAAAAATTGTTTTCGGCAAAACGGCTGTCTATGAACAACACTACCGCCTAAACCATTCAGAGGAATATCCCCCAAATGATCAATCCTCCATCGATCTAGCCGCCTCAAAGCCCTATAATTTGTAAATGAGTTTTAAGGCCCATTTCCTGAAAAGCTCAAGTAACATTTTCTCAAAACCGGCTCGAAATTTGTCTTCATAAATTTCTGTATCAAAAGACGGGTTGCTCTCTTATGATGGCCTTATTTCAATGAAACCATTGGGCTACCAAACAAATTGTGATATGAAAAAACGAACGTATTTTTTTATAAATTTCCTCAATAAAGTAAAGGAAAGAAAACTAAATACATGAATTAATGTTTTCAGTTGTCTGTGGCTTAGGGGCATTTGCTGTTCCCCGTGTATCACATAAACACGTTATTCTTCCCACAATCCCTTGCCCTGATGTGTACGAGACCTACTAGGTGCAATTTGTGTAATTGAACTGGTTCCATGCAACCAAAATAGTGGTACAAGCGACAAGACGGGGTCACTGCTACCGCGAGCTCATAGTATAAAATGGAACCGAAAAGGCAGCCTTGACAAGAAAGGACTCGTCTAATTAGCAATTGCGAGAAAATTATGTCATTTTGTAGCACTAGTTTAAATTTAACATATCAAGCGTACAACTAGTGATTTACCTCCTCTGTATGGGTGACTACGCTATAGTTCATTTTTGGTTTTTGATTGCATTTATGATTCCTTCCGGTGTAAAATACATTGTGAAAGATTTGTAACAGAAAAATACAATATTCCTGTTTGCTAAGAAATTATTTTCCACTTGGTGGAAATAAACATTATAAATTTACGAACATAAGACGAGGCAAAAATACGCAGCGCACTCAATTACATAAGTTCAACTTTAAAACATTGAGACGTATATTAAAATAACCTTATAAAATAATAAAAATGTATTCCTGGAAGAGGAAAATTAAAATTCCGAGATCAGACTGCCCATGAAGTCAACGGTATTATACAGCATCATGCATGAACAATAACAAACAATACTACAAAAATTACTTCTTGAAAAGAAAATGGTCCCCCAGAAAAAAATGGTTTTTACGTCTACATTCCAACATAAATTACAATTTTTTGTTAAAGTAAGTTTTAAAACAAAAATCATTTCAGATTCTTAAAACAATTTCGGGGGTAAGGAAGTGATGGACCGGAAACTTAATTTAAAACTCTTAAAAACACTTTGTCGTCGTGAATCCTACAAGCACTTTCCCATTTCTTTTCAATTTGTCATCGAATTACTATGATGCCACTGCTAAAAATTACTATTGCAAACACAATTTTACCCACGAAATATTCCAACAATCGTTTCACTCCCTCAAAGCGAACTTCATTTTCGGGAATGCCGCGGCACTAATGAAAACACCGCATTGTTTTGACAACTACTCAGCCATGCTTAGGACAGGCATCTCGTGTCAGATCAAAGTTAAGGCTTCGACAGCCTTTATTAAAGTCAAATGCACGTTTCTAGTCACATACAGAAGGTTGAATAACCTATCCTATCTATAGGCTTACCTCTTTCACTATATTTCGAAGGAAATATGAAGATGAATACGAAGGAGGAGGAAACTGTGTCACAGTCGACGCCATGACGCCACACTACCACTCTTACAACACACAAGTAATAACTGCAGCAACAACCACCAGGTGCACGTTCTCCAGTATGACCAACCAGGACGTCTCAGCAACAGCATCCGATCTTAAAATTGGGAGATTGTTTACTACCCCGTCATTCTTTATTTTTATGGTTTCAATTTCTATCATTCAAAACTATAATTTGAACACGAATAAACTAATAATTTAATAGATCTTTTTACTGATTCTTTGAATTTGAGGAGCAATAAGCTCAGGGAAAACAAAACAGAAATAATTCTGAAAATGCATTAAACTGACACATACCAGTATTAATAGCTTCCTCTTTATTTCAAAACTTCAATTAAAGTATTTAACATTTTTGCGTAAAATTATAAATGTACAGTAGTTATAAAAATATCACTACTCTCAACTCTTTCTTAACTTTCTTTCAGAATAAATAATTTTTAACACATAATTAAATATTTCAATTTGTAAATCTGTCACACTGTTTTCACTTATAACTTTCATATGATTGACTATTTCCAGAAGTTTGGTGCCAATTCCACAATTCTTCATAACAAGTTTAGCTTTTTGGTTGTTAGCTACTAATGCCCACACCATCTGTACAACAGTATTCTTTTCTTTATCAGTTCCATCTGTTAGTTTCTTGCTAAGCAAATGCAAGTAGACAGCTGTAAAAATAATTGATAATTGTCACAAAATATGAACTACATTTAAATATTAAAGTTCGAATTATGTAATTATTTAAACAATAATATTGTACAGTATCATGTCTACTGTACACAAATAATATGCAATATAATAACGAATATGTTTATTTTTTAACAAAAATCTGCGATGTACTCCCCAAAAATGACCATCAGGATCCACCCCTGGTAGGGTCAACTGTTGTACCTTTGGCCACCATGTACCAGAAGCCAGCAGGAATTTTAAAAAAATCCCATTATAAGCATTTAGACGTGGGATTTCCGATCTTTTATTGGGGGGCAAGTATTTTTTTATAATAATAATAAATTAAAGTTTTATAAAAAAATTATTTAAATTCTGAATATTATTATTAAATTTAATTTATAATAATTAATTAACATTAATATTAAATGTATTAAACCATTTCTTTTCAATAATCTGTATTGCTCACAATATGTATGTGATACTTAACTCATAACAAATGTATAAAAATATAGAATATATTATAGCTGCTTGGATTTTGTTTTATATTTTGAAATATCAGTGTCATTTATCATAACTGTGGAATGTTCTTTCTTTTTGAGAGTTAATTCGAGTGTTACGACTCACGATTTTCAGCATGAAACTGTTCAATTTCAACGTAAATAGGTTTAAAAGCAAAATATAATTGAAAGATGATTTATTAATACGAGATATTCACATTATCCCAAACGTTTTATAATACTGAACTAAAGTTCATCAATTTATTATTGTATGTTATTAACTCAGCTTAATAAAATTATTGTTTGTTTAATTATTATTAAATTTCTTTTCAAAATACAGAAAAAAGTAAATGTTTTATAATATATATTTGAAGATCGGCAAATTGATTTTTTTTTTTTTTTTTAATTGTCTCAATAATGGGGGGAGCACTAGCCCCCTCTTGCCCCTCCCCCTGAATTCCGTCTTTGTATGCATTAGACGGTGGCAACAGTCTTTCATTTGTAAATTTCTTATATTTTATGTGTGCTGTGTATCTACATTTCTAGCTCTTATAGATGAATCTTTGAACAGTAATGCAACAGATATGACTATTCAAGGAAATGAATGCTCAAGCCTCATCATACACTCTGAAGGTTTAAAATGACAAACCAAATTACAAGGGAGTTAATAAGGCTGTATTATATCCAAAGCAAAATTATATTTTTCCGAAATCCATTTTCTCAAATACTTTATCTTAACTTTTTGTTTTTTTATCATGAAATTGCAGAGAAGACGTTGTTGTTTAGAGTGGTTAAAGAATCTCATGATAAATTTGAATTTGCCAAAGTTATTAGCAGTTAAAGATACATTTTCATTTTTGCTTTTTGTGGGCTTAGGAAAGCAATGCATATATATATATATGCTTGTCATTTGTAAATCTTACTTTTATTATTTAGTGATTGATTCTCTTACATTTTAAATGTATCTGAAGCATATTTTCGAAGGCAGAATCTTTAATTTATGTATAATGGTAGGTTAAATATTAATTAATAACAACAAAATTGAAAACACATTTAGGGCATTGTAGCCACAATATCCATCTTGGCAATACGTCTGACAATGGATTGCTTTATAAGTCTTTTTTCTTTCTCCTGATCTTTAACAGATGTTTGAACAAGTTTTCCATTCCTCTTCTCATTAATGTTCAGAATGTCTCATTAATGTCAGAGAACTATTTTTAAATTATCGTCTTACATTGTATTGAGACCTTCAATTAGTGTAAGACAAAAGTTTCAGTTATAATCTTCTGATACATTTATAATAGTTCAGTTTTCATACAAAGAGTGAAGTTTAAAACAAGCTCTATCATCTTTTTGTGGAAAGCAAGTATGGAAGTTTATTATTCCTCATATAAAAGTTAAATGTAATACCGGTTATATTTACTGATGCCCATTTGTGAAATTGCTTTGCTGTTTGAATTTGACTCTCAGAAGACATTTGTAAACTAGCTCGAAATGCTAATCGCTTCAATGTTCCCCCTAAACCATTGCTAGCACCCTTGCCATGCTTTGTGACAAAGAAATGCTACTCAGCTGCTCCTGTAAAATCTTTTTCATGAAGACATAAGACCAAAGTACTCCTTGAACACTGCACTGAATTGAGAATGCTTAGTTCTCCAAAAAACTCGCTACTACAACCACGCAAAAATATACATATTACAGACAATATCTCTACAGCACATTACTTGCCCTTATATACCACATTGTTGAGCAAAAGCCCCATGATTCTGCAGTGTTACATTTCGATATTGTGAACTGTTTAAAAGATATGAGAGTGGCCCACAACTAGGGGGGACACCCAGTATACAACTAAGTTTCTGCCTTTGCCTTCAAAAATATGCTTCAGATACATTTAAAATGTCTGAATCAATTACTCAATAATAAAAGCAAGATTTACAAATGACAAGCATATATATGTATTGTTCTCCTAAGCACATAAAAAGCAAAAATGAAACTGCTATCTTTAACTGCTAATATCTTTAGCAAATTCCAATTTATCATTGAGATTCTTTAACCACTATAAACTACAATATCTTCACTGCAATTTGTCGACAAAAAAACAAAAATCTGAGATGGAGTACTTGAAAAAATGAATTTTGAAAAAAAACGTCATTCTTTACTTTGGCCTTAATATGACCTTATTAATGCTCTTATATTTAGGTTTATCGTTTTAAACCTTCAGAGTGGGATGTATACATAAGAGATATAAAGCAAATTGCCAAGTAAAATCACATTTGAAGATGTATTCTTTATTTTGATATATCCCCTGAAACTCATGCAAAACATGAAATTTCATAATTTTCAAAATGAAGTTAATAGAAACGAAATGAAAAATTATGCAACAATTACCATGATAAACACATAATTGGAGTTTTCCTTAGAGTTCCCCAAATTGCTTTCAAAGAAGGAACAAAATATGCCAATAAAAATAAGCGGCCCATGATACAAGGGTCTCTCCTATATTTACAAAAAATGACCCATATTAACCAACAGAAAACACACTTGGAGGAGCAAGACTTCAAGGTTATTCTATAGATACCATCTTGTCCAGGAAAAAAGTCAATTTAGTAATTGCAATAAATATTTTTCAAGAATTATAAAATGTAAATCAATAATGTATGAATTTGGTAGTCACTAATGATCTTGATAATATGGCTTAAAACTATATTACTCTTAAAAACTATGAGTTCTTACATAGTTAACATACAACCACTTACTGGATGATAACAATCTTGGCCGATTAAGATGATGAAATGTTATATTACGAAGTACAGCAAGAGCAGAGTCTTGTATTAAAGGCTTTGAACTGTCTGTCATTGCAATAATAATATCTAAGGCTTCTGGTATCTGAAAAATACACGAATATGTTCAAACTTCATTTTTGAAAAATCACAACCAGAAATTTGGAAAAAGCTTGACCTTTGGTAGTCCAAGTTGTCCCTCTAAGTGAAATGTACAGTCAATTAAAAAAGGTAACCATAACATCTCCACTGCTTCCCAATGTTTTTGTTTCTTGGTCGAAGAAGGATGTAATTTGTTCAAACTCTGAAATAATGCAGTCTACACAAAAGAAATACTTATTGATGAAATTGTTCTGAAAACTTAGAACTGTACCAATAAATTTTCAATCCAACAAGGTTTGTACATATTTACCTTAAATAATACTACTCTACATTCTTGTGAGTGACATGCATTCTGGAGTAAATGAAAAGCCAGTGCTAAAACACTTGTGTCTCCTCCCTTGCCCTGAACCTCCAATTCTCGAAGTATTAAATTTACAATTTCATGTAACAGAGAATTAGAAGAAGGAGCTCTTCGAGCATTTACACCCAGAATTGGGGTGGTTAAAACAAGTGACTGACATGCTGTAAAAAAATAAACATGTTTATGACCCACAATTTTTTTTCTTTGTAATCTTCAAAGATCTCATATGAAATTAGCCTTCCATATAACAGAATTAAGTTTTCTTTTTCTGATTTACCTGGTATACAGTACGTAGTAAAAGTACATAGTAACTTTAAAGTATCGCTCAATAATGTAGGTAGAATGTAGCACCAAGCCCACAATTTGTGGATAGTATCAGCTAAACTAGCACCAACTGCTGCCACTTTCACATCTGGGGCATTGTATAAGAAGTTTGTTAATAAAGAAAATAACAAGTTCACTTCTTGAAAAACAGCATTAACCTGTAAAATAAGGATAAAATTTATTCAATTGCTGAACTGAAGAATACAAAGAGCTATGAAACACTTAAACATGAAACTGATAAATAATATACATACTCGTTTCCTATCAGATGATTTGCGTAAATTGTCTACTGCTTCTACACTGATATGAACATGGAGTTCTTTTAGCTGCACCATTATGTTTTCTAGTAGTCCTTCTTTCAATGCAATTTTTTTTGCTTCATGTGATACAGCAAGTAAACTTGACAAAGCCCCCATAACTGCGGCTTTTGGGAAGTAAGATGGCATTTTGTTGTCCCCAGAACAGTGTCGTAAACTCTGTACTTCGTATAAATGCATCAGCTGTCTACACAGATTTGCCCCTGAATTTGATTGGATATTTGAATCCAAAGTTTTCACAGTATCTCTATCAAGAATACTTTGTAAAGAAATTTTTTTATGGGCATTTTTAATATCTCCTTGTTCAACATTCAACTGTAAATAAATTTATTTGAAAGTTAGAAATGAATTGAATAGAAATGGAAAAACGAAATTAAGAACAAAAAGTACGGAACTTAGCAACCTCAATACACCAATGATAATCTGTTCATTACCACGAATTCATGGTTTGAGTAACAGGAATTGTTTGATCTATTTCTTGAAAATATTTCTTGATCTATACATCAAGTTTCATTGTTTGTAACAACCAAAGAGACAATGAGATACTTATATTCAAAAAGAAATTAAATCACTCACAGAAAGGGCATCCTGAATATATTTTCAATAAAAAGGAAGTTTCATAATTTAATTAACGAGATTCAGGGTTGTTCCGAAGCAATATATTGGATTAAAAATGAGAAATGGAAAAAATTCCTTTTGGGGCGAGGAAATAGAAAATAATGAGTTAACAGACAAACAGATTACAATTAATAAAAAGAATGAAGACACATCTCAGAAAAAATTATAAATGACTCAGGTGATTTCGAAAACATGAGAAGACAACACCAAGAAATTTAACGATTTTACAATGTAAATTGTAGAAGAAGAAAAAAATATCTAATAAGTTTGACCAGTGCCATTTCTTTTATGAAATTCATAATTTGCAGTGATGCAACAATTTGTTCCATGAGAACTAGTGTGCCCATGTATTAATTATAAGTTTGATTATGGAAGATATTTTGTTCCTTTTTTAACCCTCTTGAATAACAGTTCCCAGATTTTGTCATTTCACAATTTAAATAATGTTCTCATCATCAATAAGAACTTTATCTGAATTCAAAATCACTTCACTTTCTGCATTTTACTGACTGAGAAAAAATAATTTTTATTCTCAATTCCTGAATTGAGTTGCTTCCTTCATTTCCCTAGTGTTTTGTAAACTCGAAAGACGTAAAATACTTTTATGCTTCCCCCTGATGGCATATTTTTTGTGAATCCCAAGTTGCAAAACGAGTATGTCAGAGCATCAAAATTACTTTGAAATATCCTCATTAAATTCCCCTCCTCCACTTTCAACCCTTCACAACTAATTTCTTCCAAAATCAGTTCATATTCATTCATTTTAAACATTAAATTATAGTAAAAATATATTTGATGTGGAAAACAAAAGACTGTCAAATTAATCAATATCCAAGTGGAGATAACATACAATTAAATGAATAGAAAAGTTTATATTTCATGCTGAAGTAATCAACTGAAGAAAGCTCATTAATAGAGGGCAGATTTTAATGAAATGTCATTTGCTTTCTTTTCACTTCAGTATAGAAATTAATTCTATGTTATGACAAAGGGAATTGACACATTTTTATGTCATGTTTTTTGTATTTTTCGATTTCAGCTAATAAGTCTTTTTTTCCCTTTTTCCGTCATTTTTAATGCATTGTTCGCTGATTTCATCGGTTTTAATGCCATTTTAATAGTACTTACTTCAAATAATATTTATTCTAGAAAAGCCTTTTCGATTTCTTTGCACAGAAATTGCATGACAACCATTTTGAGTATGTAACCTAAGGTTCCTTTAATACCTATCAGTGTCGGTTCAGCTGATTTCGGGATATTCTGTAGACCAGTACGTAAAGAACAGTCTAAACCAAAAGTTTGAAAGCCGAGTTCACTTGAACAAGAAGAAGCCTCGATTACTTCAGTTAAGTATCCAAGAGCTTTAGTTGGTCATCCAAACTGGTTTTTAACATATTTTTTTAGATCTTTTTTCTTGCTTTTAGGGCATTTTCAAACCACTGTAAGGGCATTTTATTGAATATTTTTGGTGATGTTTTAGGTCATCAAAATCCACCCCTACTAATTAAGATAGTAAGAACGAAGAAAGCTAATTCACTGTTAGTTAAAGAATTATTACTTGATAAATTAAAACATATTGCTGGGTATTACAACAGAAAGAGAATGCCCCTGGACTTTTGCAAGTCCAGGTACTGGCTTAGAAACAAGAAAGAAGAGAGGATCCATTAAAAGAAATGTAGTAGAGGAAACATTGCAAGAAAAAGATAATACAATGAAGAGATTCAACTATCCTTTCATTTTACTCTTTACATGTAATGAAAATTTACAAGTACTTACACACATCATTTCATTTTACTCTTACACGTAATTTCTAGAACACAAAATACTCACTTGTTGAAACAACAATGTCTTGGCTTCCAATAACAATAATAGAGTGAGAGTACTTAAAGCATTGCTTCGTAAATCTGTCGAAGATTTTCCATTAATTGAACTTTCCACAGTAGTCAAAAAGGCATGTGGATTACATTGGAATATAGTATTTAAAACTATTTCGTAACCTTTAGAGTCAATGAGAAAACAGGACAACAAACGAAACACTCTACTCCATAGCCTGTTTCGCAAGTGGACAAGATCTCCACGATATGTACCTAAAACAAGAACGTTACTCATAAATATAAATGTAACTATTTATTTTTCAAATTCTATGCCTAAGAAACTTACTAAACAAAACTGGATTCAGCAGATTAAGAACTTTTTTCAAACAATCATTCATATTTAAAGTAAGGGAAAGGCATTTAGAATCAATACAAACACTTTTTGTTAAAACTGTGCAAACCGCAATGTACATTTCTAAAAGTTCAGAATATTGTAATATTTCCATTCTTGTTGAAAATACATCTGGAATACCACAAATAGCCCTAGATAGAAACAAAAAAAGAAAGTAAAAATATTTAGAGAAAACAAGAAATAAAATAAAATAAAACAAAGAACAAAATGTGAAATTTGCTTACTCAAATAACATTTTAATTAAACCATATCTGCATAAATTTTTTACAATTTCCTCCGGAGAGACAGTTAAAAGATTATTAAGATACCAACACACAGCCTTAATCAAATTAGGTGTTGTCAGGAAACTTGGATTAATATCCTCTTGGGATGCTATAACAAATGAAATTGAACTACATTACTTTTTATAAGTACATATATGCAAAAATAGAATTGTACATGCATGTAAATGGTAAATTGCAAAAAATGTTAATAATAATTCATATTTTTGAACTCACTACTGGTGTACTTTCTACAAAAGAAGTTAGCAATCAGAACTTTTATTGACAATACTAAGGCTGATTATCACATCGTATACATATTGTGTCCATTTACAAAACTTTTGCTCACTATATACATGACAAGAACTAAAAGTTATAATATTTGATCATGTGTATATCCATTAATTAGTATAGAATTGACAAATGAAGTAGCTTATTTAACCCTTCAAAATGGAGGTTGGGTGCAGTAGCATTCCAATGCAGATGAACGGAAAGGGGACGCTTACACTACTGTGATAGCACTAAGTGAGTCTTTTCAGCAAGCCTACATCTCCTCGAGGCATCCTGCAGCACAGACATCTCGTTTCAGAGGTGAAAGGCACATGTCATCTCGAGATAGAATTCTGCATTGAAGGTTTAATAAAGTAAATATGTTGCAGAGGAAAAACAATTCTTTACATTGCTGATGAGTCACTTCTTATATGTCACAGCAGCTCTGACATTTTATTAGCAAAGATACTGAAAAACAAGTTGTGAGCAAACGTTCTAAGCAGGAAATGTCAGTAAATTGATGGGAGCATTATTGTTAAAGAGTGACTGTTGACACGTGTGCTTCTGCACTCTTCACTTTCATAGCATATACTGTGCTATATGCAAGTAGTTTGTGGCTGTCAATAAGATTTAGTGTCAATATGGATCTTCAAAAGGAAGTGTACACAAGCATTCAATAGCTTTTTACTATTGTTGAAAGACAACAAATCTTGAACTGAGTCAAATCAGCCTTCAGGGATTCATGTTTTCACAGGAATAATAGAAATCTCTTTTCAGAGAAGCAATTCTATTTGTCACGAGCACATTCTGTAAACTTTATCCACAAAGAAATATTGAGTGATTGAGAAAACTGAAGGGTACAGAGTTGTTGCTTGCAATAATGGTTCTTGCAAAAGTATCAAAGTATTCTGAAGATGTTTCATTCTGTGCAGGTTTAGCAGTAAATTCTAATTAGTTCTCAAATACACGAGTTCAATGTTTGTTAAATTCTCTTCAAAGTATTCAATTCTTCCTCATCATTATCATTGTTCATGGAAGAAATACAGTAGTTTCCAGAATGAACTTCATGCAGCATTATCCAGTGCATGCTCCATCTTGTGTCCAGTGAGACCATGGGTCTTATCAATAGTTAAGCATATTAAAGCAGATTCACAAGTTTAAGAGTTGTAGAAGAGAATGCAAAAGAAAAGAAAAAAAAAAGGGGGGGGGAAACCTCACCATGGAGCAAATTAGTATCTTGAGAAACACCTGTTCCTGTCGAAGATTCAGCAGTCCAAGTGTTAGACCACATCCAGACTCCAGGCTTCACATTAGTTCCCAAATATAGACAATTTATCATAAGAGCAATGCCAGGGAAAAAATTTTTCTCTTCTAGGAGTGAAAGGAACGAATGAATGCTTACAGTGGGTGGTGTCTGTAACATTTAAAATATATCATTGCAACAGACAATTTGAACAGATCTTCATTCAGCATACAAATACATTAATGCACATTCAAAAACTACGTATTTTAACATTTTATTATAATTCCAAATTGTAGTGTTATTTAAGTAAATATTCTCTCTGGAACAAAGTAATTGTAAATTAGCTCTAGTAGTTTGTTTCATTTATATTTTTAGAAACATGTTAAAATACGCTCATATGATTATACACATAACAATGAGTTAAGTATTTATATAAACTTTTATTATACATAACCTCTTGTGGAGAATTAGAGTCAAGACAAACAGAAGAAATATTTGGCATTCCATGATTACTCAGGTTTGTAAGGATAGCAGCAGCTTGCTCACGTACCACACCTGCCTCTTCATGATCTAGCAAAAACCTTTAAAACACAAACCAACAAATTTTTGTATGAAAGTGAGAAATTTTACTTTATGCAAGAACGTAAATTAAATACACATTTGACTTTGAAGAAACTGAAAAGCATACCCTAAAGAAACCTCCCATATATCTGGAGGAGATCCTCTCAATCCTTGAATCAAGAACCTACTTCCAAGCTGGGTAGAACACAAACCCGCAACTAACTGAAGAGATGAACAACGTATGATTGGGTCTCTACTCAACCAAAGTGTGGGCAACCAACTGAGACTCACTCCTCCTTCCAAGTCACTTCCAGTTAAAGCAGTAAACCAAGCAGCCTCCCAGCTCTGAAACACAAAATTAAATAAAGATATTTTCCCCCAAAAGATTCCATCAATCTTTTGTCAAGTAAACAATTTGCATTTGCTATATGCTAATTGTCTTAATAAAATTCTAATATATGCAGTGAGCAACTATTTTGCTACCTTCATTTCTAATTAACCTAATCATTCCACAGTTTTGTTTTGACATCTTAAAAACACTGGGCTTGTCAAAATATTCTTAAAAGTTTGGTTGGGACTACATCACAATCATGTTTGCAATGGTAAGCATGACAGAATATATAATATATAAAAAACAATGTTGTTTTTTTTCTGTATGTTGGTTTGTGCTTACTGCGGTGCCGTAAGCCATTCATCCGATTGTGATAAAACTTTGTCAACTTATTGCTGGCACTTGTGGGAAGAATATACGCATAGTACAATGGGAATGTGCACATGCCTGTACACATGGACATGCGTTGATGATGATTTTATGCTGACTCAAGCGCCCTGAACTGAGCACTCTACATAATGGCACTTGAGGCAACCCACCACACCCTGAAGTACAACTATTACGACGTCTTGATTGCGTATTCTACCCCTGTGATTGTGAAATTCCTCCCAGGAGAGAGAGAGAGAGAGAGACAGACAGACTGAGAGAGAGAGCAAAAGAGAGAGGGGGTGAGAGAGAGGGGGAGAGGAAGAGAGGGGAAGTCAGCCAGAGAGAGAGAGAGAGAGAGAGACACACACACACAGAGTGAGAGAGAGAGGGGGAAGAAGAAAGAGATAGAGGCCAGGACGTCTGCTGAGCTCCGCTAGTTAGAAAATAAATAGGTTTATTTTTATAAACAAAAAATCTTTTAGGGTAATACAAAAATGATCTGAATGAAAAGTCCCTGAGAGAACACAATTAATTATAGTGCCAAACAGTTTTATACGAAGGTGATCATGGCTGAATGTGTGGTTCTATACAATGATCTCAATCTCTGTCTCACCCTCCCTTTCCTGTCCTTCCTCGTTTGCAGCAATTATCTTTGTTGCAATTAGCAGATGTGAACAATAGATTAATTGTTTCAAACTCTTTGCAAAACTTACAATAACAAACACTCGCTTCACATCTTCAGGGGATGAATTCTGAAAAATTCTTTCTTAGTGGTTAATACATTACAATAGGAATCTGTTCACCAAATTTCATATATCCAGTTCCGCAGCTATGCCTGTGCTGACGTGTCAGGTAAGTCAGTCAGTGTTCTCCCTTCTATATACATAGATAATACATCAAAAATAGATATAATATGCTCACCCTGTTTGTAGCAGTATTTTGCATTTCACAAAGAATATGATTCATACAAATAATCGCATTTCTCGTAACACTCATTCCCATGAATGAGGCAAGACTAGCACCACCTTGCCCTCCTTTATTGCAATGAAATGCAGTAACAATTTCAGCTAAATACCAAATGAGATCTTTCATGAGTTGTCCTGTGTTATCAAAACCTCGGCTCCATCCTAAGCTTCCCGTCATGTGAGATAGGCATGATAACATCCAATCAAGGAAGGCTGGAAGAGTGTAAAAGCATTATGTTACAGTGGTGTCAAACCCAGAGAAACACAAATGACAATAATTCATTAGATTCAAAGAAAAAATCTAAATAGGAGTTAACTATGCATTTTTTAAACTAAACTGACAGCCCACATTTATTAACCTAAGCATGTAAATGAAATTGGGGTGAAAGCATTTTGATATTTATTCCTCATTTGCATGTTCAAATCAGCATGTAGATAATACTCCTCTACGGCGCAAGTAGGAAGACACAAAAATCTACCTTCCAATTAAAGTAAGTATGAGACAAACACTAGTAAAATGGTGAGGTGCTGTCATAAACAGCACTAAACACTGGCAAAATACTATTGACAAAACATTTCTGATATTGTTTTTACTTAGAAGTATATGTAATGCATTTTAAAACATTTAACTACCATATAAACTGCACAAATTCCTTTTGGAAGGACAAACCTCCAATTTAACAAATAATTCATTTAACATTAAAGAGTCAAATATGAAATTATCGAAGTTCTCTTTCAATTACTAATAATTTAGTTTTAATCAGTATTACTATTAATAAGTAGACAAGAAAATACACAATTAACATATTTTTTTGACTGACATGAAACACTTTTTGTACCACAACATTTGAGGGTACATCACCTCTCCAAAATTACAATTGTTTAATGAGTGCACTTCCTCTGCGATTTTAAAACTCCACACCAAAAGATAATAATTTTACAGAAATAAATATTACATTCTGACGTATCCATACTTTCTCTTGATTTAACATTTCTTCAAATCGTGAAAATTGAAGAAACAATTTTTTTTAAATAAATTTTTAAGCAGTGTTATTGACAGTGAATCAAGTGGCGTAGGTACTGTAATTTCAGAGGTTAACAGTTAATTCTTTTTGTTGCAAATCAATACAATTAAAAGTACCATAAAAACATTTATTAACTCCCATCTTTAAGAAATTAGTAAAAGTAAAAAGAAAATTAAAAAATGGATATTGTAATTGAAATAAATTTGAAATATTGTAATTCTAATATTAATATTTGAATTTTGAAATATATTGTTATTTTAATAAATTTGAAAAAATACTCTTGATTTCCACAAATATATATGTTCAAATACAAATGAATTCAAAATTTATATTTTACTAGAACGTAATAAATACTTTTCTTACATCGTAGGAATAAATCCTCCTTCAATGCAGAAAAAAGTTTGCTGCATTAAAGAGAGATTGTTGAGTAACTAATACTGGACACATCTCAGCAGAAAAATCTAGTTCTTAACATTCAAATGGAATATTGTTCAGTTATTGCACTTGTTCAGGGAATTTTTTTCATCTTTTGTCAACTGGAAGAAGACATGCCAATCTACTCAAATGAAACAAAGCCAGAGTAATATCAACAAAATGCACAGAAAATCACAGGATTGATGCTAGCGCATTGAGTCTGAGTATAATATTGTTCACCACATATTTATTCTTTTCATTACAAAAATTGGCCAACTCTTTGTTAGATCTTCCAAAAAATGTAAAACATACTTGTAGCTCTTGTTTATAAATGCTTTATTCATATTTGACACACATAAAACACACTCAGATTTACAAAACTCAAAAAACAAGGCAGAGCAGTGGTGAACACAAAACTAAAGTTGACAGAAGGGCACACGTGTATGTAAAGCTGTGAAATCGGCAAATATTTTGTGCCAAATGATGCATGTTAAGTGACACTCTACATTATCAAGTGCAGTAACTGCAAAACAGTCTATCAAATGATCTAAATATAATTCTTTTTTTTAATGCAACAAATTCATTATTTCAAATAGTTATTTTCAATTAATGTTCCATTCAAGCAAAAATTTTGCTGTTTGCTTTATTATACAAAAATGTACTTACATGACCACAAAACTTATTCAAATACAAAACAAATGCAAGTGAAATAAAAGGACAGGACCATCTACCTAAATTATAAAAGTGTTGAGTATCACTGAACTTCAGATTTTGAGAAATTATGTTGACCAAATACACCCAAGATACAACATCAGCTTTGTTTTTTCCATTTTCATCCTCTTCTAATTGATGTTCCAAGAGGCAACAATCTTGACACAATTGAAGGATTTCTCGACTTATGTTTTTTGAAACAGTTGCTGAATCCATCTTTAACATACAAGGTAAAGGTTGAGATGGATCTTTCAGAATTCTATATACCCACGTCCACTGTGGTTTTCGTATTTCTGAAATGCAAAATGTAACTTACATAAATCTTCCTGTTTTATTAACATTATATTGTACCAACATTTGTTAAAATTATTTTACTTTAAGGGAAAAAATACTTACCTGTAGCAGAAAGATGCTGTACACACACACACAAAAATTGAAGGAGTGATATCAATAAATCTTCATCTTCTGGACAAGCAGGAGAAGTTCCAAAGAATCTGAGTAATGTTGTTTCCCAAGGCATACTCTTCCAATTGCCTTGAAATTCAAAATCATTTCTTTCTTTCAAGAGTGCTTGTAGAGTAACATACCTAAAATTGAAGTAACTGTAAGTTAACAATTACTATTTACACTCTCATTGGATTGTTGATACTCACCCCAACATGCGCTTCACTGCATTTTCAACAGACTGGTGAGTCGTACCATTTTGTATGCTATATAAACATTGCTTAGAACAATGATTTAGAGCCGTGCATTTTAGACAATCTAAATCACTTTGAGATGCTCTAAGATCTGGAGAAAATTCTGACTGTTCTGTAAGTTTAATAGAATGCCAGGACAAAATCTGCTTCACTCCTCCAAACCATTCTGATGTCCAACACATTCTCAAAAACATTCGAGAATCTTCATGACTAAGGAGAGCTAAGGAAATAAAAAAGTTGGGAAGTGCAGAAACCCAAAACTCTGTCAATGTTAGTTGTGAAAGCACAACAACAATGTTACCTCTGTATGAAGGTGATGTATGTGGGCTTGTACTCCAATGTATGAGAGTACGAAAAGGCAACTTCATATGTTTCACAACAAGTTCTGGCAAAGAAAATGGATGCATGATTGAAGAGTTATTTAACTGGCTATCAGGCACAGACAATATATAATCCGAATACAATAAAAGACAGAGAAGTTGTGCAACATCCTGTCGAAAACTTCTATTACTGCCAAACATAAAAAGAGCTGCAAAAGTAAAAAAGCAACACAACAAAATGAAATTTGTAGAATTCATCAATATCAAATAATAAAGTAAGCTAAATAAAAAAGAATGATACCTCTTAAAATGCAATAAAACAATACGACGTCTTGAGAGAGAGTAAACCTTACATTACAATTATGATAACACATGTTTTTTAAAACATTGATAATGGAAATTACTGAATCTGGATAATAGTTATAACACTTTTCAACCTGAAACAAGTTTACAAATTCATTACAAATCTCTCATTATAAATAAATAAATAAATAAAAAATTCTAAGTAAACAGAGAATTTAGAATATAATAAAGTTTAAGAAAAAAGAAGATCAAAACCCAAAAATTAATTGTTTACATTCAAAATTAACAAGATTGTGTACATTTTAAATATTTTACATTAATGTTTAAAGTACATTAACATATACAAACCTGAATACTTACTTTTTTAATTACAATTCTAGAAATTTAATAATCAAAGAAAATTAATTTTAAAATGGATAGGTTTATCCCTAATGTTTTCTGGGCTAATTTCTAAACCTCAAACTTATTTATAAAAACCTACCATTTAGCACAATAAAGAAATAACATATTATCACCATGACACCAATAAACTCTAAGTCCCTGACAAAAAAATACAAGCCACTGAGGAACAATGTAATTTGCCTTAATCTGTAAACATGCTAACTTCTTATTTTTTCTGGCACCAAGGATGAAAATGAGACTCTTATGCCTACGTATTCATGCCTACGTTTTCTTAAAATCAATCTCTAAAAAGCTGTTTTGAAAGATCCCCTTAAGTGTATACAATGAGTGAGCCTTGGATTCTTGACAAGAACCTAGATGTACATTTCATCTGTTCACTCAAATCTTATTATCTTTTTGGAACCTACAATGAAAATGTAATAAAAAATAGTTTAGTTTGTTACTCAATAGGAAGGCACAGAAAATTAAACAAGAAAAGGCAATCATTGAATGTTATGGGAACAGAACTGGTTTCATGAAAAAGCATGAGTGATTCAATAGTAGAAGTAATGCTGTGTAAATTTTAGTGAGATTTTCAGTATTAACTTTTTTAAGAAAGTATTTTGCAGATATACTATACTGTACATGGGTTAATACACCAAATGTTTCGCAACACAGAAGGAACTGTAAAAGCGGACATAGTAAAAATAAATAATATGACCTTTATTTCAAATGTGAAGTAGCAGATCACACAGTGTGCTCCACATGTGCTCCTCATGTATGCACTATATTTTTAGGGATGATAACATCAGTCATACAAAGTAAAGCATAGTGAATTTGTAGTAAAATTTTTAATACAGTTTCCATAAAAAGAGGTTCAAGATATATTTTTTTACTTAAAATCTAGGAAATAAATATGAAATTTAACAAAGGCTATCTACTTTCATCCAGAAGCAAAACAAAAATATATCATTGAATCCTCAGTATAACTAGGAAACATATACATAATACTATAGATACAAACATTACAAAAGTCAGTATCTTACTAATCAATAAAATAGGTAATTCAGCTATTCAATAGATCTGACTTTTAATAGACAAATATAAACTTTCATTTAAAACTTGCTTATGTCAAAAAGTTTTACTGTAACTCAATATTAATAGTCATTAATGAGTAACTAGTTCCTAACATCTTCCTCGCTGGTCTCTGTAAGAACTTAAAAAAATAATTAAATGATTACTAACCACAGCTTTCCGGATTATATTCAGACAAATATCAATTCCTTTTTGTTCTAAAAATGATAAATGAAGATGAGGGTCTTCCAACATAGCAGCTATTTGACTAAGAGCAGATCTGTGTACACGGGGTTCAGTGGTGTCTGCTTTGAGAACTTCCACAACTTGGCACAAACTGCTTATCTGAAGAAAAAAAAGGATGTGGTTCACATCATCAAAAAATTAAATTATTTATGTAAATTAAATAAAAATTCTACCCACTTTCTACACCAAATTCTACCCACGCCAGAAGAATACTAAAATCAATAAAACTTTCCTCACCCTCACACATTATAATATTGGTTCATTTGCACTGGCAAATGAACCAATATTATAATCCATAGCATGTTACTGACAACAAAATCTACAGCACAGAATTCACTGAGTACACAGCAACCCTGTCTTTGTACCTAAAATTCTCTTATTATTCATCTTGATGTATCTATACTACCTCAATGTAGATTCATACCTCATAAAAACGGCTGGGCTTTCTTGGAACGGTAACATCCAAAGGGTTATCGAAGAGTGAATATGTACTTAAAGTCCTCACATGTAAAGATGCAACATCAGGTAACTTTTCTAAGGAATTTTCCTCTAATGAAACCAATGTTATCAAGCGTGATAGAGCTTCATTTCTTACAAAGTCATCAGTTGTAAACAACAAGCGAAGATTCCCTTTCAATACCTATGTAGAAATCAATAATTCATCAGCAAACATTTTACAATACTCAGCAAACGTTTTTTCTAAAACTGATGAAACTTACTTCAACTTTTGGAATACATATGGATTCAGCAGTTTTGGGATTCAGCATTTCCACAATGGTACGCCCTAAGTTAGTAGATTTATCAGCATAACATTCTAATAATGGCATTGTGGCAATCAACTGCTCAATAAATGTTTGCCACAAAGATACAGGCATTAACATTTTTGCTTTAAGAAAGTGAATCAATATATCTGAAGAGTATTTACTAATCTGAAAAACAAAAACATAAAAAAGCACCTCAGCACTTTATTCCGACAAATTTGATATGGAAAATTACATTCTACTTTCAAATTTTCTCCTGAAAAATTAACAGTAATAATCAGTATATACTTATGTTAGCAAAGTTAACAAAAAATACATTAAATAACATATCATAAATAAAACAAAATAAAACAAAACAAGAAACATTCAAATATTTTCATTTATATTAAAATTAGTTGATTATTTAGTATCTTCAAACAAATTTGAATGACATACCTTTTCATCATCACTAGCTACTCCATGGCATATAATTTCTGTCAGGACATTGACTTGAAACAGAAAAGACAAATGAGAAGGTCCCCATGCAGAAGGATTATGTTGATCTACTCCAAAGGTTGAAACAATGTAAGTATGGCAGATAGCATACATTTCATGTTTAATATCAACTTCAGAGTGCGTGAGAAGGTATAATATTATTTTTGTAACTTTTCTCTGTACATCTTCATTTACAGTCCACCTGAAATTGAAATCCATATTTTAAGCATAAATCTTTCCTTACAGTGAAATAAATTATGAATTATGGTAAATTAAAAAAAAAACATATGAAACCGCAGAGGCATAAAAAAATCTCAGAGAGAGGAATTAAACTATTCATCTATAAGCAGAAGTTAAACTGTGCAAATATACAAGTTTTATAATGATGTATCAGGTACATATGATTTGAATTTTTAACTAGTATGTGCATTTTTTCCACTCGTATCTGTATATGATATAAAAGTATTAAATGGCTCAGGTATAGAATTCGCTGATAGGAAAAGAAACAGTTTCACAGAAAAATAATTCTTACTTTCTGCTGGTGAATTAATTTTTTAAAAATCAGTTTATAGTAATTTGTGAAAGATAGAGATTATTTCATTGACTAAGGTTCATTGATTACGAATTAATTTACAATTAAAAAATAAAAACTTAGACTGCACAAAATAAATCAAACAAAAAAAAAAACAGAAGACAATTATAAAAACTTATTGGCTTGAAAGAAGCCTAGCAAAATATAGAAAAAAACTATATTTGGCTCTTTTCTCTCAAACCATAAGTAATAAATTTTTCTGAAGCAAGATCACCAATAGTATTCTCTTATAATATTGATACTTATATCTTAGAATCTGTCGTACAATTTAAAGATCTAGGTGTCATCTTTGATGAAAAACTGAAATTTAATTTTCATATTGATCATTTAAGAAATAAGGTTTACATGAGCTGGGATTTGTAAAACATAATATGACAGACTTCTCTAATTCCAAATTATTTAAAATGTTATATTTCACACTTAAGGACTTTTGCTACATGCTTCCCACCTCGTCTCCTTTTCCTTTACACATCGATAAAATTGAATCAATTCAACACAATTTTTTTACTTATGTAGCTTTTAAAATTCCCATCACCTAGAATATCCTATGACTATTCGCAAATTTCTGAAATTTTGAACATTTTTCTTGTGTCATATTATTGAAACTTAACGAGATATTGTTTTTTCAAACAACCTTTTACATAATAATGTTGACTGACCATATTTATTATATATTATTTTGTGGAAAATCCCTGCAGGGAATCTTAGATCTACTAATGTTTTATTTTTACACCCCTACAGCGACAATGACAACATAACTAATGTTTGACATAATGCCCCACTTTGACGTATGTTTAGGCTAATAAATAAAATTAATGTTGATTTAAATATGGTTAGTTGAAATGAATTGATTAATTTGTTAAAACAAATGTTATTACAATATTAAACTACGAGCAAATGTAGTTAATGTAGCAGATTAATACGTGCGCTAGAGTTTGTGGCTATGACGAAATGAGTTGGATTACCTGTATTCAGAATAACTAAGTTCAATATGTCTATTACCGATTCCAATATGTCACCTCTCAAGTGCGGTAAGAGCCCCACAGAGGACTGTGGGCATTTACACCACTGACTACCAAGACTCTCAATTGATCAAGCTCCAAATTTTTTCAGCAGATTCACTCTGTCTTGGAGGGATGTAAACGTTACAGTGAATGTGAGGGATGGGAGGTACCCCTGCACACAAGCGCACAAGCACGCATACACATGCTAAGGCACTCCCCCACACACACACACACACACATGGAAAAAAACACACGAAACCTTTGCATTTCAAGAGGACATGCACCGGCTCACCTCAATGGGATACAGCATTAATTAGTTTAAAAACATTTGCTTATCCAACTAAAGGTCAAAAGATTTATGGAAAGAATTTGCTGGTAACTCTGTTACTTACCTTCCCATTTTATTTGCACATATTTCCAAAGCAATCCTGACAAATGAGGCAGCTTTGTGAAATGCAAGACTCGGCAAAGCCTCTTCTGCTAAATCTAAAATTTTATTTCCATCCAATCTATCATAGTTTTTCAAGAAGTTTACTGTAGCTGCCATGGAAGTAGCAATGTTAATTGTGTTGTTATAGTGGCTGAGAACATCTATATACTGGGAACCTGTAAATTTCTGAAATGTCCATGTTCCATTTTAGAGACATACATGACAAGATAACTTAATTTAACTGAACAACAAATTCAATTAAGAAGATAAACAATTTATACAGCTTAAACTTTAATAAGGTAATAAAATAAAGGCTCTTCCTATTAATTTTTACCAACCTCACAATAACTAAGGAGATCTTGATGAAGTTCTGGCATCATGCACAATAGAGAATAATCTAAGAGAGAAATAACAAGAGCAGATTTTAAATTCCTTGGAATTACAATGTCTGCAATTTCTAAAGGAACGGCAGACACAAGAAATCTTCGTGTAACTGCCAAAGTCTGAAGATAAGTCAAACGGGCTTCTTCTTCTGTTTGGGATGCTCTGTAAAAATATATTCCAATATTTATACAAATTTATGGAAATAGAAATGAACATCTATTAAGAAAAATTAAGGATTCACATTGTTGCTTTATTTATAACAATACACACTCACACACACGCCCACACATGCACCCAGAGATATATATAGAGAGAGATCGAGAGAGAGATCGAGAGAGAGATCGAGAGAGAGAGATCGAGAGAGAGAGAGATCGAGAGAGAGAGATCGAGAGAGAGAGATCGAGAGAGAGAGATCGAGAGAGAGAGAGAGAGAGATTTATATATAAATAAACCTTTTATGTTGTTTAATGGCATCGCCCAGTAATTCAAGTACATGAGTGACTTTTCCAACTACTTCTAAAATTGAAGCATCTTGGCTTGCCCACATCATATGTGAAATACATAAGTTTGATAGCTTTATGAGCTCTAATGTTAAATGAATAGAGCGATGGAAAATAGCTTGATGAAGAGCTTGCATGCAAAACATAGGCAAGCTCATCTGCTGGAACTGCAGTAAAACTGAATCTTCAGCATCAGTATCAACGTCGCACTTTCCTTTCTTCTTAACCTGCAAACATGTAGAGGAATCTATTGCATTCTTCTTTTAATTCAGACAAAAATATTTTTCAGATAACTGACACAGTCGACTGCGGTTATAGTGAACTTGGAATATAGTAAACTTGAGTCACAGGTCCTATTTCACTTACATTTCAAATAAGCATAAGAAGATTCGATTATAGTCAGTGGCGTACCTTACTATTAGGTTGCAAAGCAGAGCCTAAACAAATATTTTATGAAAAGTAACAAATGCTTTTTTCATTTTAAAAAATTATCACTTTATAAAGTATTTATTCATAATTTGTTAATGAACAAACATGATTCGTCTGACTTTGTAGTTTGGCAACTTGTACATCCCACTCAATTGTGAATCTACATGAGAGAGAACAAAGGCTCTGGGCTTTCGAAGCCTCCAACGCATGTGTAGGACATTTGCCCATAAGACCCAGAAATTCTGTTCATACAGGCTGCTTGGTTCCTCGAAGGCCCACCTACAAGGGTCAGTTGGCAATCCTCGAGATCAGTAGTGGCCAGTGAGGGGCTCTCTCATGCCACCACACTCACTCACACTCACTCTCTCACACACACGCTCGCGTACACACATACACAAAATATAAATTAGCCCAGCTTATTAGAGTGACCAAACTCACAGGCACTGAAAGAAGTGTCAGGAAACAGTGGGCTGTTTGTGATACAATTTATGACAATCAGTTCGTTTAATTTACACTTTTGAAGAGACATGTCTTGTAGATGGTGTGGAAAATTGATTCTTAGTATTTCCTGATAGTATTTTGATCCTGATAGTATTTTGATCCTTATAGAACAAAATAAATACTCTATTATTAATAATAAGATTTAAAATGTTTTAACAACTCTTGTAAGATACCCATTTGGTTTTATCATTTTTAATATGGTTTTGCACACAGTGAAATAAATGTTTGTCCAACATGAATGCGGGCCACTGTCCTGGTCTGCAGTGTGGTAAAGCGTTGTGATATATATATATATATATATATATATATATATATATATATATATATATATATATATATATATATATATATATATATATATATACATATATATATATATATAGACGCGCACGCCCACGCGCACACACACACACACACACACAAACACAAACACACACACACATATCTTTTTGATAATGACAGCAGGAGAGTTGGATAACATGTTAATCTGTTTTGCAGCCTACCCAGAAAAAATTATCTTACTACACTACTGGCTATAGTGAATTCTGGACCTCGCCTATAATGAACATAGAAAATACAAGGTCCTTGCAATTAATTCCCTCCTGGAAAAAATATCCCTCCTCAGTTCCACAAATTCAAACCCTGGGAAGCTTGGAGAAAGTATCATTGGCCAAAGGATGTAATCAAAGAAGTCTTCGAGGTTGAAGTAGCATACCCAGAACAGGGATCTTTCTGATGCCCTTGTGCCATTCAATTTCACTGGGGAAACAAAGGTCGTGCCCTGCATGGGCCACAACTGGCAATGTGTAACTGCTTGATTCAGTTTCAAAATTGAAATTGAATTGAAATTACTTGAAATCCATTGGAACAAAGGGCATGGTATTCTACGTAGGCGACAGGAAGCGCACTACTGCCACAGACCCACAGCCTGATGAAACCTGTCGTGCCACATGTGGAAGCGATAGATTTCATAAACTGCTTGTGCCCTGCCTAAAGGGTCTCGTATGTTATTATGCGAGTGAAAGGGCCTTTGGAGAGCAGGACGATGTTCCAGCAGTGCAAGAGTCATTGAAGGGTGTCAAGAATGCATCACAATACTTACAGACAATGGACAAGGCAGAATCAAGTGTGGAGAGAACACAAACTCTGGAGAAGGATCTACAGAAATTACTAATTTAAAAAAATGTATGAAACACACAATTGAAAATAATATTTTAAGGCCACATAAAAATACTGAAATTTTTAGTTTGTGCTGTTAATGTATTTTGCTGTATTTCTATATTAATAAAATATATAATTGTGGGGATTTTTTTTCCCCCCTGATATAGTGAAACAAATATTAATTCCCAGAAATTCATTATAACCGAAGCCGTATGCATAAAAAAATAACTTGCATGTGATCCAAAATGAACATTGTGAATTTGTGACTTCATATTTGAGATGAGGCTAGAATCTCCACCAGCACTGATATAATCATCTTCCGACTGTCTGTCACAACTTGGCACCATTATTTGTTCATTTGTTAAATCATCATCAGTAACCGTTGCTTGACTTGATGTCTGTGACAAGTAGCTGGGAGTCTGACTTCTAGCACACAACTGCAAATAAAAAAAGAAAATTTTTCAAACACACCTTTTAATATTTCAACATTCCATGGAATTGTCACAAAATACACTAACCTCCTGTTTAGAGTTTACCAAGGATGGGTCACTGTAATAATGAATTCTAATTAAAAGTGCTGCTGCAAGTTTATGTAAACATTTTAACATAGCAGAACACACTTTTTTATTAGTTCCAGGAGCAATTCCATCCAGACTAGAGAGGAAAAGCTGTAACATTCATTTGACTGCTTAATGTCTACTTCCTGAAAAACCCATGACAATCTACTTCACAAGCAAAAGACATAGACAGGAACCTCTCTTAAAAGACTTTCAACATCTCACTTCTTAAGTGGCATTTTATATGTCTAATAAAATGCTTTGAAGAATAAAACAATTAATTTCATTCAAATAAGTTCCCTTGCATTTGTTAAAGGGTATTTTTTTCTCTTTATTTAGTTGCCTTCAGTGTTTTAAAATTGAAAAGTAATTATTTAAGGATTTATATTTATTAATTCATTAAATAGTGACATAGAATACAATTCTCAGACTACATACATACCTTTACAAGGGTAGGTCTCTGAAGAAATACTTCTGCTGGAAAATCTTGAAGCATCACATCCATAAAAAAATTGCATGTATGCAAGACAAGATCTGGATCATTCATATTACCAAGTGATTCTTCAACAGCTGAGAGAACATGATTGTCTGTAGCTACTAAGGGTTGCCATGGTAAATACATGTAATGTAGACAATTCCAAAATGTGATTTGTGGATCTTGGTTCATCTGACTTCTCATCTCACTGTAATTAAATTGAGAGAACTGATACCTATAAACAGACAATGAACTCTCACCAAAGTTTACTTTCCTCTGTTTACACTAGAAACAATTCTTGAAGAAATTCTTGACTATTTTGAAGAATGTCAATAAAAAGGGCAAGCAAAGAATTTAAATCTATGAAACAATCCAATAATTCGACAAACAACTTGTTGAGTGTAATACTTAAAACTTACACAACCACAGTAGTTGTATGTCAAAATCATTGATTTTGACATTCAAGTTATTTTAAACTAAAACTTTATGCAAAAAATTTTTCAAATACATTCAATTGTTTAAAAAGTGTACTACTTGCACAATAATGTGACCAAATGGGTTAAAATCATTGTATGTTTTAAGTAAAATGAAAGAAAAATAATTTTGTACAACTATTTACTACAACTAACACAACATCAAAACATCTCCGCATCTTGAATTTTTGTTTGTAATAGTTAACATATCTTGAACAAAACTGAGATTCAATTATTAAAAATAGAAGAGAAGAGTTTAATGTTAAGTCTAAAAAACAAATAAAAATGCCATACACAGACTTCTTAAAGCGCTTGAAGTCACAACTACATTTTCTTCTTTTTATCAACACTTCCCCACAAATATTGAAGAATTAAAGAAAGTACAAACTCTAAATGTATAATTTATTTTCTAAGAAAGTAAACAAATGTAAACAAAAATAAATGTAAGGAATCACAGAGGAAGATTTATGTAGTCACTTACCTTTGATTATTTGCATGATGTGATGCTTGCTCAAATATTCCACTACTATTTTCTGATTCAGCAGACTCCTTTGCACTACTTTCTTCCAATTCCTTTTCAGAAATTATAGTTTCAATTTGGGAAATAATTATATTAACATTTGGTTCAGATTCATTCTTCAAGTTAGACAAAATTGCTAGAATGTTTGGAACACCAACTTCTAAAATTAAATTTTTTCCCAGCTTTCCCTAAAAATAAATTATTTTTTTTTCTCATTGCTTGCAGAATAGTTCACAGTAAATTTAATTTCATATTAATTTAATTTAAGGATAAATATGTATGGTTATAAGGGTGTGGTTATGAGAAGAGGTTGAAAATCCTACACAATCGCATTATCTAGAAATCAGATTTTTTTCCTTATATTCTGTTTAAGCAAATTGTTATGCTATGGATTAGAATCACTGAAAACACTTAATCAAATGTACTTCTAGCGAATTTCAGTAAATTCTGACTCCCAAATCTCTCAGAATCCCTGTAATTATCTTCAACAAAGTTCAGTTACACTAGTAGAAACTTTGGAAGGTCAGAAAATGTAGTTCACAACTTTTATGCACAGCAATTGAACAAACCAAGAAGGTAAGGTTCAGATTTATATCCAATAAACATCAATTCTAGAACAATAATACAAACATTCAATAAGAAGTAAAATTCTTCAAATCTTGTTTCATTGAGATGTTCTGATCCAAAGGAAATTGAATACATGCTTTTATATCAGAACCTAATTACTAATTTAAACTTTCAATAACAAAAATTGATTAAAATGGCCACACATTACATTTATGTATTTTATATCAATTGCTAATCGAACAATGACAAAATTCTGGAATATTAATAAAAAGTGAATAAAGAAGAAAATCATATAGAAATTAAATGTTTATAAAAGTACAAAATATCAAACCTAAAAAAAAATTAAATATCTTTGTTGTAAAATATTCAACATCAAACCAACCTTTAGTAAAGTCAAAAGAACACCCAAAGCTTTTTCTTTTTTTAGACATGGCTCAAATCTAAACCACTCCAGAATTTTTAACAACAACTCTCTTCTTATTCTGTGATCATTTTCCTTGATAAAGCCAAGTGTCAACTTGGAAATGATATTGTCAAGGGCCCGAATTCTAATTTCCTCCAATCTATGACCTGTAGTGGTGAGGGATACAATATCAGTGCACTCATTTTAACTTAATGCCGGAAGAGCAAATTTTATTACGTGATAAATGTATTAGGGCAAATATTAATAATTAAAATAACAAAATTCGTTTGCATACCTAGTTTATCAATCAAAACATGAAAAACAGCTGGCCCTGTCATCGCTACTTTCTACTTCCGAGATTTAAAGGTTAGTTTCCAAGCTTCACACTGCTGAACTGTTTCATCATATTGTAGATCATTTACGATTATAAAACCCTCATTATGACATATCATACGATTTTCAACCTCACTACATCAATCTCTTTGAGGAGGTTCTGATGACAACTAGTTTCTATAATTATCGTTGCGTTTCAAGATGAACAAGCGGTCATCCAACAAGCTCGAATTTCGAGCCTCGGAAATGGCGGGAGGAAACACACACGCTTTGAACAATTGATATCACAAAGAGCAACCAACAATACTGCTTGTTTGCTTCCGACATCGCCCCAAAAAGTGTTATTAAAATAACTGTTATAATTTATTTTCAAAGCTGTTTGTTGCTTTATGTTTTTTAAAACTCTGCAATTATTTGAGCCTACATAACGAAACACGGAAATGTTGCAATTTGTATTAACTGCTTAAGCGGGTCATTTAAACCCTATATTCCGTATGCGATGCTACTGCTCTTGAAAAGTAATATCAGAGTTGTAATTCAGCGTTATTTTTCAATAGAAATCGAGTCGACAGTTCAATAATATTTTTAATAAATAGGGAATCTATTTAAATTTGAAAATGGAAAGAGATGAAAATACAATAGATATGTATGTTTCACAATCAAGTTCAAGTCCAATGTCTTGTGAAACCCCACCACCAAGTATGACTAATGTACAGAATCAAGAAACAAATTATGATTTTAGAAGTACTTACGATTTTAAGAAGTTTACTGAAACTGGTCTTCGAGCAATTGAAGAAATTCGTATCCTTTAAAATCATTTGTGCAGATATTATTTATTATAATATAATTTTTATTTCAAAATTGAAAATTCCATTTTTTTTAGTGATACACTTCTAGGAAAAGTTTTAAAAAGCAGTCTTAGATTGCAGTTATAGTCACTCTTGTGGATTAGGTCATAGGCTGGCTAGACCCTCCCTGAAGAACACAAAGCGTACACTCAGTTTAAACAGATAGAATAATGATTCGACAAAATCTAATTTAACAATTTGAAATCTATTATTAGGCATAAAATCTGAACTTATGACAGATGTAGCTAAAAGTTCATTAGTAATTAAACTCTTGTGCTACTGTGCTCATGAATAATCAATTACATTTAAAGATCCCTTTTAGTCTCTTGTATTCAATGTTTATTTTTCCCTGCACCTGAACCATTCATTATTTTAAAAAAGAATCACAGTAAATGTCTGTATGCTCTCTTTTGGGGACTTTTGAAATACCACATAGGTTTTCTTTGTAACATTGCAAATTAATAAATCTCAAAAAGGTTGCCTGATGACAGGGCATACTTCTTTATTTTATATTTTAATTTTCTTATGTATTTTATCACCATTTTTTTAAACTCACTTAATACATAATTAGATAAACAATTTAAAATTAATTAAATTAAAATATTGTTTGGAAAAGATTGATAGATAAGAATTGCATGAGCCTTGTAGTCACAGTTATGGTTGAAATTATACCATAGTTAAAATTTGCCCTTCCTAAAGTTATATCAAAAAGTGGGAATTAAAAGCTTGAGATATTGACTTAACTCTTTGTAGCTCCTGAATTCCGTCATATATTTTCAATGTACCCTTCATTCAATGCATTTCAATCCAAAGTAATGGATGAAATTTTATACTCTGGTACTAAAAGCATTTATTGTATTAATGCAATTCTGATTGTAATAACATACACACTTTTTAGTTTTAAAAAATGGATTTTGTTTCATTTCTCTGTAGATAAACCAGTGGTCATTTCAGCACCTACAGGATCTGGAAAAACTGTTTTATTTGAACTGGCTATTACAAATCTCTTAATAAAAATGTCCAGTTTGAAACATGATGGAAATTTCATGATTATATATAGTATGTCAATCACAAAATTATAAATGTGCTGATTTTAAGTATCTTGTTCAACCAACAAACATTATTTTCAAATGCTTTTCTATCATAGTGGCACCTATAAAGGCTTTATGTTCCGAGAGACTGAGAGATTGGCAATATAAATTTTCACCTCTTGGTTTGAAATGTCAAGAAGTAACAGGAGACAGTGATTCAACCTTGATAGCAAACATGTCTTCTTTTAATATAGTATTAACAACTCCAGAAAAATGGGATTCGCTGACAAGGACTTGGAAAGACAATAAGAAAATGGTGCAGACCATTAAACTATTTCTTCTTGATGAGGTCATAATAAGTTTCAATCATTTATTTTATTCTTATATATATTATATTATTATATATCCTATGTACATGTCACTTTGTATGTTTGTCACTTTCTCAGATTCATCTCTTAAATGATGAACAGCGTGGTCCTGTTTTAGAAGCTGTTGTAAGCAGAATGAAAACTATCCATGAAGCAATAAAAGATGATGAAAAACTAGAAAATAGAGACAAAAGAACTCTAGTACCTACATCCATTAGATTTATTGCTGTCTCTGCAACTATTCCTAATATTGAAGACGTAGCTAGCTGGTTAGGTGATGTTAACAACCCTGCACAATACTTCAGTTTAGGTGAAGCATACCGACCTGTAAAACTCCACAAAGTAGTGATGGGATATCATTATCCACATCACACAGAGTTCCGATTTGACATGCAATTGAGTTATAAGTTGCGACAACTCCTTTTACAATATTCTGAAGGTAAACCTTCACTAATTTTCTGCAGTACTCGAAAAGGAGTTACTCAAACTGCAGATGTATTAATGAAGCAAGTAACATTTCACTTCAATAATGAACAAAAGAGAAAATTAGATATGGCATTAGACAATATAAAAGAAAATGCAATTAAAAAAAGCCTAGCTGCGGGCATAGGCTGCCATCATGCTGGTATGGATCTGAATGATAGGCATATTATAGAAGACTTATTTCGAAACGGAGGACTTCCAGTACTAATAACTACGAGTACTTTAGCAATGGGAGTAAATTTGCCAGCACATTTGGTTATCATTAAATCTACTCAACAATATACAAGCAATGGCTACCAAGAATATTCTTCAAATCAAATTCTACAGATGATAGGTCGAGCAGGCAGGCCACAGTACGATACCCATGCAACAGCTATTATCATGACTCAACAGGATAAAATTTTAAAATATGAAAGTTTAGTGTCAGGAACTGATATATTAGAAAGTAATCTTCACCATCATTTGGCAGAACATCTTAATGCAGAAATTGTTCTTTCAACAATTCCTGAAAAAGCAGTTGCCATTAATTGGATACGCTCTACTTTTCTTTATGTGAGAGCTTTGTGCAATCCTTCACACTATGGAATATCGGGAAATTTAAACAAGACAGAAATTGAAGGAAAATTACATGAAATGTGCATGATTGAAATGAATGCATTAGCAAATACACAGCTAGTGAAAATGGATGTCAAGTATGTGTGGCCAACTGAGACGGGAAAATTAATGGCCCAACATTACATGTCTTTGGAAACTATGAAAATTTTCTCCAAAATTACTGGTAAAGAGACAATACCTGAAATGTTAAATATTGTAATGAATTGCCAGGAATTTGCAGACTTCAAATTGCGAGTGAATGAGAAGCGATCACTCAACTTCCTTAATAAATCTATTCGTTTCCCAATTAAAAGTTTAATAAAAACAAGTCAAATGAAGATAAACTGTCTTATACAAGCAGTATTTGGAGGTCTTGTTGTTCATGAACCATCACTTCAACAAGAAGCAATTCAAATTGTTCGTATTGGTATTAGAATTACTAAATGTTTAACGAGGTTTTTATCATTACAAGACAAATATTTGAGTTTACTCTCTGCCACAATTTTAAGTAAATGCTTTCAGTGCAATCTATGGGAAGATTCTCCACTTGTATCTCGACAACTTGAAGGAATTGGTGCAGTTTTATCACAACTCTTAGTGTCTGCTGGGAAAACTAGTTTTCGATTAATTGCTGAATCAAATCCACGAGATCTTGAAAGAATCATAAATCGAACTCCACCAATGGGTAACAGACTTCAAACAGCAGCTTTACACATGCCACAGTACACCCTTGATGTTAGAGAAGTTGTGGAGCAATTTCCTAGTAAACTAAATATTTCAATAAAATTGAACAATTATGAGGACATTAAAAATTTTAGTACCCCAGGATTTTATCATAATCTGGTAATTATTGCAGGTGATTCCAACAATAAATTATTATTATACAAACGATTTCAAGAAATATTGTTAATTAATAATGATGGTTTTTATTCATGGCTTATACAAGTAGAAAACAAGCAGTCATCTAAAATATTCATTCATCTTATCAGTGAAAACTGGGTGGGAATGGATGTAAAAACTAACATTACCCTCAAAGGTTCATCTCCAAAAGTTTTGTTAGAAAATGAAACTGTGAATAATCAACCAAATGTAAAGGAAACAGTTGATAATAAAATGCATGTTGAAAAACGTAAGAGCAAGAAAATAATTCAAAACAGCATCCCGATCCACCAATTCCAAAAAAAGTCCACTAGAATAAGCAAAAAATCTACAAAAAAACTATCAACAAAGTTAATAAAAAAGCAGATTCAAATTGACCTCACGAAATATATTTTAAAGCCCAAAAATATAATTAAAGTAAATTCAACTTCTACTGTAGTACAAGAAATTCCTTCCTCTGAAAGGGCACCGACCAAAACAACTAATCTAGTTAAGCAAAGTGATAATCATACATACAATCAAAAACAATGTCTACAATCCACCAATTCACTTTCTAAAAGATTTATGCTCCCTAACGACAATGATGAAAACAAATCTGTTCAAAATCTATTACCAAGACCTTCACAACGTGATGGAAATAGAAGTTCACCTTCACAGAATCTTGAATTTCACATCCCTCAAGATAAAGAGATAAATGTCCAGTACAAAAATGGAAAGAATGACGAAGAGAAATTAACCAGCAATAATGACAATTCTCTTGAATCATTAACAGTTTCTCAAATTGTGATTAACGAGAAACTAAAATTAACCAAAAATACTCTATTATCAGGAGAAAATAAAGACTTCAACAATTTACAAACGATTACAAACAGAATAGAAGGGTCTGCAAGTCCATTGCTGCAAAGGTCAAGCTATACTCATTATTCAACACAGACAGAAAGTTTGGCTCGGAACAGTTACTCAAAATATTACCCTATTTTTGTGAAAGCTGCTTCTAACACAGAAACAAGGGTAAAAAACAATGAACATATTTTAAGCACTGGTGAAACAAATAAATGGATCAATGAGAAAGAAGAGATAGTAGATAAACATTTAAACCCAACAGAAACAACAATTACTTTTGATCTTGGTATAGAAAAATTGTTAGAACCAGAAACCCAAGAAACAGAAAATAAAAAAACTGCTTCATATGCTCCAGACATTTGTGTGGTCCCTAAACCTAAACAGTTGGACCTCACAAATCCTGTCACAAAATTACTGTATGGTAACAGGTGCAAATTAGAAAACAGGCAAAATTCACCTACTTCTCGTGCAAATTTCTCACCATTATCTGAAATTTCACCAAACACTGTTTTTGGCAAACTAACTCATTTGCAAGCACAGAAAAATATTTCATCATTTGACTCTGAAAATTTTTGTATTCCTCATGGTCAGGGTACAGCTAATTTCATTCCAATCTCTCCAACTCCTCCTTCACAGCATCTTAACTGTACCCTTGATGCTTTGGAGTTTCTCAAAAATTCAGATGAAACATACAAAATATCATCTGAAAATAACTTCTCTAACAAGCAAATTATGGGCACAAACAAAAATTTGAATAGAAGTACAGATATTAGGCAATTTACTTCAGGATCAAAATTAAATACTAAAATCCAAAATTTCTACTTTTAATTCATAGCTACAAGGTTTGTGAACAAGAGATTAATGGCAATTTCATGTATGAAACAATAATACACTCACTACCAAACACAATTAATCATTTGAAATGTAAATATGTAATTTTGTATTACACAATTCCACAAGAAATTGTCATTTTGAACTTATAATAGTTTTAGTGTTTTATCTCTCACTGTGCACCAACCAACTCCATAATGCAAATCAAGTTATAATTCTGAACAGCGTTTAATAACTAACAAATATTAATGCTACTTTAGTTATAATTTAATGTTACTTAATTATGTTCTGAATAATACTATTGTCTTCCAATGTGTTTGTACCAAGTTTTCTAATTGCATTATTGAGGCTTAAATAATATGAATATCAAATATTTGATCCCAGAAAGTTTCTTAAACATTGTTTATAAGTATAATATAGTATTATGGTATTGAAATTAAACTCCCAAAATCAGAATTAATATAATTTATTACCACACTAATATAAAGACACTTAAATAGTCTCAAAATTGTTACAATCAGTCTTAAATCAATTTCAGTACACATTTTTTATCAACAACCACTAACATCTTTACGAGCTGGGTTTTTGCGGTACCATCGTGTCTCATTAGGATTAAATCCTTTTTCACTAGCACCGTACGTAGCCCAGGATGGAGTTTTTGCCATGTAGTCCTGTAAAATGTATTAACATAAAATATAAATACATTTGTAAATTACAAAAAGTTGCCATTATTTATTTAAGGAATAAACTGATATAATCATTACCAAAGCTGTGAATTTCTTTTCTCCATTACTGGAATAAAATTCTTGTATCAACTCATGGAATTTATCATAATCAATCCATGTCCACCAATCACCGTTCACTTTAAACTGAAAAATTAAACAAAATAAAATAGACATTTCACAATTAACTCCACTCTTCACATTTTGACAGTAAAAAAATGATTTACTTCCACGAATCACATTTCTAAACTCAATAGCTTATCAACTTTGAAATGTGAAAGTGATGTTTAATATACAGTGGAAGTTTCAAAAGCTCCAGTTTACTTAAAAATTTTGTGTAATAATTTTACTGCAATAAACTGTTGGAGGAAAATTACTGTTTATGGAATATTATTACTATCCTATAGTTCGATTTTCTTTGGCAAAACATGAAAATGTCATTGAAAAGTTAATTTAATATTGAATCAATACATGTTAATGAATTATACAATAACTCAAAATAAAAGGTATAATTAATAACACACAAATCTTTATACAGTTTCTGAATCCCCAAAATATAATTTTAGTAGACAATTTTATAATAATCCCACAGAGAAAGAAACCAATTACTTTTGAATGGTATCTACAATGTCTACTTCATTTTTTACGTCCTTTTCTGAAAATGCCGAAGTAAATAAAGAAGTTAATATTTTTATTATTAAAAAGATCCGCATATTCGTACTCCCACACTTAAAACAATAAAAACAAATGAAAACTCGAAAAGTATTCTTTCTTGCTGTAAACAATTTGTTTTCGTGAAAGGGGATGTATATAAAAATGCCCTAAATTAGAGTTTATTACTCTTATTTAGTTATTTCAACCTTAATCTAAACAAGCAAGATGGAAGAAACATTGTAATAAATCATTTTCAAAAATCATATTCTCAATGAACTGTACAGCAATTGCAAAAATGAGTAACAGACAACAGATAATAACAAAGAATAAAATGAACATTTGGAGACAATGCATACACAATGCACTTACCTTTTTATGTGCGATTAAAACACAGTTTGAATGCTCATGTTCAGAGGCAATTTCATAATCATCCAACAAATTTGCTAATTTTTCCACAAATGATACTACCTCTTCATGCCATGGGACATTTTCCATACTTAAATTACTAGCCTTTGAAGTACCACAATATGTTACACCCTATGAACAAAATAATAAGCATACATCAACAGGAATGGAGCAGAGACTTTAATATTACAGTTTCAGTTTTACTTACTTTTACTTCAATAAAATCAGGCTTCCCAAAGCCAACCAATTTTGCATAGTTTTCTATCTCGTCAACATTCCATGCTTTTACTAATGTAAGACGGTAAACAGTTCGCTGACCTTTTTCAGAGAGAGCAATCAGACTGTCTACGAACCTCTCCCAAAAATCTTTAAAAAGGGGGCGATCAATTTTCTTTAAACTCTCCTTTGTACTGGCATCAACACTCACGTACAGCTGTGTCACTGGGCTCATTTCCCTGAGAAAGAAAAAATTAAATAAAAAATTAATTTGCAAAATACAACTGTTAAAAATAGACACAAAGTAAGACTTCTACAATGCTGCTTTGTATCTGTACACATGTTAGGAATAGTATCTGATAAGTGGAAGAGAAAAGAACATCACAAGTGGCTAACAACCTCAAATTAGTGATCTCAACTATAACTATAAATTGGATCCACAAAAGCAATGCTGGAAATCCTTTGGGAGCATGAAGCCTGATTCTGGCAAGTTGGCAAACCTGGAGCACATTTCCAATGTGTTCCAATGTGTCTATTAGTGTTTTGTTACGGTGTGGAAAGGTAGTGGCTTTATTTCGGTAATTACACCATTGTGCGATGCTGTATCACAACTCTTTAACGATAAATACAATATAAATACGCATTGTATTTCTGCTTCACGCAGATTTCCTTTTCTTCAACCAGAAATTTTGAAGAAATTGATTCATGCTGTCTGAAGAGAGAAATGGAAACCATCCATAAATACACTCTGCAGCAAACATTTTCTTGAGGATTTCTTTAGGTTAATATTAATTATAGTATTAATTTGACGGTGACCATTGTTCCCAACAGTGTATGTGAAGTAAATTTACCTCAGCTGTATACATGCTTATAATTTCTTGCGTTTCTATGTTAGACCAGAAGTGAAAGTCATATTACTGAAATAAGATGCAGTTCCTTCTGTTTGATTTTCCTGTTCATTTCAAGGGAAAAAAACATCCCTGAGGCAACCTTTAATGTGATTGGAACTTTTTTATGTCATTGTAAGTAATATGAGAACAAGTTTTATATTTATTTTTCATATCTATCTTTATTCCAATGAAAAATAAATGAAAGTAAGAATTTGGCTTCAACAATGATGATACCAAATATTGAATAGTTTGACCACATTAATGAGTTTGTTGGTATCGCAGGACAAAGAAGGCCATTCTGATATGGAAGTTGATTTTCAGTGCAAATCTCCTAGTAAACAAAAATGTAAGAAGACGGACAGGCTCTGTTCCACAGTCACCGACCAAAGCCATCAGGAGGAAGAATATTAAGCTTCTGCAAATGGGATTGAATAGCAGGAATAAGATTAGTAAAATAGAAGAATTAATCAAAGAATTGAGAAAGAAAAGACACTCAAATTCTCACTTGGAAGCAGCCCTTGAAGAGAGGTTAACTGTTTTTTTGAGTTTATCAAAAGCCAGTATCAAAATTGTAAATGTGATTAAAGGGGAAGACAGTACAGTGACTTTGTGAAACAGTTTTCTCTTACTTTTCACTTATATTTTCCTAAAGCATAAAGTAGATCTGATCATTATTTTCATTACCTCCTCCAAATAGACTAAGGTCATGGATTTCTTAGGTAAATTATTGTGAAACAGCTGTTATTGGTGAAGTTTTCAAATATTTAAATGAAAACAGCGACAAGATATCGCTATGAAGGGATGTGCCCTTTCATATGATGGTATGTCGATAAGAAAGCATTTGATCTAGGATGCCATCAAGAAAAGATTCTCAGCTTAGGTCATTTTGGGTGGCATAGCATCTATGGAAGTAGAACTAGCATGGGGGGCCAGGCTCCAAAAATGTACGAATCATTCAAAAATTCTGAGTTCACATTTATTATTTTGAACTTCCATAATTATTTCTATGGTGGCTAAATTAATTCTGTGATTGATTGCGAAAATTTACATGAAACAAAATTGCTAAAAGAAATTGTAAGAATATATACCACTCATCGATTAAGAGCAGTTCAAGGAATGTGACAATAAATGAACATGGAAAGAAAAACTTGGTAAGACAGAAACTGAATATGCTTGTCACATTTTTTAATGTGTGATGATATTATATATTATGAACTATCATTTTGTTTTACTGACTTTTAAAGGTAAAGCAGTTCCCAAATATCCCCATTATTTTCAATTTTGAGTAAGGGATGTAGAAATGTAATTTATTATGTTCATGAGAGGGTACAAAACTGAAGAGCAAAGATGAATTTGATTGTTGATCAAAATGTAGGAAGTTAGTTTAATGTTTGTTTCTTTATGCATATTATGCAGGTATTTTAAGAAAATTCAAATTCTTTTTTATCGAATTCATGATAATTTAGGAACCTTGAGAAATTAAATTTTAATGCTATCTCATTTAAATTCATAACAGTTATTATTTTTTATACAACTTGTGCTTTATTATTAATCATTCTTATTCCCTTTCGGTCTCCCGAAGAAAATTCAGGTTACTCTCATGCCCCAATACTGGTATTCCAATGTACCAAAGAGAGACAGAGATACACTCTGCAATATGGCGGCCTTTTTACTCTAGCGTCACATTTCCAAAGCATTGGGTGTTTTCTGCAGTATATTCATAGAGTTCATGGACTCAAATACTGTCATTTTTTTATTAATCCCTAAATCCCAACAAATAGACATTATGATAAAGCAGGTTACTCATAATACAAATGTCACTAATATCTCACCTCTTGCACTTAAACTGTGATTGTATAAGAAACTATGCTCTAATTGTATTTGGAACAACAATTCATTTTCATCATCACAAAATTATTTAATTCATGTGTGCATGCACATGCAAATTCACCTGCACAAAAACACATTCATGCTTGCACATATGCTTTTCTCTGCCTGTTTTATAATACTATTTACATTTAGAACTAACCAATACTTCCACTACAAGAGGTACATAACACCCTAAGTCAATAACATTCAAAAACAATGATGATGAAGTGGCAGTCACAGAAAGAGAAATTACTACAGGCAATATCTGATAGTTGTAAGTGGAAAATGTAATGAAGCTTAAATTAATATTAGAAAGTACAAATAAAATTTGCAAACAATTCAAGTACCATTCATGAAAAAATATGTCAATATACAAATCTTCAAACCTACTAAAAGGAAAAATGAAACTAAAATTCAAAAATGATGGCCTCTAGGCAATTTATTCAAAAGCTAATCACCTCATTGCATCTGGGAACTGGGCATTAGTCACAAGAAAGGATGATATTCCCTTCTTGTGTAGTAAGTTCACAAACTTATTAATCTCAGGATACATAATTGGTTCCCCGACAAGAGAGAGAGCACAATGTTTTGCATGTAAGCCTTCCTCTAATCGCTCAGGAAGAACACCAGGTACCCCTAAAATATAATAATTCATAATAATAAAAATTAAGATAATAACTTGTAAAAAATTATTTGTTTTATTATCTTTTAAAAAAAAAATAAAAAAAAAAAAAAGAACAAACTTGTTGTGAATTTTCAAGTGTACATTTTTTGAAAGCCAAGCACAACTACTTCAAAATTAATTTACCTTTAAATTGATAAATCATTTTGTAATGTTGATTTAGAGCTTCATTAAGAATTTCCTCTGGCTGATCCATTTTCCATTTCCACTCTGTTCCTACTGGATTAGAATGATGGCGCCAACAAAAAACACATTTATTGGCACAAGCAAGACTAGGAGTTGTCTCCATACACTGGTGGCTTTGAATACCATAAAAACTATGCTTATAGCATCCTCCTCTACCCCGCAACATTGACTGCAAGAAAAGAAGATTTAAAAGGCTCATCATTGTATATTAATTGCATAGTACATCATTGTACATCGACTTGGTAACTTATAAATTGTATATTGTGTTAATTTTTGTTATTACACCATTTTTAAGTTATCACACTTTGAAAATACTTGAAACTTACCACTGTGTAAGTCTATTACAAAATTCAAAATTATAATAATTATTATTATTATTGAATGTCATATTACTTGATCACGAACAATTTAGTGTACACACTCTCAAACATGCACTTCAAAATCTTACATTATATAAAATTTCTTTCGCAACAGTAATATCAACATCTGACTTTAAAAAATTATCTACTTACTTTTGTCCATCGACACAACTTAACTCCTGAGTGAGACCCTATTAAGCGATAACCTTGTTTTGTCAAGGATGCTCTTAGAGCAGGAGTTATCATTTCTTTTCCTACTTCAAGTACTTCATCTTGAATTTTTGCTTCTTTCAAAGGCCCAGAAAAGCGACCCAATTCCTCCACATCTACAACACCACCTTCAGAATCACTTCCATCATTTGAAGTACTATCAGATTCACTGCAAGTATTATCCTGGGGAGAAAATTTGACAATGTAAGATATTCTATATAACATTAAGTGAAAATTTTCATTATTTCTAAAATGACCACATAAAAGCAAATTAACTACCACTACACTCACTTCTGTATTATTACCACTGCCTTTGCAACAACATTTACTTTCTTTCTCCTCATTTAATAATTGCCACTTTTTTAAGCGGGACAACAGCACATTGCTCCAAGCATTAAAATCTTCCTCAATGCTCCAATTCCTGCTGTTTGCAGTATCTTCATTTCCAAGACCTAATCGAGTAACTCTGATAGCCTGCAATTTGTGAAGCCAGTGATCCACACGCTTACCTACCTAGGAAAGTTAGAAACAACACATAATTATGAATATGAAAAACTCATATGAAACAAAACCTTTATTCAGAATACTTAATGAATCCAGAAATACTTTGCTTCAGTTGGTGCTTTTAAAAAGTTCGTTATAATAGAAACAAATGACAATTATAAAATAAGCCTAATTATTAAAAAAAAAAATTTTAAATTTAAACAGTTCAATATTGCATGACAAATCACATTCCACTTTATCTTTGAAATAGTAAGTATTTTCTTGTATAAACGAGAACTGTGCCTGTAAATTTTCATTGAAAATACACTTTCTCTACGGTACTTTATTGTTTTTTGTTTTTGTTTTTATTATTATTATTAAAATGAAATTTTATTAAATCCTCATGATTATTTTGGATTCAATCAACTTGGCACCACTAAACATGCAAATGTAAAGGAATAACACACACAAACAAATCTTCCTAACAAATCTTGGTCAGGTTGGAAAACGGTTCATCAGGAAATTCAAAGTCACAGATTCAAAATAATCATACATGTTATCAAAACTTGTCAAACTTTTCTAAAAACCTGCGATATTTTCGCATCCCGAAATGATTTGTTCGGACACAGTGACAAAGGTTAAAAATCTCAGGGTCTCTGGAAAACCAGGATGTATGGAATCCATATTACAGAACTAATCTTACAAAAATCAAATGTACTTTTTAAGTCTTACATGTAATACACGCAACAAACGAGCAATACTTACAACATTGAAATGTTCTGAATACTGTGAGTTTCCCAGTCCAAACACAGCATACTTCAAGCCTTCCAACAAACATTTCCCCATTCGAAAGTCGGTAGACGCTTCTTCCAACCACTTGTAAAACCATTCTCCATCCGGTGGAGGTGTACCATCAGTGTATGTTGGCAAAATAAAAACACACACCGAACGCCCAGACTTCTACACAAAAGGACCATAAATAACAACATTACTTTTTCTCAATTATCTCATTGAAAATAATCAATGATGCTACAGAAGAAAATAAGTTTGGTTACAGTCTAGTATATGGTACACCCTTAGAGAAGCGTGGCGGCGGGGCTTAAGCTCTAATTACTGTATGTGCTCTAATAGAAATGAATAAAACTTACGAATAGGCAATTTTCATGATTCGCCCCTCATTTGCTTTGTCCCCGCCGCACTGTAATGCCAATTTACTTTCAAAGTGAAAGTTTTCTCGCATAGCTCGCCCGGATCCAAGTCACGGCGAGGCCTTCAGCCGTTGCATTTACTATAAACATCCTTGAGTCTATCCAATGCATAATTACCAATTCACTTTAATAAGACATCACTTTTCAAGAAAGCCTCCAGAATTCTAACTGGCTAGTTAACGCCGGAACGGCGCAAAGTGCCGGTTTAAACAACTTCCTTATGTTGTACCGTATACTACATTTCAGCCAACATATTCTGAATATAAACTGAAAAACAACTTGTACATTACATTACTATTCACACTCACCTCATTGACAAGTTTATCTTCAGGATCATAAGAAGATAAATTCACAATTTCAGCCCTGAATCCAATTTCTGATAACTTCTTAGATAAGGATATGCTGAATTCCTGAAAATATACCAATAAATATATTGAATAAATAGTTCAAACAAATACATTTAAAAACCTGCAACCTGCTACAACACCTGAATTTCAAAACACAATTTTATTCTCTAATCTGTAGGTTTAAGACTTTCACATGCCCTTCACTTTACAGACCTGTAAAGAACATTACTGATCTGTAAAATAATCATTGTGACATAATAAAACACACACAAATGGTTTAAAGACTTATTTCGGAAAACAAACCTCAGCTTTTCCTGTAAGTGTAGCATAAAATATTTTAATAATTTCAACACTTTCTTGATGTGATTCACTTGTTTTGTCTGTTTTGGAACAACATCCTCCATTGTTCTTACATTTCTTCTTCTTTTTCTTTTTAGAGTCTTTTTCCAAAAATGTACTCGAATTTATTTCACTAACGTTCACAATATTACCATCATTTTCTTTGTATGGGATTGTTTCTATCAGAGGTACATGTTCCTTCCTAGCACATGTACACCATATCACGAACGTTAAAGCACCTATCAATATAGGCACAAAAAGTGTCCCAACCAAAGGTATCCCCAAAACGGAATACATCCTCTTTCGTTACTAGAACCACGTATTTAAGGACCAAATAAATACAAATAATTATAATTAATTTATCTTCGTCATTTGAAAGGACGAGGTCAATACTATGGAATTAAAATAACACGAAAAACGGCACACAAAACAATACTTATGAAAATAAAAATAACACACTTCCACAAATAAATTTTCCTTCTCGTGCGGGCCGGCAACGAATTTGAATTTTTATTAGGCTTAAAAAATTTTCACCAGAACGCTGATTATTTCCCAATAAATCTTTTGTAAAATGGAGATGAATGGTACTGAAAATAAGTCAAAAAAATCGAATTGATATTCATATCATCCAGCCAAATGTTCAGAAATTTACAAACGAATAACTAGTCCTCCACTAAAGAACACCGTCCCTCTGCATCGTCCCATCTACTCAACAATCCAAAACTACCCCGTGCGCCCGTCGTGCGACTCCTGCAGTCAGAGCACAGTCCAATTTGAACACAGTGGCATTTACATGTCTCAAGCTTGACGGAGAGGGTAACACTATCATGCAATCAATCGAGAGCTTCGTTACGACTGAAATGTTTGGTATTGGAGCTTCCGATTGGGTGGTAGTGTTCCCCTCTCCTTCCAGTTCGTTATCATAGAGTGCCACTATGTTTATATTGGGGTGTACTATCTGCCGCCGTTAAGAACAAGCGAACACGCACGTACACAACACATTTTTATTCTTTGCCGCAGAGTTACCAGTGTTTATATCAAGGAGGTTATAATATATTATAACCTATGATAATCTATTATATCCTTGTTTACCTTTGTTTAGTCCCTTATTTTAAATTATGGACAACCACAGTGAAAAGCACAGAACAATAAAGGATACAAATGCACCCTCAATGTTAAACGTCGGAAACAAAAGTCGCTCGCAGCACTCCAAGTGGCGTGGCAAAGAACTACACAAAACCGCCCACCCAGCGCAGCGTATGAAAGTTAATTTCACTCAATCGTCTTCGCGAAAGTTAATGGATATTAATAGGCTACATTATACTGCAATTTTTCTCAAATATGGTAATTATCTATTTTCGTAATGCACTTGGGTAAGGTCATAACTGAGGAGAGTCATCTAATTACGTGGTAAGGGCAGAAATGAAGAAATTAAAATGAATAAATAAGTAAATAAATAAATAATTACCTTTATTGTACAATTTATATTAAACAATATTCAATACAGACTTCAACATTTTAAATTTGTTACCTTCTCATGACCTTTTGTATATTTTTTTAGTTTGTATTTCTTGTTTTTCATCTATTACATATTTGTATATTAAAAAACACACAAAAGTAAGTTCTTCGGATAAATCACTTAACAAATAATGTATCATCAAATGATTTGGATTTAAGCAAAACCTTCTTTCCAAATTATTTAAATGGCTATTTGTTTTCTAGAAATATATGCATATATTCATGAACATTCTTTAAAAATATTACATTAAATAACAAATCATAATAAATCATTACATTACAAAAAATACATATTTTCCTTATAGTGTTATGTGAATATAGTACGCTACAAATTTCATACAAATAATCGTGAATGACACTTTAAATTAAATGCTAACCTCTATATTGCGAAACATCATTGTATTCCACTAAGACCAGCAAATCGAAATGGAAAAAACTCGAAATTGTTCTGATTGTGTCCGCTAAAACAAAATATCTTGAAACGCGAAACACACACATGAACGCATAGAACACTAAAGGAACTCATGAACGTAACCAACAGCAATATGATTCACTCTTCCGCCATGTGGAAAACGCAGGCAGGCTGGATGTGCCGTACAAAAAAAACAAGCGAAATCCACTAACCAATCATTGCTTGATATTCTTTCAACTAGCGCTCCAAGTGGCCTGGCAGTGTGTTGCCAATTTCTCTATCTCACCTTCACCCCTGTGATAAAGGGTTATTTTTTTTTTAATTTATTTCTACCTGCTCGGCATTTCTGCCTTTCAGGGGTGTTCATTATACAATATTTTTCACATTAACTTTTAGGGATGGACATCCGCATGCGTTACCTCCTCTCTCAGGGGTCTGATGAAAACGTTGTTCTATGAGAAGAAACTGTGGATAACAGTTTTTGGAGTTATATGTGATAATTTTGAGGAGAGGGTGACAGTGGGTGGAATTTTTGGAAAGTGGAAGATGGGTAGGTGATTTAAGGTGGACGAAGGGAGTCTTTAGGGAATCGTGATCTTATTCTTTTTGATGAACCATACGTTTTACCTAGCTTGAATATTGTTGTACTGCGCGATTGGGGAAGGGATGAGAAGAATTTATGAGTCATAAGATTTATATATTCGTTAATGGATGATATATTTAGTTCATTTTGGATTTGTATGTTGCTTATGAACCAAGGAGCTTTAATGATCTTTCTGAGAAATTTATTTTGTATTATTTCTATTTTATTTAGGTTTGTTTTTGCGGCGTTATTCCAGATCGGGCAGGCATATGTGAGGGTTGGTCTTATTATTGTTTTATAGATGATTAAGCCGCAGTCAGTGCTAAGACCGGAATTTCTATTTATTATTGGATATAGTTTGGATATTTTTGCATAAGTTTTATCTGCTATAGATTTCATATGTTGTTTCCAGTTTAGTTTGGTGTCAAGTAGTACTCCTAAGTATTTTGCTGGTGTATTTCCACTCATCCATTCTATATTTGTGTTTTGGAAGCTGAGGAGGGGTGGTTGAGGAAGTTTGCGGAGTGTGAATATTTTTGCTTGAGTTTTAGATGCGTTAATCTTTATTTTCCAGTTTGAAGCCCATTTAATGTAGTTATTTAGGTCAATCTGTATGTTGTCGAAGGCGCAGCTAATGTCTGAATGAGAGGTAAAAAGTGCTGTGTCATCTGCGTAAAGAGCAATTTCTGTATAGTCTGACTGTGGTAAATCCGACATGTAAACAGTAAAGAGAAGTGAAGAGAGGCAAGAACCTTGAGGGACTCCTGCATTAATTTCAAATCTGTTTGAGAGACTTGAGTTAATACGGACGGAAAAATATCTATATTTTAGAAAACTTCTGATTAGATGGAGTAGATACTTGGGAGTTCCTTGTTGACGAAGTTTGTATAAAAGACCTTCATGCCAGAGTTTATCAAAGGCTTTCTCAATGTCTAGGAAAACTGCAATTGTGTATTTTTTGCTGTGAAATGAATTTGCTATATATTCAGTTAAACGGATCAATTGGTGGGTGGTACTATGTTGAGATCTGAATCCGAACTGAAAGTCTGGGATAGCGCTAATTTTTGTTAGGTAAGTAGATAATCTGCTGTGAATTAATTTTTCAAATACCTTTGCGATTGAGGGTAGGAGGCTTATTGGTCTGTAGCTTGTAGGAAAGCGAGGATCTTTGACAGGTTTACAGAAGGGTAAGATTATAGATAATTTCCAATCTTTTGGAAAGTGGCCCAGTCTTAGACAGGAATTAAATAAGGCGGTTAAAATAGTTATAGCTCTTTTGGGTAATTCTTTAAGAGCTCTGTTGTTAATATGGTCGTGACCTGCTGATTTTCGGGTTTTCAATTGCTTAATAATTTTAGATGTTTCGGATGGGGATATAAATTTTATTTTATCTGGGACATTATAGTCTGGTAACAGGACGTTTTTTGCAATATAATTAGTAAAGGAAGAATTTGTATTTGGGTTTGGAGTAAAACTATTTTGCAGATATTTACCTAACATATTGGCTTTCATATGATCCGTATAAGCTACATTTGAGTTGTGTTTCAGGATAGGAATGTCAGTGGTTTCTTTACATAGTCTTTTTATGGTTGACCAGAGTGGTCTACTATTAGGGTGTATTTGAGCTATGGATCTTTGAAAATTGCTTATTCGAATTTGATTTAATTTGTTTTTGATTGTTCTCCCTAATTTGTTGATTTTTGCTTTAAGGTCATGTCTGCGGTTTATTTGCCAGAGCCGTCGAAGGTTACGTTTACTTTTAATTAGGTTTAGAATATTCCTTGGAATCGGATTTCTATTGTTAGTGAAAGGTCTTGCGAAAGGAGTTGTTGATTGTTGCAATGCAACGTAGATTTTCTGTGTGATATTAGTTACCTGGTTGTCTATTTCATTTGTTGTTTGTATCTGTTCCGGGTAGTGAAGGTTTACTTCTAATAGGTCTCTAAATTTATTCCAGTTGACGTGCCTTTTCGTGCCCAAAACTGTGAAGGGATTATTAGACTGCAAGAGATTTGAAGATTTTATTTCAATGATGACTGGGCAATGATCTGAATCTAATTCAGGAAGTACGGTTTGAGATGTAGGTAAGTGGAAGTTTTTAGACACCATTATGTCTAAAATATCTGGGATAATATTACTATTGTACGGGTAGTGTGTTGGCTGCCAAGGTGCTATTACATCTAAGTTATTGTTTACTGCAAAAGATTGCAATTTAGTGCCTTGCTGGGTTGTGCAATTGCATCCCCAGGCTTGGTTTTTACTGTTTAGGTCTCCTAGTAGAATAACGTTGGTGTTGTTATTAAATATTTCCTTGTATTCTTTTACTGGAAATTGTTTATTCGGAGGTTTATATGCTGTTATTATTGTGTAATCTTTATTATCTATGGTTACGGTGACTGACACAGTTTCCAGGTTAGAAGTATTGAGGCTAAGTGATCGTTGATGTTTGACTCGGGTTGAAAGAGCAATCAAAACACCCCCCGCTGCAACATTTGAAATTCTGTCACTTCTATATATTTTATAACCGGAAATTTTGAATTTTTCATTTAGAACCAAGTGGGTTTCGGTTATGCATGCAATATCAATTTTGTGTTCGTGAAGAAAAATTTCTATTTGTGATTGTTGTCTTTTAATTCCGTTTGCATTCCAGTTCATTAATGTGATTTTATTTGCCATTATGGAAATTTATTAGCACTGACTGTACAATATTTTGAATTTGCGGGATTATAGCTGAGATTACTTGTGATACTATTGTGGTTATTAGTTGAGATACATCAGTTGGCATTTGGGTTTGCAAAGATTGAACCGGTGACCACGGGGTATTGGTTTTGGGAAGGGGAGGAAATCCACGAGGGCTAAATGTTGGAGGGCTACGAGAGGGATTGTTGCGCGGCGGCGGTTGTTGCTCTGACCCTGACCTGCGTTCATTTAGAAGGTTTGAACGTGCTTGCTGAGTTTCTTTGAAAATGCGACAGCCTTTGTAATTGGCCGTGTGGTCCTCGCCACAGTTTACGCAATTCGGTTTGTCACTTTTTGGTTTTGTACATTGAGAATAGTGGTGTGACTCTTTACATCTAACGCACCTCGGAGTGAGTCGGCAGTTTGCTTGCGAGTGTCCATACCTTTGACAACGTTTACATTGTATTGGGTAGTTTCGATTTGTTCTAGGTTGAACTTGTATGACGCAATGCATCAGGCGGTTTAAAGTTAATATTGACTTCCCGTCTCTATTGTCTTTTATTTCTAGAGCACAAATTTCGATTGGATTTTTCTTTTTGTCAAATAATCTAGTCACTTTGGTAACAGGGTATTTGAGTTCAAGTTCTTTTAAAATGTCAGCTTCCGAGTAACTTGTGGGGATGCCCTTCAACACAGCATTAAAGGTTTTAATAGAAGGGTCGCGGAAAGAATAGAATTGTCTGTTCTTCTCAACACAGTGATGTCTAAAATTACGGTAATCTTCTATTGTAGTGAGCATGATTTTTAGTTGATCACCGGCTGTCTTGGTTGTGAAATCACATTTGACGACTGATTTAATGTCGGAAATCATTTGGTTGTAGTCAAGTACGTTGTGCATAATTTGGGCGGAATTTTTAATGTTTGTTCTGGAGTACTTGGATCACTGTCTTTAAGATTTTGAAGCACTTCGAAACGCGATGAAGTTTGAACATTGTATAATGGCATAGAGTTTTCATCATCATTTCTCTTTCGTTTACTTACGTTTGAAAGCGTTTCGTTGGAAGTTGTTGCGTGCATCTCCTCGCTTTGGTGTTCTTGAGGCAGGGTAGTTTGGGGCGGTTGCTGCTGCATTAACGGTTGCCCTTGCTGCGCTGTGGGTTGATTCTGTTGAAGCAGCAGTAGTTGCTGCTGTTGTTGCTGATGAAGGAGTTGCGGATGTTGCTGTTGTTGTTGCAAAAGTTGAAATTGTGCTGTTGGGAGAATGCACTGATCGCTGTTGCTTGCATATAAGGTATCCATAGCGTTCACCAACACTTGTGATGTGCTGTGTAGCCCCGACTCGGGGCTACCTTGGACGTTCATTTCGCCACTCGCGGCCACGGGTTGGTTTTCACTCACTTGTGGTAAATACTTATGATACTATTTGCAAAGTTAAACTGTTTTTGATGTAACAATATATAATATTTAAAATAGACACGTAGATTGCTGTGCAAGCGAAACTAGTTTGACACTCAATCTAAACACGCTACGCAGTGAGAGAGCTGTGGCGTACGATGTTCACGGCACGGCTGCTCGGTGCGAACTGCCTGTGATAAAGGATAAAAGTGCGTGCGTGAAAAGTGCCAAACATTTTTTCACATAATAATTTCATTCGTGTTACGACGTTTCGGAGACTATTCTGTCTTCCTTCTGGTAAATTTTCAGTTGTACCTGATGAGAGAGACAAGTCTCCGAAACGTCGTAACACAAGTGAATTCAATTATTATGTGAAAAAATGTTGGCACTTTTCATGGTAGTTGTCCACAATTTAAAATAAGGGACTAAACAACAAATAAATAGAATTATATTGTATCAACCAATTTAAAAACTTAATATTAATTATAACCTCCTTAGTTTAAATAGGTATGTCCACAAGGTTTGGCGGGAAAGTGTTGGATGATAAGCTCTGGTTATGCTCTGGATAAGCTCTGGATGATAAGCGTTTCCTAGAGCATTAGTACGTATTTGGCTGTGCTATTACGAGGTTGTCGAGACTTGTAACACTTGTTATATAAATTACAAACGAGAATTTCTTGTCACTTTTGTTATTTACAACGATATTTGCTTCCATTTGGTGTATCATTCAGGCTGCACATCTCGTTCACAAATACTGCGAGAGGTGACACAGGGCATCAACTGAAGTCACTGGAAAGCATCATGACCGGCAGGCCCTAGGTTCGTGTCTCGACGGTTGCAGGATTTTCGGCACTAGCTAGATAGGTTAAATTTAGTCGAAGTATGGAGGATAATTTTAGTGACGGGCAGTTCTGACCGGTAGTTTTCCGGGGTGTCTCCGATCAACACCAAGCGAATGCCGGAGCAGTACCCAAACAAACGGACCGCGCGCTATCTTTCCTTCCTCATCCCTTACACACTTATACTTACATGCACATTAACAGTTGCCGAGAGACCAGTCAGGAGCTTAGAGATTGTCCCGGCTGGGGCGGTGCCCCGCTAACGGGATATACCTACTTAGGGAGAACCCCGCTACCCGACTAAATAGGTCGGCGAATAATAGGTTTCGCCATTCATGGGGAAAGATTACAACCTGAGGAAAATATGCACTACTCTTACGGGAACTAATGAGAGCCGTTGACGCTCCCGAAATCATTAATCAATAGTTCACAAATTTGATTTAAAGAAGAACTATTCTATCAGACATGTATCAAGTGACTACCTTTTCATTTCGAAAATTGTTCGAAATAAATATCATGACTTAAGCAATGATGCTTAGGTGTCACTTTATAATGAAATTAAATGTGTGAACTTTTCAATCCACCTTTTATCGGATATGAAAAGTGACAATTCAACGAAATTTGAGCCCTTGTGTTAATCGAGTACATGTTTCTCCCTCCGTAATTTTTTATAAACTGTCCGATTTGAAAATTGTTTTTAGAAAATTGTATCAGTTATTATGATAGAGTAAAATATACCTACATTATTTTTCATTCTGTAGACTTGTAGCATAAGTGATGATCTATCTTCATGTTGGAATTGCTATGCGGACGACACCAAACTTTTCTCAAATCCACTAAAAAAAACTATCAGATGTTACAAAATGACCTCAACAGTGTGGTGAAATGGTCGAAATCTTGGTTGCTGCCTTTAAACTCCAATAAATGTACGGTCCTCCATCTAGGAAAAATAACCCAACTCTTAATTATAGCATTGAAAGTCGCATCCTCAATTATACGACAAAACAAGATGATCTCGGTGTTCTTATCACTCGAAATTTGAAATGAGATAACTAAGTTGCTGCTGTTACCAAAAAGAGTCAATAATCTATTATACCTGATCAGAAAGGCATCCTCTGCATAGCAAAACTGACGTATACGACGTATATTACACATAAACTAGAATATGCTAATGTGGTTTGGTCCTCTTATCATCAAAAATATTTAAAAAATATTAAAAGAGTACAATGGCAGATTATCAAGATCCCTAGAGAACTATGTCAATTGCACTATGAAGGAAGACGCGGAGAAATATCACTTCTGATATTAGAACAGAGAAGAAATAGGAGTGATATTATAGAAACTTTTACAATCTTGAATGAATATTATAAAATTCTTTTATAAATATTTATCATGAATATTATAAAACTTTTTTACAAAAGGTACGGAATCTACACTTAGAGGACATACGATGAAACGAGCGAAAGAAAGGACAAGGACAGAGCAACGTTCTCATTTTATTGTAAACCGAGTGGTAAATCCGTGGAAATCCCTTCCCGCACACTGTTTACAAAAGGAAACCCTTACCGCCTTCAAGGATAGTCTGGATACTCAAAATTAATTTTGTAATAAAGTAAATGACACATTATATTGTAGCGAAACCGATTTCCTCATGCCAGGAAAATTAAATTAAACAAACTGACTCGGCCACTCTGAGCTCTACTGGGAACAGATTGCGACACAGCGTTGCGCGCGCAACCCCGCTTATCGCGACACCCATTACCGCCCCCGGCACATTAAGAAAGTCGTTAAAGGGTCAGTCGCCGACAGATTTACTGTGGAGCACGTGTTCGCACGCCCAGCTGCGTGAACTTTCTAGATCACTTTTGAAATCGACAAATTCTTTCACGGACAAAGCCCGTCCTGTGCGAGCATGTTCTGGAAGGGCAAAGCAAATTCTCGACGCTCACAGTTATGCAAAGAGTCGGAACTCCATCCACTACCCTTGTCACTATTGGCCGAAATAACGTAATGCGCCATTTCTCTCGGCCAATAGCGACGCAACTATCTTAAGGAGCTGGAACATGCGAGAAAACGAGTGGGGGGTAAAAGTTAACCTAATAAGATTTGACTTATAAAATTGGCATTCAAAGCAGGGCAGTCGGGAGAGAAACTTCTCTGTGGGGGAGAGCTATTCACCGACCAGAGGCAAGTTCGCCTCTGATGGACTTAGAGAAAACTTCGGTGTGGGCTATTGTAATAGAGCAGAGTAACGTGGGCAGAGAAAATTCTCTGAAGTGGGAATCAGTTGCAAAGTGAAGCGAATGTCTCGCTGCAGAATTTCTAGACTTTCTAAAGTTGCAATTGTGAATAATCACGAGTATCAGAAGAATCCGTGACTGGTTACTACGCTCTTGAAATCGAGAGTGACTGCTGGCCGACCCCGAGCTCAACCAGACTGCCAGGCGCCATTACAACGCCACACCCTCGGCGTTGCCGTCGCCTCTCCTCGGCCGCGCCGCCGCCTCTTTGGGGTGACGCCTTCAGACGGCTGAACAGCTGGCGCGCGTGCCTGGGTGGGCACAAGGACATTGCCCCGGCCGCGCCCCCTGCGAAGGTCGCCGCCGCCTCCCCTCGACGGGAACGCGCCCGTTCCGGGCCCACAAAAGGGTATTCATCCCTGCGAAAATCCTGTAATGCGGTGTCGCGCTAAGACACACTGATCTGTAATATTTGTTACCATTGTGATGCTAACTATAAGTCTTCCTAATTTCTAAGCTTTATACTGGCTACTAACTTTTCATCTTCTTATCTGTCCACCTAATTTTCAAATTTCCGATTCTATTTACATGTGTAACTTCCCTGGGGCATTTTGAATTATTTTGCCCAGGAATAAAAGTGATTTTACCAGTGATCCAAGTGTTTCTTTCATGTTACCAGTATTTGTTAACAATTCCTTCCATCACCGACTGAGCTATTTCAGGGACGCTTACCGGGCGTTCTCTCACGAGACGACCGGGAGTGTTACAATATATATTATATATATTATATATATTACATATATTACATATATTATATATATTATATATTATATATATTATATATTATATCCGATCAGATGGCCGAGATAACTAAGGCAGTAGTGCCGGAGTGGTTTCGGAACAGAAGATCGCGGGTTCGAGTCCCGCCTCGGGCATGGATGTATTTGTGTATGTCTGTATGTGTTGTCCTTTCACCCCCATTATCATCATATATCATCATTTCATCTTCCATCCATAACAACCGTGGGGGATAAAAATTCGGATCCAGCTAAAATGCTGGTCCCCCCAAAAAATTGTCGCAAGCAACTGCCACCGTGATAATAAATAAAAACTGAGCCACGGTAAATGCAGAATGCTTGCATGCGTGGTCCTTGTTGGCCGATTAACGAATATATATATATATATATATATATATATATATATATATATATATATATATATAACATATTATAACATATTATATTTATATATATATATAATATGTTTTATATATACATACATATACACACACACACACCTGTGATTTATAATTGCGATTTAACTATAACATGGTTATTCCACGAACGTGATTTATTTTTATTACACCGTTGTACACAACAGCTTCTTGCTGCCAAAACAAACAAGTAAAAAAAATACACAATCAATCATCATCAATCAATCATCATCAATCAATCATCAATCATCAATCAATCATCAATCAATCATCAATCAATCGTCAAGCAATCGTCAATCAATCGACAAGCAATCATCAATCATCAATCAATCATCAATCAATCATCAATCAATCATCAATCAATCATCAATCAATCATCAATCAATCGTCAATCAATCATCAATCAATCATCAATCAATCGTCAATCAATCATCAATCATCAATCAATCATCAATAAATCATTAATCAATTATCAATCAATCATCAATCAATCATCAATGAATCATCAATCATCACTAAATTATCAATCAATCATCAATCATCCATCAATCATCGATCATCCAATCATCCATCAATCATCAATCATCGATCAATCATCAATCATCTATCAATCATCGATCATCAATCATCGATCATCAATCATCAATTATCAGTCATCAGTCATCAATCATCAATCATCAATCAATCATCAGTTATCAATCATCAATCAAGCAATCATCAAGCAACTGTGACACATCAGGGATCGTAGAGGACATGGGAGAACGACGGCTGCGGAGTTGTGTACGGGCTGACAGATCTGCAACTGTAGAGCAACCGCCTAGTGAACCAAGCGGCTACCATCAGTGTCTCGTCATCAACCGATCAGCGAACGTTGCTGCGTATGGACCTCCGCAAAAGGCGCCTCGTTCATGTACCCATTTGCACACTAATACGGTAACCTGGCGTCCACTGGGTCCACTAAATAAAAATTACGCTACAATTAATAATTTTCAAAAAAAGTAAATCATCGTACTTCAAAAACTTTCTTTAAAGAGCAGATTTCATTTAAAATAAAATGAATATATGAAAAAATCACTGTCATCAATATTGTATTTCTAGGATGACGTTAAAATCAGAACTTTGGCAATTTTTGAAAAATCAGTGATTTTGGCGAAAATTACATCTGTACATCATTAGACGTGAACAATGTTTATTAAAAATATTTGGTCAAATTTTAGTGAAATTTTGAAAATGTTGAAGATTCATTTAAGCACCCTCAAAAACCAAATAACCATTTCAAATCCGCAAAGCCTCGAGGTCGTTGACATCGATCGGGAAATATCAATTTTGGAGTAAATAGGATGAACAGTTTAGGCGCTAGCGTGGACAGACAGACGTTTTGCAATCAACCAATTTTTCGGCGTAAAGGTTCCACTAAACTTCGATTTTTACTAAACAGCGTATTAGAGGAAGTTACTTACTATGAATAGGAACAACATATTTCTACTTTTACGTTACCAGGGCCCAGTTATACGAGCTTTTGTGCCGAAAATTCTCCGTTTTCTGGCGCACGAATACTTTCTCTTCTTAGGAGTAGATCCCAGAAAGTAAAAATAGAGCAGTTTTTGAGAAAACATTCTTTTTAAAATTAGCATTAATTTCAACCAGGAATTACGTGAAAATTACAGTTAAACAAATCACACGGCTATTTTTAAAGAGCTGAATTTTTGAGCATATTTTATGGCAAAAATCAAGCCTATCCAGGAGATATGGGAGATCACGGATGGGACGTGGGTAGACCCCTCCCCCCGCTGCTGTGAGACATTCAGGCAACGCAAACGAGAGGAATGTACCTGCACAGCCCCTGAAGATGCTAAGGCAAGCAACCCAACGTACGCTTCTGTGCGGCGGGAAGACGACCACGGCAACGCTCAGGAGCTAACCGATGGCTCTGTGACGACTGCGAGCGGATACCCGCCGAACGCCGCTACCTCACAGAATGCAGCACCTGCGACTTAGGTGAAGAAGGGCCGCAATCGCAGGAGCAACGTTAGCCAGATCAGCCGCTGACGAGCGAAGACTTGCAGTCAGCTCACGCCACATACGCGTGCAGCAATGTGGCGAGAAAGCGAGGTCGCGACCACACGATATCAATACTTGTGCTTCTCAAGATCACACGAAAAACTAGAGATGCTACGAATGGCACAGACTTTCTCGTATTCTTTTCTTTTTTCTCTGATCTGGGCAACCTATTCGGACTTGCCACATACTTTCACCACCTACGGTGGCGTCATATCAGTCGCCTTGTATAAACGTACCAAATATCAGCCACGGGCATTTCAAGGACAGCGCTGGCGGAAGAGACGCTGGGCTGAACAAAGGCTAGGGACCCCGTAGGCGGCGGAAACAGCGAGATGACGCAGTTCCGTCAGCCGGCCCAGAAGGACGGACCGGACGGACGGACCCCGGACCTAAACTCTTTCTTCTGATTCATGGGCGCGTTGGTAAGAAGTCGTGTGGGTTGTGCGCGGCGCTGCATTTTAATGCATAGGCTACCGAGGCAGGGAACTGAAGCCGGCGTGCTACGTCGAGACGGGAGGTGCGGCATACTCGCTTGTATGCCCACGTAGGCTACTGGTGCATCACACCGAATATGATATTTAATTATCAGGCCAGCGGTGGTGGTAACCAGGGAACATTCCTTCTAGTAACGGGTCAACATTGTTATTTGTAAATATTGTACATAGTATTCAGGTGTCGGAGCATTTTTTCAAATAAATACTCAATATTTACAAACCGTTCACGTCTGTGATTTATTGCCCCGGCAAAGACGCCACACTACCATCTATCGCCGCATATATATATATATATATATATATATATATATATATATATATATATATATATATATATATTGTGGAGTTTGAGCCATGCTTAGAACCTCATAAACGCCCATGCTGCTTCGGCGATGCCAAGAAGGATCCCCGCAACAGCATCACAGGCATCACTGATGCGGCTGCGAAACAGCGCGGCCCGCGGCTCGACCACTGGACTTGCGGTTCTTGGCAAGCCGTGACGTCATGCCACCCCTTCAGGAGAGCCCGGGCAACTGACCACTCAGCCCTTCTTGAAAAGATGTCGAGGTGTTTGGACGTGTGCCGAGTGCGAGGACGGTGAAGAAAACGAGTAGCCATTTTGTTAATGGAGTGCGAGTAAAAATAGCTAGTTATTCAAAAGCGACATGCAGAGAGGCGAGAAGCCAATAACATGGAAACTGCGTAAAATAGTGAAAATATTAGGACGAGAAAGAATAGTAGCCGCGAGAACGAGGGCCGTGAACTATTACAAGGTGTTTGTAGAACTGGGTATTTAACAGCACAAGCCCAAAGTGTTGCAAAGGACGCCGAAATACGCCGTTAGCAATTACGCATAAAGTCTGTAACACGCGTCGGCGTGCCGCTAGTCAAGAGGAGCGAAGAAGGAAGACTGGACGTGGAATTTGGTGCCGGGCGTGAATAAACGAGAGAAGAAAGGAGAGTAGACGTGGGTCTGGAGGCAGCAGCACGACGACAACGGTTTCGAGCGACTCCGTGGACCGCGGAGCAGCGTCCGTGTGTTGTTGAGGCTCAACCATTCGGAATATGCCAGTGGTGTATTAGACAAAATATGCTTAAAATTGTCTTAAGAGCTTTTTTGCGAAGTTTCGACGTTTCCTCCCGGAGCACCCAATGTATGTATATGTGTATATGTATATAATTTTATTATATATACATATGCAATTTTCTCAATTTTTCGGTTTCCTAATAATAGAACCGAAATATTACTTTAATAATATTAAAGATAAGTGAAACCTAGTCCTAAATGGCAATTTTAGTTGAAAATATTGGGCCCAGTTTTAAGAAAATGGCGTTTAAGCACTTTTTCACAGAACCTTCTTAATTTTCGAAAAACTTCATTCAAAGTGTTTTTAAGCACTACCACTTACAAATGCAATATTAATTATAAATTCTAGGAATTTTGCGTAATATAGATATCTAAAAAATATTGTATAATATTTGAAAAAATAAAAGAATAAAGGAAAATGAATTTTGTCATCTTAAACAATGCAAACAAAAAACTATCCATTGGAAAAGTGTGAAGAACAAATTTGAAGCCGATTTTGAAAAATAGCGTTTGAATGTTCCTGAAAATGCAGTATTTTGGGCTCATTTTTTTCAGAAAACTGTTGAGTTTTCGAAAAACTTTATAAGATATTATTTAAAGCGCATGTACTCGTAAATACAATAATGTGAACAAACCGTCGATAATGTAAATATAAACAGCGCGAGAAGTATGTCAAAAAATTACATTTTCGTAAATTTTGAAAATTAAACTAATAGATTAGCATGGCGTTTATGCCATCGTATAGAGTGCATTGAGCACTACCCCTAACAAAAGTTTAAGGAAAAAAATTGGCTCCGTTTTAGAGAAAATCTCGTTTGAGTTATTTTTTAAAATTAACATACTGCATCCAATATTGCGCGAAAAATACTAAAACGTTTTTAAAAAAAATATACACGAACTTAATGAAAGAACTAATTATGGATAACAAACGTCATTTGAAAGTAAAATCTCTATTTTCAATTTTGTAGTCGTAGGAAGACGCCGGAACACGTCCAATTTTCGAAAATTTAGAGTTAACAGAGAAAATTGGACCTCTGCATCCTTTATAAGTGTATTTCAATCTATTTTTACAAGCAATTTAAAACAAAAAATTGGAGTAATTTTTGAGAAATCTTTGAAAATGTGTCTGGGTCTTCATGTAAAAAGTACACCCAAATTTTAAAGAATGTTTTTCAAAATCGCACTGCTTCGAGTCGAGCCAGATCGACCGAGGATTATCCATTTTGGAAAAAAGCCTACGAATGGTTTAGATGCTAGTGATGTTAACAGACGGACGGACGTTTTGAAAACCACCCTTTTTCGGTACCAGGGAACCCTAAAACGTGTTTTTCCTTTGAAATATCGAAATCGATTTTCCGCAGCATTACATAAATTTCTTCATATTAAGTGTATTACGATATATACATATATATATATATATATATATATATATATATATATATATATATATATATATATAAAGTACGTATACGAGAAAGTAAATAGTGGTGCTACAGATTGGCACAGACCGTGTCGTACTAGTTTCCTACTTTCTATAATTTGGTCTAGCTTTTCAGTCTTGCCACTTACTCTTTGCCGACTGCCATCTATCGCCGCTCAAAGTACATTTTTTTTACATTTTCTCAATTTTTCGGTGTCCTAAAAGTGGAACCGATATATTACTTCAAGAATATTAAAGAAAAGTAAAACAAGGCACTATATGGCAATTTTCATTTAAAAAATTTGGGACCGTTTCAAAGAAAATGGCGTTTAAGCGTTACCGTAAATGCGAAATTTGAAGCTATTTTTAACAGAAAATTTTTCAGTTTTCGTAAAACTTCATTTGAAATCATTTAAAGCACTTCTATGCACTAATGTAATAATGTATACAAATTGCGGGAAATGTGCATACTAAAGGCGTGAGATATATTTTAAAAAACTCACAATTGTCTGTTTTTTGAAAATAACAACAAAAGAATACCCCAAAATGAACAGTGCAATTAACAGTATCCGTTGGAGAGGATTGAAGAAAAAAATTGACGTCATTTTTGAGGAACTGGCGTTCGAGCGTTTCTGAAAGTGCGGAATTTTGATATAATTTTCCAAGACATTGTTCAGTTTTCGAGAAACTTTACACTACACTATTTGAAGCACACGTACTTATAAATGAAAATATGGAAAATTGTCGGTAATGTAAATATTACAGACGTGTTTACCGAAGTAAAAAAATAAATATTCATAATTTTTGGAAAAACCAACAAAATAGCAATGTGGGGCTTATGTCTCTTATAGAGTACATTTATCACTATCAGAAGTTTAAGGAAAAAAATTGGAGCTGTTTTCTGTCCAAAAGGTGCGTGAAGCAATAACAGCCTTGCAGCACACCAGAAAGAAAGATATCAAATTATTTATAACTAATTAATTGCCACGTATTTTCGAAGCGAAAACGGGTGTGCTGGCGTGACGCGACGCCAGCACACAAGTTAAATTCGGGTTGTAGCTCGACCGAAATCCTCAGATAATTTATTTGCTAATTAATTGCCACGTATCTTTGTGGCAAAAACGGGTGTGAGCTGAAAGCCAACACACACAATTCGCGTCGTAGCTCGACGGAAAATCTCAGATAATTTATTACTAATTAAATGCCACAATTTGGAATTAATTGCCCCTTCGTAGCGAAAACGGGTGTGAGCTGGGCGGCAGCACACACAATCAGACTGCTACTACTATTTTGTTAAAAAGTTCCAAAACACCTCTCCAAAACATCCAATCCACGCCGATGTCCCACAGGACCCCGTACCAACACCTACACATTTCTCTGTAAGTAAATGACGTCCCACCCACAAACGGTGTCACAGCTCTCCACTACGCTGATGACTTAGCCTTCTTAGCTTCTTAACAACCTCTAAATAGTTCCCTAATTCAGTTACAAGCCGCATTAAACACCCTCTATTTCATCATAAAAGAAAACTATCACTTTAAACCCCTGCAAATGCAAGCAATAGTTTTCTCAAATTTCAGACACCCATCCCTTGTTCCCCAACCCTTTATCAACCTACAACCCCTTCTTTGGAAAATACAAATTAAACATTCAGGCGTTCATTCCTCTTGAATACTCCTTTGGGCCTCCCACATCCAACAATACACATGTAAAGCCTACAGAGACATAAATGCAATCATTCCTCTCTTCACACACCACACATTACAGACTAAATGAAAATCAACCTTATATTTCACCTACATCTTCCCTTTCAACACATTCGTCCATCCCACCTGGTCCTGCACTTTCAACAACTATCTCCAACTCATCAGACTAGAAAACAGAACCATCCGACTAATTACGTAAGATCATCACAACATTCCCCGCATAACCTCCTACATTCACTACATTGCAAAAAACATATTTTTTCTCCGATTCTACATATTGCAATGAGCAAGGCTCATCGCACAAGCGCGACCCTCGAGTCACGCTGAGTTAAAATACTTCGAGGCAAAGAGTGCCTCTTTCGCGCATTAGACACACACAGCTTCACGCGTTCCGGTATCCCTGCTCGTAACCGCCCCGAAAGACACAATTCCACCGCTTTTGTGCAACAGTGGGCGATGGACGGGCAGAACTGTTGCATTAAGAGGCGACAGCAGACTACTGTAAATCAAGACCGGCCTATGGAAAACTTCGCATGTAACTTTCCGTTAAGTTTTGCGACGGGAGAGGTCGGGCATCTTGCGAGAGGGGTGGGGGTGGAAATCGCAGAGGCAAACGGGCGCTGGAAGGTCTGGACAGATAGAAATAGACTGTCGAAGTGAGCGGTCGGCTCGGAGATTTGTTTGAAATTTTAACGGCGACTACCGCCGCACGAGAAACTGGTAATAATCTCGAGCCAGTAATTTCGACAACTCCAGCATCGGAATTTATTCCGAATGTCGGACTAGAACCATCACGAGGGAGTGTGCAGCATTGTTTCTCGGCTGCTAAACACTACGCGGTCCAGGCGACGTTTGACGGCCTGTGACCAGCGCATCAGACGTTGCGGGCTCAACTCCACTGGACTCGGGGCGGTCTCCGACTCAACCTGGCGCAGATTCCTGCCGGCTTCCGGAGAACCCCTTGGCTATTCGGCGGGTCATGTGTTGCCACCGACTGCCAGTTGAGTGTGTAATCCTTTCGGAGTGAAGTATCTAAATTCCAGCCATCACATCACTGGAAGTCCATGTATTCAATTAACCGTCGAATGTAGAAGACCAACACGAACAATAAACGTGTCCCCGTTGTTGGTCGGGTGATTTTACTAGGAAAATGTATATTTTTTTTTAATAATTAGTAAATGCAACCTTCGACCTAGGGCGCCCACCCCTGTTGATGTCTCGACGCCGGCGCCCAGATACAGGTAGGCATACGCTTGGCGCCCCCGTAAATAAATTTAGCGCATGCTCCGGGTATCTGGAAATTACCGTTGCATCTTGAGTGTGGCGGCACCCCTATGATAGTGCGACTCACTGCGACACGAGTATTCACGTCAGCGTGGTCCATTACAATATAACCGCGTTTCACCTCGTCTACCAATTCTCAGAAACCCACTGAGACACCGCACCAACAAACATCCCCTTGACATCCTCCACCTTTACCTAGGGGCGGATAAATATTTTTGCCGCCTGTAGGCACATCAAATTTGCCGCCTCCTATTTAAAATTAATGTTACAATTCAAATTGTACGTTTCAGTAACAATTCCCCATTAATTAGAACGTTTTAACTTTAAAAGTAACATTACATTTTGCACATTGTTTCATAAATTAAATATTTTTTTTTGGATTAGCTAATTTTGGATATAAACTGTATCTTCATAGCAAGTAACGTTCAACATTATTACCGTTTCAACACTAAAACAATAACATTAAAAGGAAACTAAAACATGACAACTAGAATTGCAACATGTTTTCTTCCGTCAACGGGCCTTACTTTCAGATTAATATACTTCTGAAATCATTAGGTATACTCTAATAAAGTAGACAAATAAATAATTAAATGATAAGTGATTGTATTAAATGATAGATTTTTATTTACAACAACTGAACGATTAGAATATTACGACGTTGTAACAGTTTTTATAATTTTCGATTTACCTTTATAAACAAGGAATATAGCATTTAACTTTTTGGATGTTTTTTTATACAGTTTAAATAACGTTTTATTAATTATAGCTAATCTGTCTACTGATATAAAATTTTGCGACGTGCCTTTTGGTGAGCAAATTCATCAATAATTATAGTATAATCAAAAACGCTGAGATAATTTTCTTCGATACACAATAACGCTAAGGAGTTCAGTCGATACTCTGTCATTGTAGAACGCAAATAATTTTTAATCCTTTTTAAACAAGAGAATGAACGTTCTTCTGTGCAATTGGCCACCGGAATACATAAAAAGATTCGATGTGCAATGTCAACGTTAGGATAAATACATTCTAATTCTTCTTTCCGTTACCACTTAAAGCTGCAGGATTCGTTGGGTTAACATCCTCAAGGATTTTTAAATACGAACTTAAATGTATAAGTTCAGAAACAAGCGATTCTTCAAGATCTTGGGGAAATTGTGAACAGAAAAATATCGCTGCTTTTTTCAAATCCATCAAAGATAATTTTTCTATTTCAATGACAGCCTTAAATTTGTCATATACATCTTTATACGCTTCAAGTCTCTTATTCAATTCTGCAAGTAATTTATCAACAATAACCAAATAAGTGTCGATTTTAAACTTGTCTCGTGCGGTCAGTTCTGCTGCATTCTCGTTAGTTTCATCACAATGCATTTTACGTTTCCTTTTTCTTTTGTTTTCCGATTTGTTCGTTTCAGTGTTTGACACATTCGTACCCTTCTCTTCAAAAAATTCAAAATTGTCTCTGTTCGTTTTTAAAAGTTCTACAAGCGAAGTGTAAATACCATCCACGGAACTTAAATCGATATCGACTTTTTGCAGTTGTTTGTTCGACGCATTCAAGCGGTCTAAAATGAATCCCCAAACCTCGGTCATAATAAAGGTTTCAAGTCGATTTAAAGCAACAATAACACCTTTAGCTTCTGCACGCGTTGACGGTTTTTGCGTAGAATCATCAGAAATAATTTGAAGGGCATCTAAAACATTTTGCTAACGATGTTTTAGAGCCTGACATGCATCATCTCGAGCTGACCAGCGCATAATTGAAAGACTTTTCAAAGAGGATGTACTGGATCCTTCATCTACTAAATTTTGAAGTATGTCCCACCTTGATGTAGATGCACTAAAGAAACTATTAAAATTTTGAAGAAGTATAAAATAAGTACATGCTTCAGTTCATGATTCAGCTGCATTTGTACCAACTAAATTGAAAGAATGACCAGAACAATTAGAGCATTTACGTCTTTCATACGGGCTTGAAGACCTGTGTAAAGCCCGGACATATTTGACGCGTTGTCGTAGGACAGACCACGACAATTAATGTACCGTTCGTTAATTTCCATAAAATTACATACAGCGTCGAACAGCGTCCTTCGTGTTTGGAAGGAATTCCAAAAATGACTCTTTTGGTGTACCATCTTTTCCCACATGTCTAATAACTATAGCGAGTTGATCCACGTGTGCTATGTCTGGTGTAGAGCCCACAATTATGGAGAACTACTTAGCACTTCGAAAGCTTCAGAGAATCTCATCTTTAAATGCTTTAGCTAATATACCTATTAGTTCTTCAACCGTCGTGGTGGATAAATACGATGTATTTCCCTTTCCGCAGTTACCAAATTTTTGTATGTGATCTGCTAAGAAGTGGTCGTATTTCGAAATTAACTCAAGCAACATCATGTAATTACCATTTTGATTATTTCAAAAAATTTCGACATGTCCTCTCACAGGAAGCCCTCTTGAAAGAAGGGTTTTTATTACTAAAATGACACGCTCAAGAACATTCCTCCAATAAGTTGGCTCGGTTTCAACTTGTTCAAGCAGCTGCTTATTCACTTGGTTTTCAGTCCAATGTCTGTTTTTCTATGCAGACGTACAGTTTCTATGACATGTAGAATTATCATGTTCTTTTATTTTGGTATGCGCATTTTTCCAATCATTGAATCCCTCCGATGATAATTTTGTTCTTCTGAATTGCTTGAAAACAATAAACAAACATCGCAGAAAACAGTTCCATTGCTCTCAGAGTAAACAGGCCACTTGCGAGGCATTTTTTCTTTACTGATATGATTATACTCAAACATATTTGACGTTAAGTAACGAACTTTGCCATCATTGTACTCTTTTCTTGATTTAGAAAAGTCAGCGTTACTGTTTTGTTTGAATTCATGCTTGGCAACATAATCACGTGTAGCTTCATTAATAGACCACAAAGCTGGATCGCTTTTCCAACAAAACCGATCAGTCGAAGTTATGGTTTCATCAATTTTATGTTCTTGCAGTTGTATACATTCGGTAGAAACCCTATTTAATTAAAAAATAAAATAATAAATTATTAGAATAATGTTTTGTAATATTATAAACAAATATTCTAGAAAGATTATAATATTTATATACATAAAGGTTTAATTAATTATACAAAAAATGCTTAAACTATTTACATCGGTTGAATCGTCGACTCATAATCAATCGCAGTTATATTTTCAATTGCTTGAGAAACCATTTCATTTTTAGCTGTTTGGAACTTTGCAGTCTCATTATTAGATTCAGTGATAACCCTGAATAAATAAGAGTCAAAATATTATATGTATTATTACATATTATATAAAATAAAGTTTAGTAACATAATTATAGTAACATATTTTATGCTAATTTATTTAAATTCTATATTAAGAAATAGTTCATTGTAACGAATACAACAACAACACGTCAAGAATATTTAATTTCTAATCATTGTACTAAACATTTTTTGCATTTTGAGAATATTTTGACAACACAACTCTGCATTAAACATATATTAATGTTAACATTTATTTATCACAAGTTGTTAGTACATGGAAAAAATATACAAGCTGAAAACTAAATATGTTATCTAATCTATATGTTTATATTAACTCAGTAATAGAATTGTCGAATGAACTGCAGCAGTGATCAGTTTCACATATAGGTTTACAGAATTCATTTATTTTTTTGTCTTATCAATTTCATTTTGACATTTCTCTTCATTTTCTTTTCGGATTTTTGCATATTGACTTCCGCTGAGCCTTTTTCGATAATCACTCATTTTAAAACTTCAAAATATCATTTTTACTCAGCAGGCTCTTTAATAAACGATACAAACAATAGTAACAAAAGAAAGAAAAAGGGTTATTTCCAGATCCGTCTTCTAGAACTAACTCAAGAAGAAATAGATGTCGCTACTTTCTATATCGCGCAATATGAGTGCATGGCGAAATCAGTCATCGATTTCTAATTGGCTAATTCAAACTCCTTACGCTAAGAATGTAATTCTTTCTGATCAATCAACCAATCAGAAGTCGTTGGCGAATTCTTTTCATGTAACATTGAAAATGCCCCCATTTGAAATTCAAACTTAATTTATAAATCAAAGATTGAGGGGCCGGCTTTAGTCTCGCTTAAATCATTTTTAAAATAAAAATATGATTTATGCTTTTATAGTTTTTAGAGAACCAAAATTTGTTTTAGTAAATATCAAGAAAATTTTGCGCCTTCGAAAATTTGCCGCCCTTGAAAATTTGCCGCCGTAGGCACGTGCCTACTGTGCCTATGCGTAAATCCACCTCTGCCTTTACCTAGAGGGAACAGAATGGCCAGACATCGACAACTTTTACAAGACTAACAAGTGAAGAAAACAAGACGTAAATGAAATAACGACACCGACAACTTTCCCAACGACACAAAACATCCGACAGAGAAATTTGTCATAACCAACTCGAATCAAATCTCACTCAAAATTATTTTCTTTACTTTCTTTTTCTTCACCTTTTCTCTTACGGCTCCACCCACAACCTAAAATAAATAACCCATCAACACAATATTGCGTTCTGGGCGAGCGCGGAGTCGAGTTTCTACTTCAGGAAATACGACGTCCTAACTTTCTCAAAGGAGAACAATTTAGCTTTCGAGCTGGTCACAGCTCCGCGAAGCAACTGACGCGGATTTGCACGGAGATCGGCATCGCTCTCGAGGAACGGCACAATTCGCCAGTGGAATTTCGGGATTCGCGGTCAGCCTTCGACCCTGTGCGGTGTTGGTCGCATGTCTCGCAGACTGGGATAAGCGACTGCTACCTCCGATTGATCGCGAGTTTTCTCTACGACGGTTCCAAGAGCGCGTTAATAACGTATATTCGTCCCTCAGACAAGCCGGGGCTGGCGATCCTCAGGGGAGTTCTCTCTTAACCTCTTTGTTTTCGGTAAATGATGCGCTTCTTCCTGCAGATAAAAAACAGGTATTCAACGCCGCGGGCTCCTGATGTTCGCGGATGATTTTGCGTATAACGGGAATTTGGCGGAGGGCAGTCATTTATATACATAAGGGATTGTCTCGCTGCATTTCCTGAACAGCTAAGTCGGAAACGACTCGCATTCAAACTCGAGAAATGCGCGGTCGTCAACTTCACCCGTAAGAGGGCAGACCCCAACGAAACTTTGAGCTAGGCGAAGCGAAGCGAGGTATTTGGGCGTGCTACTTGACAGCGGTCATGCGCCCGCTCGATATCTCGCGGCCAATCTTTCTTTTGCAACCTCTCTCCGTTCTCCCGATCTACACCTTTCCGTAAAGCACCGCCTATTTCCCGCGTGCGTGCAATTTCTTCGCGGTAGCTCCTCCTATTCTGGTTGGAGAGAACAGAGCGGCACGCCTTCCAAATACACGACCTAACAGCATTCCCCAGACCGCAATCGTTTTCACGGAACTCGGCGAAACTGGCACTCGGAGCTGCAGAAGTGGACGAGGACGGCGCTCGCGAGGGCGCTGCGCCAGCACAGGGCCTTGCACAGAGGAAACGGCCCACAGCGCGTCGCCTTCGCCTTGCGCGCACTGCCCTCGCGCGAGCTCTCTGAGCAGCAAACTGCGCGGGAGGCACGGAAAGGCGCCGGGCCGGGCCGGGCCGGGCCGGGCCGGGCCGGGCCGGGCCGGGCCGGGCCGGGCCGGGCCGGGCCGGGCCGGGCCGGGCCGGGCCGGGCCGGGCCGGGCCGGGCCGGGCCGGGCCGGGCCGAGCCGAGCCGAGCCGAGCCGAGCCGAGCCGAGCCGAGCCCTCTGAAACCGAAGACGTCGCGGCGCCACGGTCGCTTGAGCAAAGTCGGGGCTGTGGCCTAGCAAAATTGTGTAAATGGGGCGTGACTGAATGTGTTTGTAAATAGTTTAAGATTGGAAGTGTGAGTGCAAAGAAAAAGAAACCTAAAGAACATTTTCTAAGGACTTTTACCTTTGAAAATTAAAATATTTAATGTATAAACTAGGATTGCCCAAAGTGACTATTAGCTTTTAATATAATATGGGTTAGTCTGATAAAGGTTGGCATTATTATATCTGCATACGCCTAATCGGTAGCAGAAGAAAATCTGTGTCCCAAATAGAATAAATCCCCTCCTCTCCAGGTTAACTGGAGGGGGAGAGACTAAAAAAACCCTGACGCCAAGTCCTGAGGAAGACCACAATATGGTCGAAACTTCGACACCAGCCTTCGACGTAGCGCTCACGGACAGCGAAGAGCATTTACATAATTGCGCGAAAGCCTGTGACTTCATGAATATTTCAGAAGTTCATTGTTGGCCGGTGACATGGGAAAGATAAGATAATACAGTTTTATTTACTTAACATGTGTTACAATAAAATGTTTTATTCAACTTTATTACAGAATGAATATAAAGATGTATAATGTATACGTTTCAAATGCATTCATAATGCAATATATTGGATGGTCAATTTGTATATGAAATTATCCTTATTTTTATGATGTGAAGGAAATAATGGGAGAAAGTATGTGCTGTTTATCACCAATAATTTGATATTCTTGGTATAAAAAAATTGTTGTACTGAATAACACACACACACACAAAGAATAGAAGCATCAAAATTCTATGATTCTCAAGACCATTGGTAGGTTGCACACTAGATCACAGAACTGAAGACATCAGACATGAATTGAAAATTAAATCAGTGTGTCAAATGATTAAATAATTTAAGCAAAATTGGATTGAACATCTGCAACAAATGAATTCAGAACGAGTCTCATGCATAGTAGAGAGTAACCCTATAGGAATAAATATAGACAATGTCCCTAAGAAAGATGGAAACATCAACTTCCACAATTCCAAATGCTTGTTATCAGTTCAGTCCAAAGACTCAAATCAAAATGTACTTATTCATGACAAACAGCGACTACAACAGAAAGCATTAACCTACAGATTGAAATACTAAAGGGACCGAGGAGACTGACAAGATGGCACCAAGAGAAATACTTCCCTTTAACACACTACAGAAGAGCGGAAAATCATCCTAAAACAAGTGTTGACAATCAGGAATAGGATTTATAAAGAATAATGTGTACCTAAAGCTGTACATTATAAAGGTTCAAAATAAGGAGTAAAAATATGGACCAACATTATAAAAAAAATGTAATGAAAATATTGTATTGATCAAATCTTTAACACTAAAACAGCGGTGAATATGAAATACCTACAACAGCAGGAAGGGGTCATTTGCGCACCATGAATCATTATAAAGGGAATAAAAAGTGACGAGAAGTCACAATGTTTGAAAGAAAACACTTAAAAACTGGATTTAGTATTGAAGAAACAATTGATGTGTCATTTTCACCCCTGCATCTGCCACCGTAGTGTAAACTTTCATACATAAAACGCAAAAATATTATTTTTAATATTTGCTGTGGAATAAAATTTAATCACTTACTAAAGCAGACTGAACATATGTTGCTGAAAGTAAATTCCTTAAAGTCCTAACCCTGATGGTGATAATAAATTACCTCTGATTGGTTTATGTGGATGGAATTGTTGCATGCTAATGGCAGAAATTTCATTAGCAGAATAGTCACAGAAAACAAAGCAGATAGAAATTAATTTATACAAAGTTTATTTTTTATTGAATGTATTTGACATTGTGCCGTACATGTATTCTCTGTAGTATTACAATCTTTTGGCAATGATACATTGTTATATTCCCTATATTTTCAATAGTCATTATGAAACTTGAATTTAAGCCACAGACAAATCATTTCAAATTTCCACAGAAAAAGTAATTGTATAAACACAACAGCATTAAATGCTTGTTTGCCAGAAAAATTATATAATTGCAAAAAAGAAACTGATTTAGCAGATGTAATAAAACAGAATGTGACAAATATTTATATGACATATACACATGAAGGAACGTTTCTACAATGAACTAAAAAGGACAAAAAAACTTATTTTACATGACCATTTCTGCTTATAATACTGTCATGATTTCTTAGCACAACTGACAGATCGAGGTACATCAAACCCTAATGTTTCCTTAATGAGTCTCAGAACACTCTTTGTTTCAGCAGTTTTGCCATCTGAAAACAATACATAACATTAGAATTTTGAACCAATAAGCAACACTACATTTATTACTATTCCAACAACACCCAATTAAGTATTAATGAATTTACAAATACCTTCAGAATTGATTTCCCTTTCCAAAGTCAATTTTTCCTTTGCCTTCTCATAAATGCCTTCCTCTATTGTACCTTTACTAAGCATCCTTATTACTCTCACATCACTGAAAAAAATATAATGTTGGAAAAAAGAAAACATTTGGAAAACATTTTAAGAAAAATTAATGGGATATATTTACCGAGACTGCCCAACTCTATGACACCGATCTTCTGCTTGTTTGTCATTGTGTGGATTGAAGTCAATATCATGAATTATTACTGTATCAGCTGCAGTGAGATTTATTCCAACACCTCCAGCACGTGTAGATAAAAGAAAAATAAATATCGAAGTATCTTCAGTGTATGTATCAATAAGTTCTTGCCTATTTACAGATAATTTTTTAATCACAAATTTTTTGTTAACAATCTAATATACATAAACATTTAATTACTCATAATCATTTTAACACATTACCTTTCTGCAACTGGTGTACTACCATCCAACCGAAGGTACAGATGGTTACGTTGTTGTAAATATTCCTCAATTATATTTAGGACAATAACAAACTGACTGAATATTAGCACTCGATGATCCTCGCTTTTTAATTTAGGCAAAAGTTCATCAAACATTTTAAATTTACCACTCTCTAATACCATCTCCAAGGGTAAATAATATTTGTTTAGACCCTGCAACAATAGAAATACACAAATTTTGTTGTATGAGTAATAAAAGTTATGTAGGATAAACAGATATCAAAACAACTTCAACAGGAAAAGTCAATAAAAACATCTTCACTTCAGGTTCAAGAAAATTAGACTGGTGAGATTAGTGACAACACAAACCTTTCAAAGACACTGAAACAACTCATAAACAATTTTATTAATTTATTGAAATAAAAAAGAATTGTTTTTTTTGAAAATGTGGTGAATGAGGGGCCAAGCATTATTTTATGTCTACCTTATGTGATAACATTTGATTAAACATTAAAATGGATACTATGAAAAGAATATTTAAAAAAGAAAAGTTCAAGCAAAATAGTTGTAAAAATAAACGGTAAATTAAACTACAATTGTTGGAGATAAAAGCTTCAAATATCTGTGATAAGATTTAAAATTAAAAGTTAAAAATGAAATAATATGAATTCTTTATTTTAATAGCAGGGTAAGCAACAAAGATCTTGAGGTAGTAGGTCAGTTTGAGTCGGTACTAATTAATGTCAACAGGAAAAGGTAACTAAAAGTATGTAAAGAGCACGATTTGGATGTATGGAATACCATTTTCAAACATGAAAGTATCCACAAATTTGGTATTCCAGAATAGATCCAGTAAGAAATATTCAATCAGCAATTGATTTACCTGGAGAAGAAAAGAAAAAGAAGAAATAAAGAAAAAAGGAAAAGAAAAAAAGAAAAGAAAAAATGAAGGGGGGGGGAAAAAAAGTAAAATTGAATGGTGTGAGAGATTACCATAAACCAAAATGAACATATGGTAGTGAGCAAGAATGTATTCCCTTTTAGAAAAAAACAAAGCTCTGTTTAAACAAATTCAAAGATTTTAAATTAATGACAATTTTTTTGAAACTGACCTTTTAAAGTAATACACAGTTAAACGCTCTATCAAAATTTAATGGAGCTGCAACAGCACATAGTTTCTGGCATTATTTCTAACTCTTTTGCAATTTTTGAAAATTCAGAGTTTGAAGAAAATGAGATGTGCAGCATTCTTTCCAGCCTTGAATTTTCCGTGAAAAAGTTTGGAGCTGTTTTTGAACAAATAATAATTTCAATATTGCCTACATTTCATGCAATACTCACCCTTTCCAAAAATTGTACAATGTTATCATTTGAAGATCTGTTTTTAAAGAATAGAATTTATTCAGGAAAAAATCTCTATCATTAAATTGTAGTTGTAGAAAGACACTAAAAATTTTGAACTATCATACTGCAATTTTGAATATCAAATTATTTATTAATAATTTTCATCAGAAATGTATCTTCAAATAAGATCAAGTAAAATTTTTAGAAAATATTAATATTTTTTGTGTAAAACAGACAATTTTTATATTTTAAACAATTATTTTCTCAGAAACAGCTTCCAATTTTTTTCTTTTATTTTCTTATCATGTATTTGGCAAAGAATGGTAAAGCAAGTGATGCTGGGCATATTTTCGAAAATTGGGGGGGGGGGGGAATTGTGAAATCTCAACACAATCTCAACTTCAAATTTCGCTTAACTATTTTTAATGAACTCTCAGGATGCATTTTAATGGCTTATGGACATGCTCTTAATTCGTTGTTTAGATAGTTGGTTGCTAAGGAGCTAAGTGCATGTTTATCAAGGTAAATTGCAAAAAAAGTATTTTATTGTGACAAGTCTGCCTCCCAGCAACCTTGCCTTACAATTGTGAATAGGTGGCAGAACAAGTTTCTTTGTTTCTATGTAATTAGTTAAATATTTACACCAAGTTTCAGATGTGACAACACAAAAAATATAGTCTTTTGCGAAGTTGGAGGATCTCTTTCTCTCCAAAAGTGCCCACTGGCAGACTAACAGCATTAAATTTTGGAATAGACCCCGAATGGTACACAGATTGTGTACAAATTATGAAATGTGGCTCAAGGACTGACATTTTTGCGATGACATTGAAGTTGACCATGGGGTGTGATATTCTAAATATTTTCTGGGGATCAGAAGGATAAAAAATATGGATGCAGCAGCTGAGTAAAAACACTGCCCTACAACATGATAGTTCACAGTCCATTTGAAACTAAAACCAGATTCTAGAATTGTTCAGTATTCAAGCATCATAAAATTACTTTATAAATTATCAACATACATCATGAGGACAAATAATAATAAAAATAATAATAATAATAATAATAATAATAATAATAATAATAATAATAATAATAATAATCAAAATAAAATAAAAATGTAGAAGAAGAAGAACTCATTTTCCCTCAATAAAATCAAGAAACGAATTACAGTTTGGATCAGCACGAAACCAACAACAAAAATACCAGAAAGAAGCAAACACTATACAAATGAAGGTCTAATCTCCAGGTAATTTGATATGTAAGTTTAAGATTTCATCTGAAAGCCACATGCAACAGAAATTGTGGTACTGATATACCTTGAAAGAGCAGAGGACTCGGGTCACTGCCAGCAACCTGTGCAAGTCACCTTTGTGGCTGACAGCAACCACATTGGCAGTCAACACATTAAAAAAGCCAATCACTTCAATTTTTTTCTTTTCTTTTTTTTTTTATGCAGTAGAGATGTACATTTTTTGTTTTGATTTATAACATATCTTAGTTATATGACATTTTATCTATTAACCATAGAATCTTATAGCTTTTAGCATTATACATCTGGCAGGCAGTATACCTGTTGTTAATTTTTACTTCCTAATTAAAAATTCAATTTTTTTCTGCACTATTATTGCACAGTGTATTCAGTTGAATGATTGTTTCACTAAGTAACGTACTTAAAAGTATACACAACGCATGTACCTTATGACACTGATGTCAGATTATCTGATGGAACTTTTAAGCCTCTAATGCTAGTGGTAAAAGCAGTCTATAGTAATTGAAAACAAAACTTAAGCAACTCTTCTTCCAGAAAGTCTCTAAAATGTTTATAGCCTAATCAACAAATCACTAGTCCCCTGAATAAATTATTTCATGGGTAATTTACTTAAGCCCTCCAGCAAGCACTATATGCCGTCCTGCACAGGGTCACTCTCTAGCGTGTACAACAGTATGTGTCATTGATGCTTTCGAATGTGCTGCCAGGGTTACTTGACATATTTTGCTAGCAGTTCAAAGTTGGATCTTAGCTTCATGCATCATTTTTATGTTTTCACGTCAGCTGTTGAATTTTTATGATTGATATTGTGATTTTCTGTGATAGTACTACAATGACAGAATTGACAAAATAAATTATCCAGATGTAAATTCAGGTACTAAAAACAGAAGTTTGTCTATGGAAGTGAGTAGTGTGCTATCACAATAACAAAAAATAAGCCTCATATTGTTGCAAAATTTGCCTTGGAAACCCTTTTAGTATTGTTATTTGCTATGAAGTATACCAATCTCGGAAAGATAGGGTTTGTTTATTGTGGGCTAAGCCATCGAAAGCTGCTCTTGTAATAAATACTATTGTTGGCAATGACGTTTATAATTATTTCATTTGTGATTACATTAATAAACTAAATAAAAGAATTTACTTCCATCTAGATATCCTAATTTTTTCTGAAAATTTCCTTTAATAGTTTAGAAGATATATAATTTTAACCTAGATGAAAACTGTATTGTAACATAGGCAAATTTAACCCTCACACTGCAGCAGCTGACATTGGGCAGGGAAAGCCATGCCTAAAGCGTTAACAACCAGACATATATTTTGAAGGTTAGTATTGTTATTTATTCAATATATCTTGCAGGATTTATTTTGTTTTTCAGCCTTCACCTCATGAACCTTGAAAAAATTACTTAACAGATGTACTAAATTATAAAGTTATTACCTTTTCCTGTGTCAAAGTATGTATCTCAAAATCCGAGAAGCATTGCAAGTCTTCAAAAATGTAATCTTTATTTTCTTCTTTGTATGTTGGATCAGCAGCTAACTTTTCTGCCAATTCCAATAACTGATCATCTTGATAGTGATATCGTAAAAGCAATGGATGATTAGCCAATTTTCTTAACTGCATTAACATACCCATAAAGCTGGTTTCATTACCATCCTAAAATTAAAAAAATTTTTAAAAAATGATTGCCAACAATTTCTTTACCTCCTCAAAAATACAAATACAGAGAAAAGACACACAAGAAATATAAATCACTAATTTCAATTATTCTCTTTCATTACAAAAGTCTTGGGATACAAATACTTTTCCACTCTTCCTTGTGCATTCAACTTATATCAGAAATTATTCAACATCAATTTACAATATATTTTAATCAAAATACAATGAACTCAGAAAAAGTTAGAATGAACTTACAGAACCACCACCATCACCACTTGCACTGTTCTTGAATGCATTAATTAGTTCATCATATTTTTCTTTCTGACTTTCAGTCATTGGACAATATAAGGTTTCATTAGTTTTCTGGGGCAGGTCCTTCAAAACATCAGCTTTTAGTCTTCTCAAAACAAAAGGTTTCATAATTTGTCGAGCATTTGCAACTTGAGTTTGTTCAAACACTGATAATTTCTCCTGAGGTTCTTCATTTTCCTTGATGCCTTGCTTCTAAATTCATTAAGTGAATAAAATAAATATTAATGACAGTGACAAAGGCTTTCACGTTAATTCAGCATAACTCAATATAAGACCAAATGTTTTTTCACAACTTACTGGAATTTTTGTAAACAATGATTTTAAATGATCTTTTTTTCCAGCAAACATTTTAGGCATAACAAAAATTAGCAAAGACATAAGTTCCATTAGAGTATTTTGAAGAGGGGTACCAGTCAACAGTATTCGATGTTCTGCCTGAAGTGAAAAACAAAAATACAAACAATATACTATAGATATAATATAATGCATATCATTTCAATAAATAAGACATTTTCCATCAGTTTTATTTCATGAATGATATGTATATTAAAGCCTATACTTTTAAAATATTTGAAAATAATTGCATGCTATGATCACATACATTGACCCGCATCATCGTTTCATATCGTTGTGTAGTCATGTTTTTTAAGAGATGAGCTTCATCAATGACAGCATAATGGAAAGGTAACACTCTGAACATCTTTTTCTCCGCAGGGGTACTGGTCATTATATTGTAACTGCAAAATGAGTTAAGATTAAAGATTATCAAACAGACTCTAACAATAAGAATGAAAAATATTATCCTTCAAACAATTGCTTTTATTAACATATTGAACTTAGGCATCAGTCATACGTTGTAAGAATCACGTCAACACCCTCCATTCCATCATGTACCCATTTGACACGCATTGATTTCCTTTCAAATTGGGATCCATGGTATACTACAACATTCAAGGCAGGACACCATCTCTCAAGTTCCTTCCTCCAGTTATCTGAAAATGAAAATATACAATCCTTCCCATTATTAACACAAAAAGATTTTCAAAAGCATGACCATGTAAAATTAATTTTAATTCAAATTCCCCTTTTTAAGATTTACACATATTGTAGTAGAATATTCTACTGAAGTAGAATCCACCAAAAAAAATGGCATTTAATACAATTTTCTGGCAAATAAAATAAAAATGAGGAGTCACACTCACAAGACAATGTAGACAAACTAATTTCTATGGTTTATTCAAGAGTGCCTGCTTTTTCAGTTACTTACATAACATACACACACATTAAGAAAAAAAATTCCTTTTTTACAGACCATTTAATAAAAAAAAACTTTAAAAAAATGCAACTAAAATAGATCAATTAAAGATGCAACATTGATAATAAAACTATTTTAATGTTAATTTTAAACCCCCTCTGGAAACTGAACACAAAGTTGCGTCAAGGTGGCTCTAAGTTTTAAAATATTCTCACAAGCCTTATAAAAATATTACACTAAAATGTAAATTAGAGTTTTCATTTTTAGATATTTCATTGGCATTCATTAATATTTGTTCCAAGGTTTCTCTTTCCTTCCCTCACCTTATATTACATCATTCTTACCAAGTGTTGAAGAAGGCACAACAACTACATGAGGATGATGAGGTTTTTTATTGTTTTCCATACTCGATTCTTTCAGATGAGCAAAAAATGCTATAACTTGTACTGTCTTCCCCAAACCCATTTCATCTGCTAATATACCATTCAGCTCTTGGTTATGCATCATCAGTAACCAATTCAAGCCAACCATTTGATAGCCAGCTAATGTTAAACTAGAATGTTCAACAGTAAATAAATTAGTAACATGATTTCCATATAAAACTCCAAAGGCACAGAAAAGGCAAATTTTCATCAATTTCTTAGGAATAAGGAACTACCTGTCATTAAGTAACGAAGGCTGCTCTTTAATTCCACTGGTGCCATCTAAAACTACAGATGCCATCTTTTTTGACAACTTCATACATTTAGTCATAAGTGTTTCAACTTGTAGACGCATATGGAGAAATTCTTGGACATTATTAAGTATATGAGTTCCAAGATATTTCCCATTTTTTAATTTTTCAACCTGAAAACAGAAACTATTGTTTTTACTATTTTTTGTATTTAAGCAGATTACATTAGCACAAATCTACTCACTAAATCTTTCCAATCTTCAAAAGGACGCTTTTCAATAATTGCTTCCGCCTTTTTATGAGAAACTGATGGCACCGTTTTCAGTTCCATTATAGTGGCTTTTGATAAAAATTGAAGAACTTGTTTTTGATCGACTGACAATTCATCTGGCATCTCGTCACCGGATTCATCACTAGAAAAACCAAAAGGGAAGCGGAGTTAAAAGTTTGTTTGTCACACTTACAGTGATGAATCAAAAACCAATATCTAAATAATTTCACATCATCCTTTTGCTGTTCTATTTAAATAACAAACTGAATTCAGGCAATGTGACTAAATATTAAATTAACTAACAAATTAATTAAATTCATTAATTTCTACCTAAGTATACAACACAAAAAGAAAGGGCCCTTTCTAATTCTTTCTGAAATGTAACCTTACAGTTGCCATGCCATGTTTTGAAAAATCAGAAGTTGTTGCAGACTTGGCACATAGCTAAAAGTGGATGTGGAGTACATGCGCTTCCTCCCAACCCCTCAGTACTCCTTCCTCCTATGATATATCCTCCCCTCATTCCAATCACTCATCTTTACGCATGCACCAAGCGAAATCCACTGACCAATCATTGCTTGATATTCTTTCAACTAGCGCTCCAAATGGCCTGGCAGTGTGTTGCCAATTTCTCTATCTCACCTTCACCCCTGTGATAAAGGATAAAAGTGCGTGCGTGAAAAGTGCCAAACATTTTTTCACATAATAATTTCATTCGTGTTACGACGTTTCGGAGACTATTCTGTCTCCCTCATTAGGTACAACTGAAAATTTAATTATAAAATTTTAAATAAAATTAAGAAAATTGGATTTATGAAAAATTTAATGAAAAAAGATGATTAAATTTTCAGTTGTACCTGATGAGGGAGACAAGTCTCCGAAACGTCGTAACACAAGTGAATTCAATTATTACGTGAAAAAATTTTGGCACTTTTCATGGTAGTTGTCCACAATTTAAAATAAGGGACTAAACAACAAATAAATAGAATTATATTGTATCAACCAATTTAAAAACTTAATATTAATTATAACCTCCTTAGTTTAAATAGGTATGTCCACAAGGTTTGGCGGGAAAGTGTTGGATGATAAGCTCTGGTTATGCTCTGGATAAGCTCTGGATGATAAGCGTTTCCTAGAGCATTAGTACGTATTTGGCTGTGCTATTACGAGGTTGTCGAGACTTGTTACACTTGTTATATAAATTACAAACGCGAATTTCTTGTCACTTTTGTTATTTACAACGATATTTGCTTCCATTTGGTGTACCATTCAGGCTGCACATCTCGTTCACAAATACTGCGAGAGGTGACACAGGGCATCAACTGAAGTCACTGGAAAGCATCATGACCGGCAGGCCCTAGGTTCGTGTCTCGACGGTTGCAGGATTTTCGGCACTAGCTAGATAGGTTAAATTTAGTCGAAGTATGGAGGATAATTTTAGTGACGGGCAGTTCTGACCGGTAGTTTTCCGGGGTGTCTCCGATCAACACCAAGCGAATGCCGGAGCAGTACCCAAACAAACGGACCGCGCGCTATCTTTCCTTCCTCATCCCTTATACACTTATACTTACATGCACATTAACAGTTGCCGAGAGACCAGTCAGGAGCTTAGAGATTGTTCCGGCTGGGGCGGTGCCCCGCTAACGGGATATACCTACTTAGGGAGAACCCCGCTACCCGACTAAATAGGTCGGCGAATAATAGGTTTCGCCATTCATGGGGAAAGATTACAACCTGAGGAAAATATGCACTACTCTTACGGGAACTAATGAGAGCAGTTGACGCTCCCGAAATCATTAATCAATAGTTCACAAATTTGATTTAAAGAAGAACTATTCTATCAGACATGTATCAAGTGACTACCTTTTCATTTCGAAAATTGTGCGAAGTAAATATCATGACTTAAGCAATGATGCTTAGGTGTCACTTTATAATGAAATTAAATGTGTGAACTTTTCAATCCACCTTTTATCGGATATGAAAAGTGACAATTCAACGAAATTTGAGCCCTTGTGTTAATCGAGTACATGTTTCTTCCTCCGTAATTTTTTATAAACTGTCAGATTTGAAAATTGTTTTTAGAAAATTGTATCAGTTATTATGATAGAGTAATATATACCTACATTATTTTTCATTCTGTAGACTTGTAGCATACGTAATGATCTGTCTTCATGTTGGAATTGTTATGCGGACGACACCTAACTTTTCTCAAATCCACTAAAAAAACTATCAGATGTTACAAAATGACCTCAACAGTGTGGTGAAATGGTCGAAATCTTGGTTGCTGCCTTTAAACTCCAATAAATGTACGGTCCTCCATCTAGGAAAAATAACCCAACTCTTAATTATAGCATTGAAAGTCGCATCCTCAATTATACGACAAAACAAGATGATCTCGGTGTTCTTATCACTCGAAATTTGAAATGAGATAACTAAGTTGCTGCTGTTACCAAAAAGAGTCAATAATCTATTATACCTGATCAGAAAGGCATCCTCTGCATAGCAAAACTGACGTATACGACGTATATTACACATAAACTAGAATATGCTAATGTGGTTTGGTCCTCTTATCATCAAAAATATTTAAAAAATATTAAAAGAGTACATTGGCAGATTATCAAGATCCCTAGAGAACTACGTCAATTGCATTATGAAGGAAGACGCGGAGAAATATCACTTCTGAACAGAGAAGAAATAGGAGTGATATTATAGAAACTTTTACAATCTTGAATGAATATTATAAAATTCTTTTATAAATATTTATCATGAATATTATAAAACTTTTTTACTCAAGGTACGGAATCTACACTTAGAGGACATACGATGAAACAAGTGAAAGAAAGGACAAGGACAGAGCAACGTTCTCATTTTAATGTAAACCGAGTGGAAAACCCGTGGAAATCCCTTCCCGCACACTGTTTACAAAAGAAAACCCTAAACGCATTCAAGGATAGTCTGGATACTCAAAATTAATTTTGTGATAAAGTAAATGACACATAAATTTTATATATATATATATATATATATATATATATATATATATATATATACCTGCGATTTATAATTGCGATTTAACTATAACATGGTTATTCCACGAACGTGATTTATTTTATTACACCGTTGTACACAACAGCTTCTTGCTGCCAAAATAAAGCAAAAAAAACAAATACACAATCATCAATCAATCAATCATCAATCAATCGTCAATCAATCATCAATCAATCATCAACCAATAATCAATCAATCATCAATCATCATCAATCAATCATCAATCAATCATCAATCAATCAACAATCAATCATTAATAATCAATCAATCATCAATCGACCATCAATCAACCATTAATCAACCATCAATCAACCATCAGTCAATCATTAAGCATCGATCAATCATCAATCAATCAACAATCAATAATCAATCAATCATCAATCAATCATCAATCATCAATCAATCAACCATCAATCAATCATCAATCAACCATCGATCGACCATCGATCAATCATCAATCAATCATCGATCTATCATCGATCTAGCATCGATCTAGCATCGATCAATCATCGATGATTCATTGATCATTCATCAATCAATCAATCAACAATCAATCAATCAATCATCAGTCAATCATCAATCATTCATCAATCATCAATCAATCATCAATCAATCATCAATCAATCATCAACCAATCATCAATCAATCATCCACCAATCATCAACTATCAATCATCAACCAATCAACCATAAGCCAATTAACCATTAACCATCAACCAATCAACCACCAATCATCAACCTATCAACCATCAATCATCAACCAATCAACCATCAATCATCAATTAATCAACCATCAATCATCAGCCATCAATCATCAGCTAATCAGCCATCAATCATCAACCAATTAATTATAAACCAATCAACTATCAATCATTAACCTATCAACCATCAATCATGAACCAATCAATCATCAATAATCAACCAATCAACCATCAATCATCAACCAATCAACCATCAATTATCAACCAATCAACCATCAACCAACCAACCAACCATCAGCTATCAGCCATCAACCATCAACCATCCAACCAACCAAATACGATATTATTAATTATAATCCGTAAATACTATATGGCTACTTAAAATGTAATCAAATATTAAAATTTTTCATCTTTTTTATTTGTTTCCTGTGCTGAACTGAAACTTTGATGATTGACTTTCAATATTCAAGCTACATATTATTTGTTTGCGGTAAAAATTGCAGTATTTTAAGTCACAAATCACCATCAAGTTAGATTCCGATTAAAAATTAAAAAAAATGTTTTTATTTTATTTTTATGTCAAACGTTATGCACAGTCCAGTCACATTAGTGTGACCACCGCCTACGTTCGATGTAAACGGGCAACTAACGGCAGGTGACGTTTCTAACAGTGGAGGGTATATAAAGCGTGTCGGGTGGAAGCCGAAAACAGTGCAGTGTGTGTCGCAATGCAGAAACAGCGATTTAATGAACGTCTAAAAGGACATGATCATTGGCTTTCGAAACAAGGGCGGAAATATTTTCTGTGCATAGGTGCATGGCAAAATGGCGATATCCAAACCCGGCGCCGAGGCAACTGTGGCGCATCAGGGATCGTAGATGACAGGGGAGAACGACGGCTGCGGAGTTGTGTACGGGCTGACAGACCTGCAACTGTAGAGCAACCGCCTAGTGAACCAAGCGGCTACCATCAGGGTCTCGTCATCAACCGATCAGCTAACGTTGCTGAGTATGGACCTCCGCAACAGGCGCCTCGTTCATGTACCCATTTGCACACTAATACCGTAACCTGGCGTCCACTGGGTCCACTAAACAAAAGTTACGCTACAACTAATAATTTTCAAAAAAAGTAAATGATCGTACTTCAAAAACAGTCTTTAAAGAGCAGATTTCGTTTAAAATAAAATGAATATATGAAAAAATCACTGTCATCAATATTGTATTTCTAGGATGACGTTAAAAGCAGAACTTTGGATATTTTTAAAAAAATCAGTGATTTTGACGAAAATTACATCTGTACATCTTTAGCCGTGGACAAAGTTTATTAAAAATATTTGGTCAAATTGTAGTGAAATTTTGAAAATGTTGAAGATTCATGTAAAGCACCCTAAAAAACCAAATAACTATTTCAAATCCGCAAAGCCTCGAGGTCGTTGACATCGATCGGGAAATATCGATTTTGGAGTAAATAGGATGAACAGTTTAGGCGCTAGCGTGGACAGACAGACGTTTTGCAATCAACCAATTTTTCGGCGTAAAGGTTCCACTAAACTTCGATTTTTACTAAACAGCGTATTAGAGGAAGTAACTTACTATGAATAGGAACAACATATTTCTACTTTTACGTTACCAGGGCCCGGTTATACGAGCTTTTGTGCCGAAAATTCTCCGTTTTCTGGCGCACGAATACTTTCTCTTCTTAGGAGTAGATCCCAGAAAGTAAAAATAGAGCAGTTTTTGAGAAAACATTCTTTTTAAAATTAGCATTAATTTCAACCAGGAATTACGTGAAAATTACAGTTAAACAAATCACACGGCTATTTTTAAAGAGCTGAATTTTTGAGCATATTTTATGGCAAAAATCAAGCCTATCCAGGAGATATGGGAGATCACGGATGGGACGTGGGTAGACCCCTCCCCCCCCCCGCTGCTGTGAGACATTCAGGCAACGCAAACGAGCGGAGTGTACCTGCGCAGCCCCTGAAGATGCTGAGGTAAGCAACCCAACGTACGCTTCTGTGCGGCGGGAAGACGACCACGGCAACGCTCAGGAGCTAACCGATGGCTCTGTGACGACTGCGAGCGGATACCCGCCGAACGCCGCTACCTCACAGAATGCAGCACCTGCGACTTAGGTGAAGAAGGGCCGCAATCGCAGGAGCAACGTTAGCCAGATCAGCCGCTGACGAGCGAAGACTTGCAGTCAGCTCACGCTACATACGCGTGCAGCAATGTGGCGAGAAAGCGAGGTCGCGACCACACGATATCAATACTTGTGCTTCTCAAGATCACACGAAAAACTAGAGATGCTACGAATGGCACAGACTTTCTCGTATGCTTTTCTATTTTCTCTGATCAGGGCAACCTATTCGGACTTGCCACATACTTTCACCACCTACTGTGGCGTCATATCAGTCGCCTTGTACAAACGTACCAAATATCAGCCACGGGCATTTCATGGACAGCGCTGGCGGAAGAGACGCTGGGCTGAACAAAGGCTAGAGAGCGGAAGGGAAGGGGTGCCGTGTCGTGGGTGGCAAACTTGGGAACCCCGTAGGCGGCGGAAACGCGTCGACGGAAACAGCGAGATGACGCAGTTCCGTCAGCCAGCCCAGAAGTTATATAAACGGACCCCGGACGTAAACTCTTTCTTCTGATTCTTGGGCGCGTCGGTAGGAAGTCGTGTGGGTTGTGCGCGGCGCTGCATTTTAATGCATAGGCTACTGAGGCAGGGAACTGAAGCCGGCGTGCTATGTCGAGACGGGAGGTGCGGCATACTCGCTTGTATGCTCACATAGGCTACTGGTGCATCACACCGAATATGATATTTAATTATCAGGACAGTGGTGGTGGTAACCAGGGAACATTCCTTCTAGTAACGAGTCAATCTTGTTATTTGTAAATATTGTACATAGTATTCAGGTGTCGGAGCATTTTTTCAAATAAATACTCATTATTTACAAACCGTTCACGTCTGTGATTTATTGCCACGGCAAAGACGCCACACTACCATCTATCGCCACCTATATATATATATATATATATATATATATATATATATATATATATATATATATATATATATATATATTGTGGCGTTTGAGCCATGCTCAGAACCTCGTAACCGCCCATGCTGCTTCGGCGATGCCAAGAAGGATCCCCGCAACAGCAACACAGGCGCGCCACTGATGCGAGTGCGAAACAGCGCGGCCCGCGGCTCGACCACTGGACTTGCGGTTCGTGGCAAGCCGTGACGTCATGCTACCCCTTCAGGAGAGCCCGGGCACCTGACCACTCAGCCCTTCTTGAAAAGACGTCGAGGTGGTTGGACGTGTGCCGAGTGCGAGGGCGGTGAAGAAAACGAGTAGCCATTTTGTTAATGGAGTGCGAGTAAAAATAGCTAGTTATTCAAAAGCGACATCCAGAGAGGCGAGAAGCCAATAACATGGAAACTGCGTCAACTAGTGAAAATATTAGGAGAAAGAATAGTAGCCGCGAGAACGAGAGCCGTGAACTATTACAAGGTGTTTGTAGAACAGGGTATTTAACAGCACAAGCCCAAAGTGTTGCAAAGAACGCCGAAATACGCCGTTAGCAATTACGCATAAAGACTGTAACACGCGTCGGCGTACCGCTAGTCAAGAGGAGCGAAGAAGGAAGACTGGACGTGGAATTTGGTGCCGGGCGTGAATAAACGAGAGAAGAAAGGAGAGTAGACGTGGGTCTGGAGGCAGCAGCACGACGACAACGGTTTCGAGCGACTCCGTGGACCGCGGAGCAGCGTCCGTGTGTTGTTGAGGCTCAACCATTCGGAATATTCCAGTGGTGTATTAGACAAAATATGCTTAAAATTGTCTTAAGAGCTTTTTTGCGAAGTTTCGACGTTTCCTCCCGGAGCACCCTATGTATGTATATGTGTATATGTGTATAATTTTATTATATATACATAGGCAATTTTCTCAATTTTTCGCTTTCCTAATAATAGAACCGAAATATTACTTTAATAATATTAAAGATGAGTGAAACCTCGTCCTAAATGGCAATTTTAGTTGAAAATATTGGGCCCAGTTTTAAGAAAATGGCGTTTAAGCACTTTTTCACAGAACCTTTTTAATTTTCTAAAAACTTCATTGAAAGTATTTTTAAGCACTACCACTTAAAAATGCAATATTAATTATAAATTATAGGAATTTTGCGTAATAGAGAGATCTAAAAAAATTGTATAATTTTTGGAAAAAATAAAAGAATAAAGGAAAATGAATTTTGTCATCTTAAACAATGCAAACAAAAAACTATCCATTGGAAAAGTGTGAAGAACAAATTTGAAGCCGATTTTGAAAAAATAGCGTTTGAATGTTCCTGAAAATGCAGTATTTTGGGCTCATTTTTTTCAGAAAAATGTTGAGTTTTCGAAAAACTTTATAAGATATTATTTAAAGCGCATGTACTCGTAAATACAATAATGTGAACAAACCGTCGATAATGTAAATATAAACAGCGCGAGAAGTATGTCAAAAAAATACATTTTCGTAAATTTTGAAAATTAAACGAATAGATTAGCATGGCGTTTATGCCATCGTATAGAGTGCATTGAGAACTACCCCTACCAAAAGTTTAAGGAAAAAATTGGCGCCGTTTTAGAGAAAATCTCGTTTGAGTTATTTTTTAAAATTAACATACTGCATCCAATATTGCGCGAAAAATACTAAAACTTTTTTTTTAAAAAATATACACGAACTTAATGAGAGAACTAATTATGGATAACAAATGTCATTTGTAAGTAAAATCTCTATTTTCAATTTTGTAGTCGTAGGTAGACGCCGGAACACATCCAATTTTCGAAAATTTAGAGTTAACAGAGAAAATTGGACCTCTGCATCCTTTATAAGTGTATTTCAATCAATTTTTACAAGCAATTTAAAACAAAAAATTGGAGTCATTTTTAAAAAAATCTTTGAAAATGTGTCTGGGTCTTCATGTAAAAAGTACACCCAAATTTCAAAGAATGTTTTTCAAAATCGCAGTGCTTCGAGTCGAGCCAGATCGACCGAGGATTATCCATTTTGGAAAAAAGCCTACGAATGGTTTAGATGCTAGTGATGTTAACAGACGGACGGACGTTTTGAAAACCACCCTTTTTCGGTACCAGGGAACCCTAAAAGGTGTTTTTCCTTTGAAATATCGAAATCGATTTTCTGCAGCATTACATAACTTTCTTCATATTAAGTGTATTACCATATATATATATATATATATATATATATATATATATATATATATATATATATATATACAGGGTGAGGCACCTAAGTTGGCCACAGCAAATATCTCCGAAACGGTTTGAGGTATCGGAATACAGTTTGCGCCAATTTGTAGCAGATGATGGGGAAAATAACACATATCGTTTTCGTGTATGTACCATTTTTAATTGCGAAGATATTGACGCAACTTTATTTTTTTAAATGGAAGTATATATTTTTTTCAGCAGCATTATAAAAGGTCTCAAAGAGAGGAATACAATGATATAAATATTGTTAATATTTGAAGAGAAAGTGTAGAAAAAATGTGTTTTGCATTTTCTCAGAAACCACGTCATTCATATCTTTCCGAAACAGTTTTTCGGCAGGCGGAAAGTTCCTGACACAGCGCTCTGCTCTAAAGAGAAATTGGTCGCTAAACTGTTCACGAGCGGGAGTTCACAGTTGTATATTCTAAATTCCTCAAAGGGACCTTGCCAACGTTGCTACATGAAGTTCCTTTGGAGTTGCGTCTTGGCATGTGGTATCAGCACGACGGTTGCCCTGCACATTCTGCTGACGTGTCAAGGGCAGTTCTAAATGAAACATTTGCAGGTCGCTGGATAGGAAGAGGTGGTGCGGTGAAATGGCCGCCTCGGTCACCCGATCTCACACCACTTGATTTCTTTCTGTGGGGAAATTTGAAAAATACTGTATACGCAAACATTCCTTCGACTCCAGAAGATATGAAGTGGCGCATTACAGAAGCTTGCGGCAAGATAACGCAAGAAACGTTCCAATCCGTGCGTCGGTCGCTGGAAAGGAGACTGCAAATGTGTATTGCCGTGGACGGTAAACATATTGAGCACATGACGCGAAGACTACCCCGCGTTCTATTTTATGGAATGTAAATTTCTTTTATGCGTGCTAAAGGTCTTATTTTTATCAATACTGTGTTTCATTGTTTTGCTCTCTTGTATTTAAGTTCTTATGTTACTGCACTGGCTTGAAGCATACCAAACTTATTCTGTGTAAATAACTTGCTGTCAAAGGAATAAGATTTGTATTCCACAATGCAGAATGTCCCGTATTGTTCAATCAATTAAGATAATCAGAAAACGACCGAATTTACACTTTACTTGGACGCACTCATAAAATGTAAATTTGGTATTTGATTGTCTTAAATTATTACGTTGTTGCATTCCTATGTTCCTCTTCCTAACATATAATTCATAATGTATTTTTTACTGCAATAGATGTAGTATGCAGGTAGTTTTAGAAAGTACTACCATTCAATACATTTTTAGTATGCCATTCTAATTACAAAAGAACAATATGTTTTACTTTCTGCCTCATTTATAGTATATCTACAGTACAATAAAGAAAATATTCAATTCTCGTGATAAATGTGTGACAAACTAAATTAATTTTTGATTTTTTATTAAATTTAATTAATAAAAATTGTCACTTGCAGGTTTTCGGACGGTTACACGTCGGTATCACTTCACGACCCTCAGCCGTGGGCAGTGTTGACTCGCGAACGGGAGGTCGGATGTTGAATGTTAGAAAGATAGAATCTGGCTACAAGCAATGTCAAACGCACTTTCCGTAAACAAGGAAAAAGTCTAAGGAACGTGTGCATCCGCGTCTATTACGTGCTACTTGACATAATGTATTTTTGCAAAAGTCTCTCTTCAAATATTAACAATATTTATATCATTGTATTCCTCTCTTTGAGACCTTTATAATGCTGCTGAAAAAAATATATACTTCCATTTAAAAAAATAAAGTTGCGTCAATATCTTCCCAATTAAAAATGGTACATACACGAAAACGATGTGTTGTTTCCCCCGTCATCTGATACAAATTGGCGCAAACTGGATTCCGATATCTCAAACCGTTTCGGAGATATTTGCTGTGGCCAACTTAGGTGCCTCACCCTGTATATATAAGTACGTATACGAGAAAGTAAATAGTGGTGCTACAGATTGGCACAGACCTTTTCGTACTAGTTTCCTACTTTCTATAATTTGGTCTAGCTTTTCAGTCTTGCCACTTACTCTTTGCCAACTGCCATCTATCGCCGCTCAAAGTACTTTTGTTTTTACATTTTCTCAATTTTTCGGTGTCCTAAAAGTGGAACCGATATATTACTTCAAGAATATTAAAGAAAAGTAAAAGAAGGCACTATATGGCAATTTTCATTTAAAAAATTGGGACCGTTTCAAAGAAAATGGCGTTTAAGCGTTACCGTAAATGCGAAATTTGAAGCTATTTTTAACAGAAAATTAAAAGAAAAGTAAAAGAAGGCACTATATGGCAATTTTCATTTAAAAAATTGGGACCGTTTCAAAGAAAATGGCGTTTAAGCGTTACCGTAAATGCGAAATTTGAAGCTATTTTTAACAGAAAATTTTTCAGTTTTCGAAAAACTTCATTTGAAATCATTTAAAGCACTTCTATGCACTAATGTAATAATGTATACAAATTGCGGGAAATGTGCATACTAAAGGCGTGAGAGATATTTTAAAAAACTCACAATTGTCTGTTTTTTGAAAATAACAACAACAAAAGAATACCCCAAAATGAACAGTGCAATTAACAGTATCCGTTGGAGAGGATTGAAGAAAAAATTTGAAGCATTTTTGAGGAACTGGCGTTCGAGCGTTTCTGAAAGTGCGGAATTTTGATATCATTTTCCAAGACATTGTTCAGTTTTCGAGAAACTTTACACTACATTATTTAAAGCATATGTACTTATAAATGAAAATATGGAAAATTGCCGGTAATGTAAATATTACAGACTTGTAAATATTACCGAAGTAAAAAAAAAAATTCATAATTTTTGAAAAGACAAACAAAATAGCAATATGGGGCTTAGGTCTCTTATAGAGTACATTTATCACTATCAGAAGTTTAAGGAAAAAAATTGGAGCTGTTTTCTGTCCAAAAGGTGCGTGAAGCTATAACAGCCTTGCAGCACACCGGAAAGAAAGATATCAAATTATTTATTACTAATTAATTGCCACGTATTTTCGAAGCGAAAACGGGTGTGCTGGCTTGACGCGACGCCAGCACACAAGTTAAATTCGGGTTGTAGCTCGACCGAAATCCTCAGATAATTTATTTGCTAATTAATTGCCACGTATCTTTGTGGCAAAAACGGGTGTGAGCTGAAAGCCAACACACACAATTCGCGTCGTAGTTCGACGGAAAATCTCAGATAATTTATTACTAATTAAATGCCACAATTTGGAATTAATTGCCCCTTCGTAGCGAAAACGGGTGTATGCTGGGCGGCAGCACACACATTCAGACTGCTACTACTATTTTGTTAAAAATTTCCAAAACACCTCTCCAAAACATCCAATCCACGCCGATGTCCCACAGGGCCCCGTACCAACACCTTCACATTTCTCTGTAAGTAAATGCTGTCCCACCCACAAACGGTGTCAAAGCTCTCCACTACGCTGATGACTTAGCCTTCTTAGCTTCTTAACAAACTCTAAATAGTTTCAAAATTCAGTTACAAGCCGCATTAAACACCCTCTATTTCATCATAAAAGAAAACTATCACTTTAAACCCCTGCAAATGCCAAGCAATAGTTTTCTCAAATTTCAGACACCCATCCCTTGTTCCCCAACCCTTTATTAACCTACAACCCCTTCTTTGGAAAATACAAATTAAACATTCAGGCGTTCATTCCTCTTGAATACTCCTTTGGGCCTCCCACATCCAACAATACACATGTAAAGCCTACAGAGACATAAATGCAATCATTCCTCTCTTCACACACCACACATTACAGACTAAACGAAAATCAACCTTATATTTCACCTACATCTTCCCTTTCAGCACATTCGTCCATCCCACCTGGTCCTGCACTTTCAACAACTATTTCCAACTCATCAGACTAGAAAACAGAACCATCCGACTAATTACGTAAGATCATCACAACATTCCTCGCATAACCTCCTACATTCACTACATTGCAAAAAACAATTTTTTTTCTCCGATTCTACATATTGCAATGAGCAAGGCTCATCGCACAAGCGCGACCCTCGAGTCACGCTGAGTTAAAATACTTCGAGGCAAAGAGTGCCTCTTTCGCGCATTAGACACACACAGCTGCACGCGTGCCGGTATCCCTGCTCGTAACCGCCCCCGAAAGGCACCCTTCCACCGCTTTTGTGCAACAGTGGGCGATGGACGGGCAGAACTGTTGCATTAAGAGGCGACAGCAGCCTACTGTAAATCAAGACCGGCCTATGGAAAACTTCGCATGTAACTTTCCGTTAAGTTTTGCGACGGGAGAGGTCGGGCATCTTGCGAGAGGGGTGGGGGTGGAAATCGCAGAGGCAAACGGGCGCTGGAAGGTCTGGACAGATAGAAATAGACTGTCGAAGTGAGCGGTCGGCTCGGAGATTTGTTTGAAATTTTAACGGCGACTACCGCCGCACGAGAAACTGGTAATAATCTCGAGCCAGTAATTTCGACAACTCCAGCATCGGAATTTATTCCGAATGTCGGACTAGAACCATCACGAGGTAGTGTGCAGCATTGTTTCTCGGCTGCTAAACACTACGCGGTCCAGGCGACGTTTGACGGCCTGTGACCAGCGCATCAGACGTTGCGGGCTCAACTCCACTGGACTCGGGGCGGTCTCCGACTCAACCTGGCGCAGATTCCTGCCGGCTTCCGGAGAACCCCTTGGCTATTCGGCGGGCCATGTGTTGCCACCGACTGCCAGTTGAGTGTGTAATCCTTTCGGAGTGAAGTATCTAAATTCCAGCCATCACATCACTGGAAGTCCATGTATTCAATTAACCGTCGAATGTAGAAGATCAACACGAACAATAAAGTTGTCCCCGTCGTTGGTCGGGCGATTTTACGAGGAAAATGTGTATTTTTTTTAATAATTAGTTAGTAAATGCAACCTCCGACCCAGGGCGCCCACCCCTGTTGATATCTCGACGCCGGCGCCCAGATACAGGTAGGCATACGCTTGGCGCCCCCGTAAATAAATTTAGCGCATGCTCCGGGTATCTGGAAATTACCGTTGCATCTTGAGTGTGGCGGCACCCCTATGATAGTGCGACTCACTGCGACACGAGTATTCACGTCAGCGTGGTCCATTACAATATAACCGCGTTTCACCTCGTCTACCAATTCTCAGAAACCCACTGAGACACCGCACCAACAAACATCCCCTTGACATCCTCCACCTTTACCTAGAGGGAACAGAATGGCCAGACATCGACAACTTTTACAAGACTAACAAGTGAAGAAAACAAGACGTAAATGAAATAACGACACCGACAACTTTCCCAACGACACAAAACATCCGTCAGAGAAATTTGTCATAACCAACTCGAATCAAATCTCACTCAAAATTATTTTCTTTACTTTCTTTTTCTTCACCTTTTCTCTTACGGCTCCACCCACAACCTAAAATAAATAACCCATCAACACAATATTGCGTTCTGGGCGGGCGTGGAGTCGAGTTTCTACTTCAGGAAATACGACGTCCAAACTTTCTCAGAGGTGAACAATTTAGCTTTCGAGCTGGTCACAGCTCCGCAAAGCAACTGACGCGGATTTGCACGGAGATCGGCCTTGCTCTCGAGAAACGGCAGAATTCGCCCCTGTGCGGTGCTGGTCGCATGTCTCGCAGACTGGGATAAGCGACTGCTACCTCCGATTGATCGCGAGTTTTCTCTACGACGGTTCCAAGAGCGCGTTAATAACGTATATTCGTCCCTCAGACAAGCCGGGGCTGGCGATCCTCAGGGGAGTTCTCTCTTAACCTCTTTGTTTTCGGTAAATGATGCGCTTCTTCCTGCAGATAAAAAACAGGTATTCAACGCCGCGGGCTCCTGATGTTCGCGGATGATTTTGCGTATAACGGGAATTTGGCGGAGGGCAGTCATTTATATACATAAGTGATTGTCTCGCTGCATTTCCTGAACAGCTAAGTCGGAAACGACTCGCATTCAAACTCGAGAAATGCGCCGTCGTCAACTTCACTCGTAAGAGGGCAGACCCCAACGAAACTTTGAGCTAGGCGGAGCGAAGCGAGGTATTTGGGCGTGCTACTTGACAGCGGTCATGCGCCCGCTCGATATCTCGCGGCCAATCTTTCTTTTGCAACCTCTCTCCGTTCTCCCGATCTACACCTTTCCGTAAAGCACCGCCTATTTCCCGCGTGCGTGCAATTTCTTCGCGGTAGCTCCTCCTATTCTGGTTGGAGAGAACAGAGCGGCACGCCTTCCAAATACACGACCTAACAGCATTCCGCAGACCGCAATCGTTTTCACGGAACTCGGCGAAATTGGCACTCGGAGCTGCAGAAGTGGACGAGGACGGCGCTCGCGAGGGCGCTGCGCCAGCACAGGGCCTTGCACAGAGGAAACGGCCCACAGCGCGTCGCCTTCGCCTTGCGCGCACTGCCCTCGCGCGAGCTTTCTGAGCAGCAAACTGCGCGGGAGGCACGGAAAGGCGCTTCGCCGGGCCGGGCCGGGCCGGGCCGGGCCGGGCCGGGCCGGGCCGGGCCGGGCCGGGCCGGGCCGGGCCGGGCCGGGCCGGGCCGGGCCGAGCCGAGCCGAGCCGAGCCCTCTGAAACCGAAGACGTCGCGGCGCCACGGTCGCTTGAGCAAAGTCGGGGCTGTGGCCTAGCAAAATTGTGTAAATGGGGCGTGACTGAATGTGTTTGTAAATAGTTTAAGAATGGAAGTGTGAGTGCGAAGAAAAAGAAACCTAAAGAACATTTTCTAAGGACTTTTACCTTTGAAAATTAAAATATTTAATGTATAAACTAGGATTGCTCAAAGTGACTGTTATTAGCTTTTAATATAATATGGGTTAGTCTGATAAAGGTTGGCATTATCATAAATGCATACGCCTAATCGGTAGCAGAAGAAAATCTGTGTCCCAAATAGAATAAATTCCCTCCTCTCCAGGTTAACTGGAGGGGGAGAGACTGAAAAAACCCTGACGCCAAGTCCTGAGGAAGACCACAAGATGGTCGAAACTTCGACACCACAGCCTTCGACGCAGCGCTCATGGACACCCAAGAGCATTTACATGATTGCCCGAAAGCCTGTGACTTCATGAATATTTCAGAAGTTCATTGTTGGCCAGTGACATGGGAAAGATAAGATAATACAGTTTTATTTACTTAACATGTGTTACAATAAAATATTTTATTCAACTTTATTACAGAATGAACATAAAGATGTATAATGTATACGTTTCAAATGCATTCATAATGCAATATATTGGATGATCAATTTGTATATGAAATTATCCTAATTTTTATGATGTGCAGGAAATAATGGGAGAAAGTATGTGCTGTTTATCACCAATAATTTGATATTCTTGGTATAAAAAAATTGTTGTACTGAACAACACACACACACAAAAAGAATAGAAGCATCAAAATTCTATGATTCTCAAGACCATTGGTAGGTTGCACACTAGATCACAGAACTGAAGACATCAGACATGAATTGAAAATTAAATCAGTGTGTCAAAAGATTAAATAATATAAGCAAAATTGGGTTGAACATCTGCAACAAATGAATTCAGAACGAGTCTCATGCATAGTAGAGAGTAACCCTATAGGAATAAATATAGAAAATGTCCTTAAGAAAGATGGAAACATCAACTTCCACAATTCCAAATGCTTGTTATCAGTACAGTCCAAAGACTCAAATCAAAATGTACTTATTCATGACAAACAGTGACTACAACAGAAAGCATTAACCTACAGATTGAAATACTAAAGGGACCGAGGAGACTGACAAGATGGCACCAAGAGAAATACTTCCCTTTAACACACTACAGAAGAGCGGAAAATCATCCTAAAACAAGTGTTGATGATCAGGAATAGGATTTATAAAGAATAATGTGTACCTAAAGCTGTACATTATGAAGGTTCAAAATAAGGAGTAAAAATATGGACCAACATTATAAAAAAAAATTAATGAAAATAATGTATTGATCAAATCTTTAACACTAGAACAGCGGTGAATATGAAATACCAACAACAGCAGGAAGGGGTCATTTGCGCACCATGAATCATTATAAAGGGAATAAAAAATGACGAGAAGTCACAATGTTTGAAAGAAAACACTTAAAAACTGGATTTAGTATTGAAGAAACAATTGATGTGTCATTTTCACCCCTGCATCTGCCACCGTAGTGTAAACTTTCATACATAAAACGCAAAAATATTATTTTTAATATTTGCTGTGGAATAAAATTTAATCACATACTAAAGCAGACTGAACATATGTTGCTGAAAGTAAATTCCTTACAAGTCCTAACCCGCATGGTGACAATAAATTACCTCTGATGGGTTTATGTGGTTGGAATTCTTGCATGCTAGTGGCAGAAATTTCATTAGCAGAATAGTAACAGAAAACAAAGCAGATAGAAATTAATTTATACAAAGTTTATATTTTATTGAATGTATTTGACATTGTGCCTTACATGTATTCTCTGTAGTATTACAATCTTTTGGTAATGATACATTGTTATATTTCCTATATTTTCAATAGTCATTATGACAACTTGAATTTAAGCCACAGACAAATCATTTCAAATTTCCACAGAAAAAGTAATTGTATAAACACAACAGCATTAAATGCTTGTTTGCCAGAAAAATTATATAATTGCAAAAAAGAAACTGATTTAGCAGATGTAATAAAACGGAATGTGACAAATAATTATATGACATATACACATGAAGGAACGTTTCTACAATGAACTAAAAAGGACAAAAAAACTTATTTTACATGACCATTTCTGTTTATAATACTGTCATGATTTCTTATCACAACTGACAGATCGAGGTACATCAAACCCTAATGTTTGCTTAATCAGGCTCAGAACACTCTTTGTTTCAGCAGTTTTGCCATCTGAAAACAATACATAACATTAGAATTTTGAACCAATAAGCAACACTACGTTTATTACTATTCCAACAACACCCAATTAAGTATTAATGAATTTACAAATACCTTCAGAATTGATTTCCCTTTCCAAAGTCAATTTTTCCTTTGCCTTCTCATAAATGCCTTCCTCTATTGTACCTTTACTAAGCATCCTTATTACTCTCACATCACTAAAAAAAATATAATGTTGGACAAAAGAAAACATTTGGAAAACATTCTTAAGAAAAATTAATGAGATATATTTACCGAGACTGCCCAACTCTATGACACCGATCTTCTGCTTGTTTGTCATTGTGTGGATTGAAGTCAATATCATGAATTATCACTGTATCAGCTGCAGTGAGATTTATACCAACACCTCCAGCACGTGTAGATACAAGAAAAATAAATATCGAAGTATCTTCAGTAAATGTATCAATAAGGTCTTGCCTATTTACAGATAATTTTTTTAACACAAATTTTTTGTTAACAATCTAATATACATTAACATTTAATATACATAAACATTTAATTACTCATAATAATTTTAACACAATACCTTTCTGCAACTGGTGTACTACCATCCAACCGAAGGTACAGATGGTTACGTTGTTGTAAATATTCCTCAATTATATTTAGAACAATAACAAACTGACTGAATATTAGCACTCGATGATCCTCGCTTTTTAATTTAGGCAAAAGTTCATCAAACATTTTAAATTTACCACACTCTAATACCATCTCTGAGGGTAAATAATATTTGTTTAGACCCTGCAACATTAGAAATACACAAATTTTGTTGTATGAGTAATAAAAGTTATGTAGGATAAACAGATATCAAAACAACTTCAACAGGAAAATGTCCAAGTCAATAAAAACATCTTCATTACATGTTCAAGAAAATTAGACTGGTGAGATTAGTGACAACACAAACCTTTCAAAGACACTGAAACAACTCTTAAGCAATTTTATTAATTTATTGAAATAAAAAAGAATTGTTTTTTTTTTGAAAATGTGGTGAATGAGGGGCCAAGTATTTTATGTCTACCTTATGTGATAACATTTGATTAAACATTAAAATGGATACTATGAAAAGAATATTTAGAAATGAAAAGTTCAAGCAAAATGATTGTAAAAATAAATGGTAAATTAAACTACAATTGTTGGAGATAAAATCTTCAAATATCTGTGATAAGATTTAAAATTAAAAGTTAAAAATGAAATAATATGAATTCTTTATTTTAATAGCAGGGTAAGCAACAAAGATCTTGAGGTAGTAGGTCAGTTTGCGTCGGTAACAATTAATGTCAACAGGAAAAGATAACTAAAACTATGTAAAGAGCACGATTTGAATGTATGGAATACCATTTTCAAACATGAAAGTATCCACAAATTTGGTATTCCAGAATAGATCCAGTAAGAAATATTCAATCACCAATTGATTTACCTGGAGAAGAAAAGAAAAAGAAATAAATGAAAAAGAAAAAAAGAAGAAAAAGAAAAGAAAAAAAATGAAGGAAAAATGGAAAAAAAGAAAGGGAAGAAGAAAAAAAAAGAAGAAGAAGAAGAAGAAGAAGAAGAAGAAGAAGAAGAAAAAAAGAAAAAAAAAGAAACAAGAGTAAAATTGAATGGTGTGAGAGATTACCATAAACCAAAATGAACATATGGTAGTGAGCAAGCATGTATTCCCTTTTAGAAAAAAACAATGCTCTGTTTAAACAAATTCGAAGATTTTAAATTAATGACAATTTTTTTGAAACTGACCTTTTAAAGTAATACACAGTTAAACGCTCTATCAAAATTTAATGGAGCTGCAACAGCACATAGTTTCTGGCATTATTTCTAACTCTTTTGCAATTTTTGAAACTTCAGAGTTTGAAGAAAATGAGATGTGCAGCATTCTTTTCAGCCTTGAATTTTCCGTGAAAAAATTTGGAGCTGTTTTTGAACAAATAATAATTTCAATATTGCCTACATTTCATGCAATACTCACCCTTTCCAAAAATTGTACAATGTTATTCATTTGAAGATCTGTTTTTAAAGAATAGAATTTATTCAGGAAAAAATCTCTATCATTAAATTGTAGTTGAAGAAAGACACTAAAAATTTTGAACTATCATACTGCAATTTTGAATATCAAATTATTTATTAATAATTTTCATCAGAAATGTATCTTCAAATAAGATCAAGTAAAATTTTTAGAAAATATTAATATTTTTTGTGTAAAACAGACAATTTTTATATTTTAAACAATTATTTTCTCAGAAACAGCTCCCAATTTTTTTCTTTTATTTTCTTATCATGTATTTGGCAAAGAATGGTAAAGCAAGTGATGCTGGGCATATTTTCGAAAATTGGGGGGGGGGAATTGTGAAATCTCAACACAATCTCAACTTCAAATTTCGCTTAACTATTTTTAATGAACTCTCAGGATGCATTTTAATGGCTGTTGCTATGGACATGCCCTTAATTCGTTGTTTAGATAGTTGGCTCCTAAGGAGCTAAGTGCATGTTTATCAAGGTAAATTGCAAAAAAAGTATTTTATTGTGACAAGTCTGATTCCCAGCAACCTTGCATTACAATTGTGAATGGGTGGCAGAACAAGTTTCTTTGTTTCTATGTAATTATTAAAATATTTACACCAAGTTTCAGATGTGACAACACAAAAAATAATAGTCTTTTGCGAAGTTGGAGGATCTCTTTCTCTCCAAAAGTGCCCACTGGCAGACTAACAGCATTAAATTTTGGAACAGACCCCGAATGGTACACAGATTGTGTACAAATTATGAAATGTGGCTCAAGGACTGACATTTTTGCGATGACATTGAAGTTGACCATGGGGTGTGATATTCTAAATATTTTCTGGGGATCTGAAGGATAAAAAATATGGATGCGGCAGCTGAGTAAAAACACTGCCTACAACATGATAGTTCACAGTCCATTTGAAACTAAAACCAGATTCTAGAATTGTTCAGTATTCAAGCATCATAAAATTACTTTATAAATTAGCAACATACATCATGAGGACAAATAATAATAATAATAATAATAATAATAATAATAATAATAATAATAATAAAATAAAAATGTAGAAGAAGAAGAACTCATTTTCTCTCAATAAAATCAAGAAACGAAATTACAGTTTAGATCAGCACGAAACCAACAACAAAAATACCAGAAAGAAGCAAACACTATACAACTGAAGATCTAATCTCCAGGTAATTTGATATGTAAGTTTAAGATTTCATCTGAAAGCCACATGCAACAGAAGTTGTGGTACTGATAAACCTTGAAAGAGCAGAGGACTCGGGTCACTGCCAGCAAAATGTGCAAGTCACCTCTGAAGCTGACAGCAACCACATGGCAGTCAACACGTTAAAAAAGGCAATCACTCAATTTCTTTTTTTTATGCAGTAGAGATGTACATTTTTTGTTTTGATTTATAACATATCTTAGTTATATGACATTTTATCTATTAACCATAGAATTTTATAGCTTTTAGCATTATACATCTGGCAGGCAGTATACCTGTTGTTAATTTTTACTTTCTAATTAAAAATTCAATTTTTTTCTGCACTATTATTTCCACAGTGTATTTTAAATTCAGTTGAATGATTGTTTCACTTAGTAACGTACTTAAAAGTATACACAACACATGCACCTTATGACACTGATGTCAGATTATCTGATGGAACTTTTATGCCTCTAATGCTAGAGGTAAAAGCAGTCTATAGTAATTGACAACAAAACTTAAGCATCTCTTCTTCCAGAAAGTCTCTAAAATGTTTATAGCCTAATCAACAAATCACTAGTCCCCTGAATAAATTATTTCACGGGTAATTACTTAAGCCCTCCAGCAAGCACTATATGCCGTCCTGCACAGGGTCACTCTCTAGCGTGCACAACAGTATGTGTCATTGATGCTTTCGAATGTGCTGCCAGGGTTACTTGACATATTTTGCTAGCAGTTCAAAGTTGGATCTTAGCTTCATGCATATCGATTTTCATGTTTTCACGTCAGCTGTTGATTTTTTGTGATTGATATTGTGATTTTCTGTGATAGTACTACAATGACAGAATTGACAAAATAAATTATCCAGATGTAAATTCAGGTACTAAAAACAGAAGTTTGTCTATGGAAGTGAGTAGTGTGCTATCACAATAACAAAAAATAAGCCTCATATTGTTGCAAAATTTGCCTTGGAAACCCTTTTAGTATTGTTATTTGCTATGAAGTATACCAATCTCGGAAAGATAGGGTTTGTTTATTGTGGGCTAAGCCATCGAAAGCTGCTCTTGTAATAAATACTATTGTTGGCAATGACGTTTATAATTATTTCATTTGTGATTATATTAATAAACTAAATAAAAGAATTTACTTCCATCTAGGTATCCTAATTTTTTCTGAAAATCCTTTAATAGTTTAGAAGATATATAATTTTAACCTAGATGAAAACTGTATTGTAACATAGGCAAATTTAACACTCACACTGCAGCAGCTGACATTGGGCAGGGAAAGCCATGCCTAAAGCGTTAACAACCAGACATATATTTTGAAGGTTAGTATTGTTATTTATTCAATATATCTTGCAGGATTTATTTTGTTTTTCAGCCTTCACCTCATGAACCTTGAAAAAATTTCTTAACAGATGTACTAAATTATAAAGTTATTACCTTTTCCTGTGTCAAAGTATGTATCTCAAAATCCGACAAGCATTGCAAGTCTTCAAAAATGTAATCTTTATTTTCTCCTTTGTATGTTGGATCAGCAGCTAACTTTTCTGCCAATTCCAATAACTGATCATCTTGATAGTGATATCGTAAAAGCAATGGATGATTAGCCAATTTTCTTAACTGCATTAACATACCTATAAAGCTGGTTTCATTACCATCCTAAAATTAAAAAAATTTAAAAAAATGATTGCCAACAATTTCTTTACCTCCTCAAAAATACAAATACAAAGAAAAGACACACAAGAAATAAAAATCACTAATTTCAATTATTCTCTTTCATTACAAAAGTCTTGGGATACAAATACTTTTCCACTCTTCCTTGTGCATTGAACTTATATCAGAAATTATTCAACATCAATTTACAATATATTTTAATCAAAATACAATGAACTCAGAAAAAGTTAGAATGAACTTACAGAACCACCACCATCACCACTTGCACTGTTCTTGAATGCATTAATTAGTTCATCATATTTTTCTTTCTGACTTTCAGTCATTGGACAGTATAAGGTTTCATTAGTTTTCTGGGGCAGGTCCTTCAAAACATCAGCTTTTAGTCTTCTCAAAACAAAAGGTTTCATAATTTGTCGAGCATTTGCAACTTGAGTTTGTTCAAACATTGATAATTTCTCCTGAGGTTCTTCATTTTCCTTGATGCCTTGCTTCTAAATTCATTAAGTGAATAAAATAAATATTAATGACAGTGACAAAGGCTTTCACGTTAATTCAGCATAACTCAATATAAGACCAAATGTTTTTTCACAACTTACTGGAATTTTTGTAAACAATGATTTTAAATGATCTTTTTTTCCAGCAAACATTTTAGGCATAACAAAAATTAGCAAAGACATTAGTTCCATTAGAGTATTTTGAAGAGGAGTACCAGTCAACAGTATTCGATGTTCTGCCTGAAGTGAAAAACAAAAATACAAACAATATACTATAGATATAATATAATGCATATCATTTCAATAAATAAGACATTTTCCATCAGTTTTATTTCATGAATGATATGTATATTAAAGCCTATACTTTTAAAATATATGAAAATAATTGCATGCTATGATCACATACATTGACCCGCATCATCGTTTCATATCGTTGTGTAGTCATGTTTTTTAAGAGATGAGCTTCATCAATGACAGCATAATGGAAAGGTAACACTCTGAACATCTTTTTCTCCTCAGGGGTACTGGTCATTGTATTGTAACTGCAAAATGAGTTAAGATTAAAGATTATCAAACAGATTCTAACAATAAGAATGAAAAATATTATCCTTCAAACAATTGCTTTTATTAACATATTGAACTTAGGCATCAGTCATACGTTGTAAGAATCACGTCAACACCCTCCATTCCATCATGTACCCATTTGACACGCATTGATTTCCTTTCAAATTGGGATCCATGGTATACTACAACATTCAAGGCAGGACACCATCTCTCAAGTTCCTTCCTCCAGTTATCTGAAAATGAAAATATACAATCCTTCCCATTATTAACACAAAAAGATTTTCAAAAGCATGACCATGTAAAATTAATTTTAATTCAAATTCCCCTTTTTAAGATTTACACATATTGTAGTAGAATATTCTACTGAAGTAGAATCCACCAAAAAAATGGCATTTAATACAATTTTCTGGCAAATAAAATAAAAATGAGGAGTCACACTCACAAGACAATGTAGACAAACTAATTTCTATGGTTTATTCAAGAGTGCTTGCTTTTTCAGTTACTTACATAACATACACACACATTAAGAAAAAAAATCCTTTTTTACAGACCATTTAATAAAAAAAAACTTTAAAAAAATGCAACTAAAATAGATCAATTAAAGATGCAACATTGATAATAAAACTATTTTAATGTTAATTTTAAACCCCCTCTGGAAACTGAACACAAAGTTGCGTCAAGGTGGCTCTAAGTTTTAAAATATTCTCACAAGCCTTATAAAAATATTACACTAAAATGTAAATTAGAGTTTTCATTTTTAGATATTTCATTGGCATTCATTAATATTTGTTCCAAGGTTTCTCTTTCCTTCCCTCACCTTATATTACATCATTCTTACCAAGTGTTGAAGAAGGCACAACAACTACATGAGGATGATGAGGTTTTTTATTGTTTTCCATACTCGATTCTTTCAGATGAGCAAAAAATGCTATAACTTGTACTGTCTTCCCCAAACCCATTTCATCTGCTAATATACCATTCAGCTCTTGGTTATGCATCATCAGTAACCAATTCAAGCCAACCATTTGATAGCCAGCTAATGTTAAACTAGAATGTTCAACAGTAAATAAATTAGTAACATGATTTCCATATAAAACTCCAAAGGCACAGAAAAGGCAAATTTTCATCAATTTCTTAGGAATAAGGAACTACCTGTCATTAAGTAACGAAGGCTGCTCTTTAATTCCACTGGTGCCATCTAAAACTACAGATGCCATCTTTTTTGACAACTTCATACATTTAGTCATAAGTGTTTCAACTTGTAGACGCATATGAAGAAATTCTTGGACATTATTAAGTATATCAGTTCCAAGATATTTCCCATTTTTTAATTTTTCAACCTGAAAACAGAAACTATTGTTTTTACTATTTTTTGTATTTAAGCAGATTACATTAGCACAAATCTACTCACTAAATCTTTCCAATCTTCAAAAGGACGCTTTTCAATAATTGCTTCCGCCTTTTTATGAGAAACTGATGGCACCGTTTTCAGTTCCATTATAGTGGCTTTTGATAAAAATTGAAGAACTTGTTTTTGATCGACTGACAATTCATCTGGCATCTCGTCACCGGATTCATCACTAGAAAAACCAAAAGGGAAGCGGAGTTAAAAGTTTTGTTTGTCACACTTACAGTGATGAATCAAAAACCAATATCTAAATAATTTCACATCATCCTTTTGCTGTTCTATTTAAATAACAAACTAAAGTCAGGCAATGTGACTAAATATTAAATTAACTAACAAATTAATTAAATTCATTAATTTCTACCTAAGTATACAACACAAAAAGAAAGGGCCCTTTCTAATTCTTTCTGAAATGTAACCTTACAGTCGCCATGCTATGTTTTGAAAAATCAAAAGTTGTGGCAGACTTGGCACATAGCTAAAAGTGGATGTGGAGTACATGTGGAGACATCCGCTTCCTCCCAACCCCTCAGTACTCCTTCCTCCCATGATATATCCTCCCCTCATTCCAATCACTCATCTCTACGCATGCACCAAGCTCTTTAACCTTTCTCAGTATAAAACATACTAATATAAAGTAGAGAAATACAAACAAAAAAAGTTAATTATTGTGTTAAGATTGAAATTTTAAAAAAATGTGTGAGTGTGGGAGTATAGCCCTCATATTCCCCTTCATATTCACTGCTGATTCTGGGAATAAGTTTTTTATTGAAATGAAATTACAAGAGGTTTAGGATGAGAATTACAAACACATTCAATAAGAATGCAGAAGAATACTGCTAATGTAATATTAGCAGTGTTGTATTATAATATAGCAGTATGCATAATAATAATAATAATAACACCAATAAATAATAAAACAAACACCAAGCGAAGTGGCTCAATGTGTTGCGTGGTGGATTCACAATCAGGAGATTCAAGTTCGATCCCTAGGCCAGCCATCCTGACTGAGGGTTTTCGTGGTTTCCTTTGGTCATAAGGTGAAAACTGGTTCCAAAATCCCACAAACACCTCCCCCCCTCCTATCACAATCATCCTAGTTCTTTAACCCTTCATCATCACCCTATCGCTTCAATCCTAATCCTAATAATATTAATAATAATAATAATAATAATAATAATAATAATAATAATGTATCAGGATGTTTGTGTGTGTGTATTTTACCATCATTTCACCCTATTTCCCAAGGGCTTACAATCTTGGGGTGTAAAAAATAAAATTAGCATTAAATGGTGATCCCCCCCATAGAAAAGTGACATGCACCTATCCCGATAATCATGACTGAGCCCTGGTGGGATGCAAATGTTGCATGGCCCCATAACAGCCAATACATGAAACAAAATAATAATCATCATCATGATGAACTGACCAGAAATTAGGCACTATGGCCGGTTTGTATTGCCTTATAACAATATTCTTGGTAAATTCTTAGTCTTCCAAGTGTATAATAATAATATAATAAAATAATAATGATGATGATCATCATCACCATAAAAAATAATGATAATCAATAATAATAATAATAATAATATAAATTAATAATAAGGAATTCATATTGTGAGAATTTCACCTGAAAGCCATTAAGGTGGGGAAAAAAGTAGCAAAACATAAATCAACAAAGGTAGTACCTGTCAAAAACCTTTTCTTTATAAAGGTTTGGATTATCACCCTCATCAAAATCACTTCCTTCTCCATCCACATCCAGATCCTTTCTGGCTGAAAATGAAGTGGATAATTAAAATGCATAGTTAAAACGAGAAAATATGTCTTAGAATCATTTTTGCCCACACCAAAATAAAAGAACATATTTTAAGAAAACCCAATAAGCAAAGAGACATTTTGATAAAATATAAACACATAGTAAAATATTTAAAATCCAAAAGGATAGCTTAGTTAGGACACCTAGAAAGGATGGACTCAAGCAGATCACAAACTGGAAGTCTTGAACTAAACATGGGAATCAGTGATTGGAAAACAATGTGCTTCAAGACCTTCAAATTCCTTGGGCTAAGAACTGAAAAAAACTACCAAGGGACATAGAAGTAGAGAAAAATACTTGAGCAGCTAAGATCCACATCACTTAGAGGGGAATGAAGTAAAAGAAGTTGTTTACTACAATTGCTCTTGAATAACTACAAATATAAAAGAATTTTCTTGGTACCTTTCTTTTTCTTTGAGTTGGTATCTTCTTCACTTCGAGGCCTTTTGCCCTGCCCAGGATATCTTTCAAATAACTCTTTCTTTGCTGATTCAGCATTCCACTTATGGTTTACTAATACATCTTGTAGAACCTAAAATAAATTAAAATTCTTATTTGTATACATTATAAAAACAACATTGTTTCTAAGTATAAGCAGTATATTTATTCTCACCATCTTGTCAACAGTAGGAAATGCCTCAACAAGAATACACAAACATTTTTCTCTTGCTTTAATGACATCTGCTGTAACTGTCACTGGCGTCTCTACTTCTTCTTCAGTATCAGATTCTTGAATACGTCTAACAACCTTCTTTCTATTTCCTACCTCTGGAGGTGAACTTGGCAATGCTGTTAAATATATTTTGTTTGTTTTAGTGACTGCTGTTTTCCAAAATGCATCTACTTATAGTTTGTAAACAAGTAACTGCAGAGAAATTTCAAATTGGGAATTGAGGACCTCAATGAAGAGTAATTTAAGTAATACAAAATCAGATTATCCAATCAAATCAATCAATCATTTGTAAATCATGAATAATTTCGGTATGTTGCCTTAATAACTATCAAATGCCACAAATTTTTCAATATTTTTTTATTCCAATAAAGTTTATTGGAGAACATTTTTTATGTTCTTCAGTTCTTTACAAGGATGCCTTACTCTTAGAAGGTTTCAATTTCATCGCATTCTTCTGAAATCGAAACTGGCGCAGATTTGTCAAAAGGCTGGGGCTAGAAGTAACATCCGAAGAGCTGGATTCCTCAGACATTTTTTTCCCACTCACAACATACACCTGGGCAGAAGAGATGGAAAAACAAACTTTGGTAATGCAAAGCAATAAGTGGGAATTAACAAACAGGTTAGTGAAGTTTCTACTACCTGTAAAATGAAGTTTTAACTGTAACTACAATAATGTCATGCAAAATTGTGGAGAATTCTAGTACAAAACCATGTAGATTTTCTGCAATTGTGCTGTGCCATTTGGAACAATGTACACGCATAAGACGCCAGATTTTTTCCACAAAATATTTACTAAAATGGTCTTTTGCTGTGTACATTCAAAAAACAGTAATATACAAGTAACATCAAGACACTTTCTTTTGAAAATTTAACATCAATTTAACTTCCACTATGAAAGTTCGATGTCTTTACGGCCATTGTCTATGTTAAAGTTCTTATTCGGTGATAAAAGTTTCTCCATGTTACGAACCATAACCTGTCTTTCAGCTATCTGCACACAAACCTTCCACACAATTGCACACAATATAATCAAAGATGCAGATCGACGGATTAACGAGAAAACGTGCGCTGTGGTTTCTCTTGTCTCTACTTGTCCTCGCCGCTTCGCGCCGCGCCACTTGCTTCCATGAACCTATGAGCAAGGAGCTGGCATGGAGCACTGACCATGGCGAGGCTGCGTGTGGTTGCGAGGTTGCATAGCGGGATGCATTTTAATATTTTTCTACACTGGCATTTTTCCACAATATGTAGAGTAGCTTTTAAAAGATTGACTGGTCATGTTATGAAGAATTGCGAAGGTTTCCATTTTTTTTCCACAAAAATGTGAAATATCTCCCAAACTAATGCAATCAATAATTAGTACGGGACCTCATTAACTTCAACAATAAGGACGCACGGAAAATAAAACAAAATAGGGCAGCTTTAGAGAATAAACTTCATTATACATATTAAAAATGGTGGTTAGAATTACATCTCAGCATCTATTTAATTAGATACCAAATCGTTCATTTATATTTATCAATGATCTGTACAACAGAATCAATGCATTAGCCAAGGAAGTCTATGAAGTCGCATTTAATTTTAGTAAATCTAATATTTGGACTTTAGTACATTCTGAGGAACTTGTCTCGGGAATGCTATATCTTTCTCTGGCGAATGAAAAGACAAAGGGCCGGACTGGACCACCCGGATCACCTGGCTAGCGGGCATCACAGGATGAGTCACCCTGCCGGTGGGCTTACCGAAGAGTTCTTAGTTCTCTACGCGTGAATCGTCAACAATTTACGTGATAAACAACGGCGGATCCAACGTGAGAGGGGGAGGCTTAGGAACTGCTTGTCACATGCCTTCCCCCAAAGTGAACATTTTTTTTTTTTTTTTTTTTTTTTTTTTTTTTTTTTTTTTTTTTTCAATTCTGCTAATTTACAATCTGTTCACTTGGAACAATTAGTAAATGGTATACATGATATAAGTTGCTATGAAGAGAATCTAAAGGGCAAGTCTAGAATATGTTCACGCTTTAGCCTATACACATGTTCACTATTGTCCAACATGTTCACTGAGTGTTGATTCGGGTGGCATTCCAGTCTCTTCTGATGCCTCTTGCTTCTCTCCGAGATAGTCTCTGTCATTGTTGAGATGTTCAAATCTTTGTATAAATTATTGTTGGTGACGAACCATGGAGCGTTGCATATATATCTCAGTGTTTTTGTTTCGAATCTTCTCAGGATCTCCAGGTTTGACTTGCTGGCAGTTCCCCAGAGTTCGATGCCGTAAGTCCATATTGGCTTGATTATTGTCTTGTACACTAAAATTTTGTTGTATAAGGAGAGCTTAGACCTTTGGTTAAGTAGCTTAATTTGCTTAATTTCAGTTGTGATTCTTTCCTCTTTTTCAAGATGTGAGGTTTCCAGGTTAAGTGACTGTCTAGATGTAAACCAAGATACCTCACAACAGTTGTTACTGAGAGTTCTGACGAGTTTAATTTCACTTTGGGACACTGTTCTTTTCGAAGTGAGAAGGTAATCTGTTGTGATTTTGCTGTGTTTATATTTACTCTCCATTGATTCGTCCATTCTTCTATCTTATCCAGATGCGCTTGCAGGTGTTGCGATGCTCGAGTTGAGTCCTCGTCGACAGCTAAAATAGCTGTGTCATCAGCAAATGTAGCCATCATTGTGCGTTCTGTTGTTGGTAAGTCAGAAGTATAGATTACGTACAGAATTGGTCCTAGGATACTTCCTTGAGGGACACCTGCTGTTTGTGGCTTAAATCCAGAGAAAACGTCTTGGTATTTAATTTGAAAAAAGCGGCTGGATAGATACGTTTTAAAAAATGAATAGAATGAATGCGGGAGTAATTGTTTTATTTTGAATAGCAGGCCTGCATGCCATACCCTATCAAATGCTTGCTGTACGTCCAAGAAAGCAGCTGAGCAATATTTCTTTTCTTCTAGGCTTTGAGATATCTTGTTTACTATTCGGTGTGTCTGATCTATAGTTGAGTGACCTTCACGAAACCCATATTGAAAGTCTGGTATTATATTATTGGTTATTGGTTTGAGCCGTTGTAAAAGTAGTTTTTCAAATACCTTGGATAAAACTGGGAGAAGACTTATTGGTCTGTAGTGAACATTTTTTGTTGTAATTTTACTCAATTCAAAGTAAATACTATATATTGATCGCATCACATATAAAAGAGAAGATGGTCGCATTAGGGGTCGTCCACAATATGTAACGCTAAAGAGGGGCGTTGAAGCAGCGTTGCCCTGCGTTATAATACGAAGGGGCAAGGGCGGATATAGACGTTCTTTTTCTTGGGCGGGGGGCATCATAGATTTTTGTTAAATTATAAACATATTTGTTATTATATCGTATTTTGTTTTTGAAGCGTATATATGGTACTATACGATATTATTGTTTAGATAATTACATAATTCTAACAAATAGATATTTAAATCAATTTTACCAAATAAACGAAGGAAACAAAAGAAAACTCCAAGTTTGGGGGGAAGGAGGGAGCTCCCATGCCACTCCCCCTGAATCAACCAATACGTAGGGGTAGGGGGTCTTGATATATATATATATATATATATATATATATATATATATATATATATTTTAAACTTTTGCAGAAATAATTCCTTTAATACAGTCTTTTACTAAAACATTAAGATAGTAATGAATTCAATTAAAAATAAATTAAAGAAACTATGATGTAATTGTGGCAATAAATAGGAATATTTTTCCATTTGGTTAAATCTGTTAGATTACGAAAACAATATTCAAAACTAATCTGTTGTATGTTTTTTAAGTTAGGTTTGTAAAAAATAATAAATAAGAGCTCTAACTAAATAGTGGTTGCTACCAGTGGTCGCTCTTAATATTCTTACGTCTTGGCATGTTAGATGAGTTCTTTGTCTTAATATCACATAATTATTGACTTAATATTCCTGGTAGGTTGTGTCCACGTATAATTAAGTGTGTGTGTGTGTGTGTGTGTGTGTGTGTGTGTGCGCGCGCGCGCGCGCGCGTGTGTGTCAATATAACCCATTCACGATTTTAAGATCCATCTGACTACACACATTTATTAATTTCACTCCATTTTTATTACATACATGTTTTCCATTGTTACCCACTCTATTATTATTCTGTTTACTTCCCGATCGGGCATTTAAGTCACCCATTATTAGAATTTTCGTGCTTGAAGGAATGTCTTCTAATATTGCCACTAATTCTTCTTCAAAAGAATATTTTAAAGATTCTGCTGCAACTTCAGTTGGAGCATATGCTGATACAATTACAATAGTATGACTTGTAATAGTTTGATTTCATTCCAGGTTCTTATATTTTTTCTATATATTTTCTGGGTTGCTACTGATACTCCACATTTAGCCCTATTATTTTTGTTGACACCACTATAAATATGGATATATTTGCTGTAGTCTTCAATTTCTCTTCCTTTCTTCTTAGTTTCCGTTAATGAACAAATGTGTATATTTAACTTTTCCAACTGACTGAATACTTCTTCATACTTTTTGCTAATGCCGTGAACGTTCCACGTAGCCATTTGCATTGTCCGGTTTCGCTGCTCAAGTCGTCTTCGATCGGGTTCGTTTAAAGGTTGCTTAGAGTTTTTAACACGTTTATGACTTTTACGGGAATGGCGTGTTAGCCCATAGCCCATCCTCCAACCTGGCAGGCCAGGATTTGTTTGGGGTTTTCTCCCCTAGAGAGACTGTCTCCACGCCTTTCTGAGTCCTCTCTACCCACGGTTTTGTTTCAGGGTTTTCTTTCTCTTAGCCTTTGGGGGCTCCGCTCCCTGCAAGGCAGCAGGTTGAAATCGGAAAAGAAAAAGGGCACACAGAAATAGAAAGAGAGGAGGAAGAAAATATAGAATGGAATAAGGAAAGAAGGGAGGAGAAAATAATGACTTAATGGCCCTCGCAACCTAATAGCATTGGGGTCGAAAAACACAAGAGGCCAAGATCGGTCGAATAGGAAAGAATAAAGAAGCATGGCACAAAGGAAGAATAGCCATGCCACCCTAGTAAAGGGACCACCTTTACGGCTAGTTGCCGTTGGTGGGAGAGAGGGAGGGACATGGGAACCAGGCACGATGGACTATGGATAGAGGTGATGAAGTACTGGTGGGTCGGTGTGAGACAGGCTCCTCCGCTTCTGGCTCCTCTGCTGAGACCTGTACAGCATGGGTGCCCTTACCGGTAGCATCGTTGATCGATTCTCAAACTCATCATCAGTGCTACCTCTGTATGCCCTCAGCTTCATAAGAGCAAACGTCCTCGCCCGCACGGTCAGTGCTACTTTAATGCAGTGACTCCTGGAGGAGTATAGAATTTTCGAATATGTTTATGATTTTTAAGTGAATGGGGTGTTGGCCCATAGCCCAAACTCCAACTCGGCAGGCCAGTATAGATATACAAATAATTTTTCAATTTTTTATTTAATAAGGTATACAAATAATTTTTCAATTTTCGCACCCCTGCAAGCTGGCGCCCTGCCCCTCCAAAATCCCCTCTGTTCCTCATAACAAATCCACGAAAGTTAAATAATATTGCAAAGAGTAGGATTGTTCTTGCCCTATCCTGTATTTTTGCATGGAAAACATTACTTGTCGTTCTCAAGAGTAAAAACCTTTTCTAATACTTTTGTGACTATCAAGGAAAGCGAAAAGTTGTCAAGGAAGATTGAAGAATTGCTTCAAATGTTGTTTTTAAGGAAGTGTGGATTGTTCGAAGAATGTATCTGTATAATACTGAATAAATCTTCATTGAACATTTATTTCCAACGTCAACTGCATTGTTTTTATTTTTGTTTCATATTCTGTAAGTACGAAGTTACATTTATACATTTTTTAAAGAAATAAACACATTGCATTAACAACTTTTCTCCTTAATGGGATGGATAGGGAAAGGGTGAGGATTAACATGCGAAAGTTCTCGCACGGGCACGCTATTTTTTTTCTCAAAAAACTTTCCAAATTTTTTCTTCAATTTTTTGCCATCGAAAGAACATCTCAGGTATACTTTTTATCGAACTCTCTGAAATTACGAAAATTGAGAATTAAAAAAATAATGCGAAAAATTAGGTGCGTAGTAACACCACTAGTTTCTTACGAAGGTATGAGATAGCAAGGTGGATAAATTTATATAATAAAATCCTGCCTCTGGCACGTTGTGTAGACAGATTCCATGTTTTGTGTGTCCTTGATATCGAAAAGTCGATTAACGGCAAAGTGTCTGTTCGTCAGTCCTTCCGTTTGCTCGTCCGTCATCCTTTGTTAACAAAACAGATAAAAAACTTAAAATAATTTCTCAGACATGGAAAAGATTTTGGAGCCTCGCCTTTGTGTTACTAAAATTTTAAAAAATTGCATTAAATTTAGAATAATAATCAAGGACACTTGTGTGCTACTAGTCCTAATTTATGGGTCACATTACGTGGTCACTAACAACATGACAAAAATATACGCCGCTGAGATGCCAACGCAAAATGGAGAGGAAAATACTGTGCATTTCCTTAAAACACAGAATCATTTGCGTCGAAATTAGATAAAGAACAAAAATAAAAGATGCAGTTTACCAGGCAGAAACGCTCAAATGGAAATAGGGGGACTATGAGACTAAACCAGAGACAGTTCAAAATGACATGGCAAGGATATTGGTAGCTAAAAGAGAAAATCCAAGCCTGGGTTCAACGCATTAGATGTTACAAACGTAAAGAAGAATTCCGTGTACAGAATCGGTTGTCTGAAATGTACGCGAAAAGATTCTATCGCAACCTGAATCAAAAATCCGAAAAGCAATGCTTTCTCTCCTGGAAAACTCTTCGAAATATTCGGGGCAGAAATATGGGCTCCATTCTGAAGTTGATGCTACCGACAAATTTGTGGAAACAGTGGAACATCTTCACGTATTTTTAGAAGAGGGCACATCCAAAGCAATTACGAGGAACATGAGAAATTGTTCTGGATTTTATCAATCCTTCGGGATTGATAAAATCCAGAACAATTAATTAAGAAATTAATAGCATTACATTTTCATCTAACCAGTTAATAAACTTTTAGAAAACCCAAAGGAACTCCCGAAATGGCTCACACACGGCATCACATATCTCACACCCAAATCGAGAGACAGTTCTTTGGCAGAGAACTACAAGTCAATCACTTGTCTGCCATTCATGTACAAAGTTATAATTGCTGACAGAACTAACAAAATTTACAGACACCTGAAGAGGAACCATCTGTTTCCAATTGAACAGACAGGATGTCGTAAAGTTTCCTACGGCTGTAAGAAACCCTCGTTACTAAATAAAGTCATCTTGAATGATGTAAGGAAACGAAACTTAATTTACTTAATGACTTGAAATGACTACCAGAAAGCCTCTGACAGTTTACCACAGGATAGGATTTCGAAGACCCTGGAGATCTACATATTTTATCCTAGATATATTGAGTTTTGCAAGGTTACTATGACGTCGGGGAGTTCAAGATTACTAATACACAGCGAAAAGGAAGTATTAGACACAGGCAGTATTCAAATTACCAGGGGAAATTTTTCAAGGAGATTCGCTATCCCCTTTGCCGTTTCGCATTAATTTGATTCCACTATCTCGACAGTTGTCACACACTAACATGCTCCATGATGATGAAAGTCTACGATCACATCTTGTTTTACATTGATGATGTGCTAAGAATGAAACGATTTGAAAAAGGCAAAGAAACATCTTAAATACAAAAGTTTTGAAATCGAATCAGGCGAAATGTGGAGAATAAAAGCACAGGTCGTCCCATTAGTTACCGGGGCCGTGAGATTAGTTTCGCAAAATTTGTGTAAGAACTTGGCTAAACTCCCAAGTCATTCAAAAGACTGAGAAGTGGAAGACATTGCTTTATTGAAAACTGCCCCCATTTTGCGCAAAGTATTGTAGGAGCACCAACAGTCCTTAGATCTGGTCCTCAAGAAGTTGGTTGGAACCAGGAGTAAATTTTATATTCAACCGACTCATTAATGCCGCACATAGTGATGGTTGGTAGTAACAATGGTGAATAAACGTGCTCCCCCTACTAGAGTATGCTCATCCTAATGCATCATCTGATATGAAATTGACTGTGTTAGTTCATCTTCTGTTTCTTCTGCCGTCTTCACCAGTCGTTTGCTGTGTTCAGTTCTCTTCATGAGACAAAGATAAAATTTGACGCCAGTTTTCATTGTCCATTGTGATTTTTCTAAAAAATTATTCTTTCATACTTAAAGGTTTAATGCAGAGACTGCTGTGGGAAAATGTCTTGGCTACCCTGCATCTTTTTGTTCTACTTCAGAGAAAACAGAATTTAAACATCGAAAATAATTCATTTTTCTAGATACCTCAATCACGGCACGTATTCAAAGGGGGATACAAGTTGGTTGTAAACTCATAACACTTACCAAATAAGATTATGACAGTTATAATAGACATATTTTTCGGATGGAGTTTGCGCCTAGTATTACAAAATATGCCTTCAATATGAGTGTTGAATGGCATTTCTTCATTTCGCATGGACTTCAGGAAAGGAACCTTGCGAGGGAGGTGAAGAACAACTAAAATATTATCGGTTAAAGCTAACCTTCAATCCTGCCAGGAACCTATTCATTAATTAATAGAAATTAAAGTGGGCTGATGATAATGTGAAGAACATTGCCTTTTGTATTTTAGCAATGCTCAACATTTATTAGAAAGATTACTATATATTAAAATTAAAAAAGTAGAAGGCACAAAAAATGACTAGTTTTATTAATTTATGAACAGTCAATAAACGATATACCCTGTAAAAGAAACATCAATTTAATTAACTGTACCACAAACCCTTAATCGTATAAATATTCAGTTTAATACTAAATAGAATTCGTTTGACACTGTTTAATTTGAATTTAATCGGCAATGAAGGTGTATACGGCACACAGAAAGATATGAAAATATATTTATATTTATTGATCTGAGAAAGTATGAAGATGGTAATTATCTACCACTGATAGACCTAATTAATGGGCATCATTTATGATATCAACACTTTGAAATGTTCGAATAAAATAAAATATAAAATAACACATTCACATGAGCCTTCATGGAATTTATTATGACTGCGTAAGGGATTTGGTCTTCGTGTCAATTGTCAATTCGTCACTTTCCCGTGAATTGTTTAAATGTTTAAATGATTATATCATGTTTCCAAGCGTGCCAACTGCTAAAGTCATTAAACTCGGAAGTGTTGGAAGCATTACGTATGGAAATCCACAAGAAAGTGACACTATACCTCTGACGTTTCTCGCATACGTGAATGATTTGCTCACAAATTTATCTTTAAATGTACAACTCTTTGGTGTTGACTTTTTTTAATTTACTGGGTTATCAACTCCGAGGTGGGAAAAGAAATTTTGCATCAAAATGTCTGGGCGGACTCTCAGACAGATTGCACTTTTGGTCGAAAGCAATCGACATGGAAATAAATAATTTAAAGAGAAAATATATACTATGTTTGTTTTTTTTATTTTACCAGATCTGCGCTAGAACACCCAATACAAATTTTATCTTTATGACACAAATAAAATATATAATTTTAAATTATAAACTATTATTGTTCTCTAGTCACATAACCCCGACATTTAAAAATTATTTGCTCATTGGCGTTGTGCAATAGAACCTAACCGCAACATGCCAAATGAACCGTTCCCTCTCATTCATATTTGAATGAAGTACATAAAATAAACATGATGACAATAACAAGAATACGAATAATTGGATTTTAACAAAAAAGTCTTTATTTTTATTGACATTGACGACGGGAGGAAGGTAGCTTTCTCGCCACCGATGTTTGGTATATTCCCAGTGCCACGTAGGCTTCCAGGTGCACATTGCTGTGCAGAGGGTTGCCTCCTTGGCGAGCTTAATGGGGATCTTGATTCCTTCCGATTAACATCGTCTTATTCCTATCCCCAGTTTCTTACCTAATATGTCTCAACGTTTCACAATAAAAGATCCCAAACCCCTATTTGTTTTACGACGTACGTCCTTGGTTGAAAATATGGTAACATTTCGCACTAGTCCACATGCCCAATTATATTGCAGATTTATCCATCTAATATCAATTGAAAATAGTCTAGCTTTAATAAATACAAAAAATAGTAAATAATATAATAAAATCTATAACTGCAATATGTAATGAATAAAAAGTATATTGCGAACCTTTTAATAGTAATATTTTATATAAAGTATTTTGAAAGATTCGAGAACTTTTGGGGATTCGCATTCGAGAAATTGCCTCTTAGTGGTGCAGGGCTCAGTTTGCAGCCTTACTTTACGTTCCAATTGCTCAATTACATTCTCCCAGAAATCATTACATGTTCGAGGGGCGCTGAGTGACGGCGGGGGTGGGAAGAAGTATTGTGTAATAACTTGTATTAACTCGTGTGGGTGCGAGCCGCTTGGGCTTAGGTTACCATTTAGTCCTTTGAGGGATCCTGACGTGCCCAAAGAAATCGTCAGCCAGGCGGGGCAACCACCTCTCCGCTGCCAAGAGGACAAGCGGCGACGGACGGAAGACGGCGCGACGCGTCGAGTGAAGGAGAATGAAGGAAGGAGGAAGTTTAAGGTGCGAGAGGAGACGGGCTACCCCTTTACTTTATTGAACTTACGATTCTGGGAGTTGGCTAGCAAATACGAAGTGTATCTTTGCATTGACGAACTAGCTGAATAAACTGATTGTGAATAAATTCCATTGGCCTGTTTTCGAGTTCAGTTATTGCAGATCTGCCCTTCCTCCCGCTTCAGCCGTCTCCTGCCCCGCGCGTTCCCGGGTCAGCGGCCCACCGCCCCCTTCCTTTCTTCACCCGTTCCCTTTTGGGGAGGTCCGGGACGCGAAAGCATTGGAATTGTGAGTCGGAAAAGGCGAATTTTCGACAGAAAAACTATTATTGCAGGGCTCTAGGAACGAAAAAGAAGATCAATATTGTTCTTAAGTATAGTAAATTACTTCCTCTAACCCGACGATGTGTAGTCAGTACCCATGTTTTGTGGATCCTTGAAACCGAAAAATTGATTAAGGCCAAAACGAATGTCTGCCTGTTGGCGCCTAAACGGTTCAGACGAATTTCTTCAAAATTGATTTTCTTCGATGGATTTGAAGGAACTCGAGGCCACGGTTCCCCGATCGATCTGAATGAATTCGAAGCTTTGGGAGTTTGACATTTTTAGGCGTCGCGACGGCCGCCCGTGTGGAGTAGACGTAGTAGTATGAGTGACGGCAAATTAACTCTGAGGGTCTGAGTTCGGATCTTGGAGCGGGATAAATGTTTGCTGGTTGAAAATACTTTTGCAGGTTTATGTAGTATAATAAAAAAAGTTAAACAATTTAAATATTATCATCAAAACGTTAGAGGTCTGAGAAACAAATTAGTATGAGTATGACGTTATAATTGTTCTTGAAACATAGCTTACAAAGATATACTAAGCTCGGAGTTGAGAATGCGTAACTTCATTGTATATAGAAATGATCGAAATCATAACAGTAATCACTTGAGAGGAGGGGGGAGGTTCTTATTGAGAGGAGGGGGAATTCTACAGTATTCACTTGAGAGGAGGGGGTTAGCAAATAAAGGTGTATATCAATGTGTAATTTTAGGTTCAGTGTGCAACATTAAAAAATTCTTTGTTCGTGTTCACAATATAAATTGTAATTTAGTTATCAGGGCTCTCTATTTTCCACCTAATGCTTCTGAGGAGATTATGTTATCTCATTGTTATATTTTACACGAGATTGATTTATTGTACTCCGATATCGATTGGATGTTATTTGGTGACTATAATCTCCCAGATATAACTTGGTGTGATAATGATAACAGTAATGTACCTATTTATAATAACAATACATCTCTTCGAACTGGGAATAAAGCAAACACTTTGTCCGATACAAAATGTTTTTAAACTTTTGTCAGCATAATACAACCCCAAATGTCCATGGAATATATCTAAATTTTTTCAGTATGCCTCATGTTTCATTTACTCATGCTAGTGATTCAGGTATTACCGAAGATTATATCCTGCGCTATCTATAGAGACTGAAATTGGTGATATCACTCTTAATACAGGATATGATGATTGGGTATATGATTTTAATGCTGCAGATTGTAGTAAAATAATTGAATATTTGAGATTGCTTCTCTCATATATTCCTGTGAAAGATATTTCATTTTCTGAACGAATAAACTTTTTTGATTACTTCCTTTATTCTTGCATTGAAGCATTTGTTCCAAAAAGTAAATTAGTTAAATCAAAATTTCCAGAGTGGCACAGCCAAGGTACAGCAATGAATTGAAAACAACAATTAATTTAAACATTGAAGTTTGTAAAGAATATAAAATCAATAATTCAAATTTAGCTTATCAGATCTGAGGAGTAAATGTAAATTCTTATTGAGGAGAGATTTCAGAAATTACTGCCTCAATTTTGGCAATTCATTTGTAGCCAATCTGAACAGCTTTTGGAAATATAATACTAAAAGATCTAGTATGGGACTCCCAAATTGTATGCAGTGTTTTTCTGAATCACTAAATGATTTGCCTATTGTAAATGAGTTTTCTAGATATTTTATGACATTTTCCAGACTAATAAACAGTGTTGATATTACCAACCTCAATTTCTCTGACCCCTATAAAATCTCTTTTCTTGATATCTTGATTTAATGAAGTCTTTCAATAAATCTATGAACTCGACATAAATAAAAGTGTTGGCCCTGATGGAATACCACTCACCTCCATTTTTCTAGAGAATGGCAAATTTATTTTTTTATTCATTTTGCAGAACTTGTTTGAGATATCGTTAACTGAAGGCAAATTTCCATCAGAATGGAAATCAGCCTTATCACACCAATTCACAAAACTGGATATGAAAATGAAGTGGCAATTACAGGCCAATTTCCATTCTAAGCATTATACCCAAACTTTTAGAATCAATTGTTACTGACAAGATTAAGTCTAAAATTATTTCATTTATATCAATTAATCAACAAGGATTCATGCCAGGACAAAATATTGAAACCAAATTAGTTTATTACAATAATTTCATCGTTGAAGCTTTGGAGAAAAAGATCCACGTAGACAGCATTCATACAGACTTCAGTGAGGCGTTTGTCTCCAAGTGGGTAGGTGAGTATTTACAAAACCATATTCGATTAGTTAAATACAGAAATTTTATCTCTGGTGAAATCAATGTTATTTCTGGTGCCCTACAAGGTACCCACCCTAAGTATTTTTTTGTAGTTTTCATAAACAATTATGAATCAAGTTGAACTACTGCTTTTTCCAGATGAACTCAAGGCGTTTAAATGTTTAATCCACAAACGATTTTACTACCCTTCAATATAGCCTATCATCTTTTCATTCCTGAAGCTTATAAAACGACCTTGCTTTGCAACCTAACAAATGTAAGGTTATCACCTTCTCCAGAGCATCAATCCTTGAAAGCTCCTACTCCATCAATGGCACAACTCTAGTTCATGTCTCATCAATTAGAGACCTCAGAGTCATATTTGATGCCAAAATGAATTTTAATCAACACATAGATATAACTATTAACAGGTCTTTACAGCACCTTGGTCTAATTAAAAGGACTTGTAGGGAGATTAGGGGTGTTGCTGTCTTGAGAACATACACCTTTCCCTAGTTAGATCACATCGTTTTGCTTCCACTGTGTGGTCACCCTATTTGTCTGCCATATAAACAGGCTTGAGGGAGTTCAGCATAAACATTTCAGAAGCATGTCATCCAGATTGGGCGATCTGGATCATGATTGTGGTATAAATAGTAGTGTAAAAGACTAACATTAAAAAGCAATAATAATAATAAAAAAAAGGAAAAACAATTGTCTTTGCAGGAAATTTATGCCTGTGCTGGGTCTGACAGATCCAACAATTAGTTTGGGGGTTTCAAAACATGCAAAAATTATTAGTTCTAGTTTATATTAATGTTGGTACATTTTTATGATATAAATATTATTTTCTACTGTAGAGTGTATGGTTTAACAGGAAAGCTTTCAGTTTATTTTTAAATGTGTATATTGAGTTTAAGCATTTAAATTTACTAGTTTGTTACATAGAGTAATCCCTTAGGTAAGGTAAATGATCTGGATATTGATATACTTAATCCCAATTTTACTACCTTCGTTAATATTTTGATTTCAAATAACTTGATGCTTAGGTGTTTGAAAACATTCTCTATTACCTCCTGATCCATGTAATTACATCTATTATTATTCTAAATATTTTTATAACCTTTTGTATTTGGACCAAAAATTGTCCGTATATTGAATAAATAATAATATTGGGGAGCGGTTAGAAAGAATGCAAGAAAACACCACTGGATTATCCTCGCAATAATTTCATTGTGCACTTTTCTTCATAAAACTTGAATACTGTCATTACAAACAGAGGGCAAAAAGTAATGACATGGCCACTACCGCAATGGACATTATCTGTGTTTGTTAAGAAAATCATCGTATTCAACCATTTACACAAGTCCCATTATCAGGCAATCCAAGTTTTCATATAACCAAGAGCCAGAAGTGTCCAGAAGGGGACCAGCTGGGGCATCTTGCCCTAGGCCCCACGGTCTTACACTCCGATTTAAATATAGTGATGCTTCAAAGTCACGAGCTGGTCAGAGAGAGGGATTTTGATATCTAATTGGGAGCTTTGTTACATTAATTTTTGCTACTGGTTATAATACTCTATGTTTGTGGACATGGGAGCAATCCCTCCTTGGCCCTGATCTGTTTTGTAGAACCTTGTTTCTCTTTTCACTTCAGTAGTCAACTACAGAACCTTTGGAATCCAGAAACGCTCTTCCATCTTCTGGCCACAAACCAACACCAGTGAAATTGCTATATGTTGCCTTGGTGCAATGTTTACAGTATTTCCCAAAAAATGCAAATTCATTAAAAATGTTAATGCTTTACCTGTAACCTGAAATTAATAATCACACTGTAAAAACATATAAAGAAACAAAAATCTTGTATTAAACAACTCGCTTCTTGATCTGAATTCCCCAGAAGTTGTAGATCGACTAATTTTGGTGAATCTTGTATTGTCGGAAATACATTAACTAACACATTTTTATCAGTACTATTAATGCAATAATACTGAATTCTATTATTAAATATTTAATCAAATTATATCACTGCTTCCTACATACTTTTTGACCATCATTCTGTAAAACTTGATTTGCAGAAACCGATAACGATAATTCAGCACTTCCCTGAATTTCATCAACAAAAAAATATAGCAAAAGTATTATTTTTCTAAAAAATAAAATATTTTGTTTATACAGTATTACAAAATATTTCTTACTTGAAAGTAATTTTTCAGGGTAGATGTTTAACTCAAACAGTCCACAACTTTTTTTCAGTTTCTTCCGATTTTATATGCTTTTCTGATACACTAAAATTTGTCTGTTCCACTTATAACCTTATTTTTGCACCATTCTGCCAATCTTATTTTTTTGTGGATAAAACTCAAAATAAGTACTCTAACTTGAACAGGGTCAGGAATACTGGGAAATATATCAGCCAATTGCCATAAAGGGTTATTACATTGTGTTAATAAAATTACACAATTTTGTCAAATAATATATTCAATGAGATTACAATATGAAATTAATATATATATATATATATATATATATATATATATATATATATATATATATATATATATATATATATATATATATATATATATATAATATACACACACACAATTTTTTTTTCTTTTTCAGAAATATGAAATGAATTTATTTGGCACAAAATAAATATGCTATTGCACTAAATATTTAAAAATATAAACCATTATTACTTTATAACAGTTATACAAAATTCATTAATAAAAATAATTATTAAAATTATTAGCAATAAATCTGTTCAAATTACTATTGGTCCCACTTTTCTGTCTTACAACAATTATTTATGAAATACACACCACATATATACCAACTATTTTACAAATCATTTACAAATTTTCAATTTGAATAGAAATATTTGAGATAACAGATTCATTGCCTATTTTGTTAAATACTTTTCACTTTATCAGTCCAACAATTTGAGAGAAAGAATACTGAATCTTAAGACCATATTATGTTCTTGCAAAAATAAAACACTCAACTTCATCTGTCAACATGTCATACCACAGTTGCTTCCTGGCCAATCTCTTTACCAATAAAAAAGTTTAAATACTACTGATAAGATCAAACAATTTCAATTGCATAAAGTATATTTGTTTTTTGTATGTTTCCCCCTCCCCCCAAAAGTAACCCTTTTCTGTAAATAAAGTTAAAGGCTTCAACAATTGCCTAGACTTCGATCATGAATGATAACAGATGATGCATGTTCCAGAAAGAGATCTCAAATCTCGTCAAGAAACATGTTTCTCATGGCACTAAATGTACATAAATATACAAAACACAGGAGAGAAATAGGTTTAAAAATTACTGAATGATTCCCATGCTTGAGTAACAACCCGTAATTATTTTTTTCCTTTCTTTCGAAGTTTGTTAACATGTTAGACAAGAAAAGCAACAATAATTCTCTTTTACATATTTTTTGAGAAGAAATACCTATAAAATCTCTGCCTGGAAATGAAATGTAAATGCACTTTTGCTTCATGTGTAGAAAGGAATTTATAAAACACAAAGGATTCCTTATTGAAGTCTTTGCATACGAAGAATCCAGATAATTTAATTAATCGTCTACCAATAATATTTTTTTAAAATGTATACCACACAAAACTCATAATTTATCTTGAACATTAAACTGCGCTTAATTCCATATAAAGGAGAAAAAATCTCCGAATTGCTTGCCTATATCATATAGTTATTGATCAATTTAGACATATTTCAATGCCTATTGTTTGTACAAAAGTTGAAAAATATACATTAAAAATTATTTTTGTAATTAGTAATTTTTAAAATTATGTATTTCATTGAAACTATTCTATACATTTGGAATTTTGGATAAACAACTTATTCCCAGAGCAAATTATTGTCCTGTTAAAATATCAAAATAATAACCAAGTACTAAATTATGAATAGTATTTTATACCTTTTAATAACAATATGCCTGCCAATCAGATGGCCGAGATCGCTAAGGCAGTAGTGCCGGAGTGGTCTCGGACCAGAAGATCGCGGGTTCGAGTCCCGCCTCGGGCATGGGTGTATTTGTGTGTGTTTGTATGAGTGTGTCGTCCTTTCACCCCTGATTATCATCATCATTCCATCTTTCATACCCCCAGAGCTAACAGCCCTGGGGGATAAAAATTGGATTCAGTAGAAAATACTGATCCCCCCCCCCCAATTGGGTGACTCATACACCTGCTACCGCGATATATGAGACTGAGCCACGGTAAATGCAGGATGTATGAACGCGTGGTCCTATGTGGCCTATTCGTGAGGAAGAAGAAGAAGAACAATATGCCAATGACAATATGAAGACAAAAGCAAATAAATGAAAAAAGAAAAAACTGGCCTAACAGGTTGCTAAAATTCCATTCTCACCTGTAATAAGAACTAATATCAATGTTGCCATTCGCTTAACATTAGGTCAACGTAATTGAGCGTAATGGACAACAACCTGTCATGGAAGAAATGTCCATAAGAAGTCAAAACAGACCACAGCAATTTCATTTTGGTTATTAATCTTTTTTACCCAAAAATATAAACTTCAATGATACGCATTCTTTTCACAAAAACAAGATATTCAGTAAAAATAATCAAAGTTCACAATCATACATGTTAAAAGCCTTTTTAATTAACATCTCTTTAATTAAGAGCTTTTAATTTAAAATGTTTTGCTTGAACTTCTTAATAAAAAATTGCAGGATAGAGAGTTAATGAGACAATTGAGTGCTCACCAAAAATGCATATCATAGAACCTCACTGTAATAGCCTAAAGAAACAGGTCTGCCTACTGCAACACTCTTCACAACAGTGCTGCTTACCTAAAAGAATTCATCTCAAAGCACAAGATATGCTACATTAAACACATGAATGACACTACACAATATTATTTTAATAGATTGCAAGCTTTTTGTGACATATGCTTACAAAATTTAACCTGCCTTATCAACACAGTTCTTGGTACACACTAGTGTCTTCTGTAATACCATGGGCAGCTAACTCTTTGAGACAGTTATCAAGATATGTAGGATCTGGGTAACCGTGGCCAGAACTTGATACTCCAGGTTCAGTTTTGTGGTGTATTTCGTTCCATGTAACAACATCCTCCCTTCCAGTTGTTACCGATCTTCCTACTGTGAACACTAAGCGCCTTTCAAATGCAACAGACAAAAGCCTCAAAACTTTTCGACCTTTATCTGTATCAGGAATGTAACATATCCTTGGAAATCCAACGGCATAATATGGTCGCCCTGGGTTTGGATGTTCAGGTCCTTGAATGCCTGAAGCAATACTAAAAATACAGAACAATACATTTTAGGAAATCTTTCAGTTAGCTCTCTCAATTTCAATTATTCTTATAGTATAGGTATCTAAGACAACAGTCTCTAAATTACATACTTGTATGTGATTTGTATTGTACGAGACCCTTGATATCCAGGAAGAGAGCAGTTTAATATGGTCCAATCCATACTTCCTTCAGGTTGATTGCCAGTCTTTTCACCATAAATCATCATACAAACAGGGCACTGAATATACATGTTCTGGAAAAAATACATCAGTCAGTAATACAATCACAGCAACTGAATAAGGCAAATGACAATTCTCAAACTTATAAATCAAACTAACTTTTTTACAAGCCTGTCTAGAGAGCATGGCATTCAAGCAATCAAGATGAAGTTGGTGGCAACACTGTGTGAGTGCTACCACCATGCACCCACTTGATTCAGCTGCCAACTCCATCAAACATATTGGACATCGACCATCTGACCAACAACCATCCTCAACAACACGGACATACTGAGAAATAACATGACTAGCAGGGTCAACTCCAACGATTGAACCAAAACCTGAACATCTATTTTTCATTTTCCACATATTAATCATTTTTTGTGGATTTTCAAAAACTTCTTCACTATTATTGCTACAATCTAATAAATCTCCCTGAAACAATCAAGCAAAAACTCAAACAAAATTCTTTGAATCACACACAAAAACAACAACAAATTATTTTCAAACAAAACGCACTTGGGATGACCTCAATTCATCCTTTGACTCATGGCTCAGGTATGTGGACACTGTATCTACGCTTGGGCGACGACCACTTTTCGTACTACTTGAATCTACATCCAGAACAGATTCTTTACTGCAGTTTCGTGGTGCAGAACTATTAGAAGCTGCACCTACCATTGGATTACATGCTGAGAGAGAGGAACTGTTTTTGCTCCCTAAAACAGAATTTGGAAGTTAACAAATATACAAATGGATACATAAATAGGAATTGCTTCTTAACATTCTAAATAATTACATACAAAACTCCAATACATTATGATTCATTTTAATAGTTTCACAATCATACCAAAAATATTCAAATTGCTAAGAATTGTACGAGCAATATTTCCAGGCCCATCGTTGGTATTTTTACATTTCTTTGGATTCTTCTTGTGGTTACTGCATATACTGGACTGCTTTTTTAGGGAGTTAGTAGCATCTTTCAAAAGCATACTGCTATCTCCTTTGGTTCCATTATTACACGCTCTAGGTTGTGTCTTAATGTTTTGAGTAGCTCTACGACCTGCAAAAACAAATGGATCATACCATTTGTTCTCCATGATTTTCTACACAAAAATCAGAATCTACCAATCAACAGTAAAATTTGAAATTTAGCAATAATATGAAATTGAAAAAAGAAGAAAAAAATAGCTAATTGGCAGAATGGAAAAAATGAAACGAAAATTAAACTGTACAAAATTTCAGGCCTTTTGGCAAAATAGTAAACCATGCCAATAATTGGTTAAAATTTAAATGGGATTTAAGATAGGAAATTGTGCTTTTGAAATTTTCCAATATAACATTATTTCTTAATGCTTTAATTTCAAAATGTATATCCCACAGTTTCCAAGGTCGATGAACACAAATCAAATGTTAATAAAACTTGTTATCAGTTTCAAAAATTTTCATTTTTTTCTTGAAACAACAGTTACCATATATTCCCATCATATTCCCTTCATATAAGACAAGGTTGAGGCAAGACAAAAATTGTTTAACAAGTAAAATGTCATACGTAAGTGTGACATGACCTAAAACATTGCCAAAAATGATCAATAAATTGCTCTTAAAATAATTGATTTAAACATGCCCTAAAACAAAGAAAAATTACATACAAAATTTGATCATAACCACTTCAGATGAACAACTCAAGCTGTTGGGTATGCTACTGATGTAATCAAGGCTTCTTCCTTTTGTTCAAATGAACTCAACTGGCAAACTTTTGGTTTTGACTCTTCTTTAAAAGAAAATCTCTGTCTTTATTTATTGCGGAATCAGCTAAACTGACAATGGCGCTGAAAGGTGTCATTGTGTGAGAAATAGAATAGGCTACTCAGGAATTCTGAGGAACATTTGTTGCACCGCATAAATATTGTTTGAAGCAACCATTAAAATGATATTAAAAATTATCTTAAAAGGTTAAAAATGACTTATTAGTAGGAATCTATGAAAAATGCAAATATATGAGCTTGTTTTAAGCTCACATGACTGGGTCTTGTTAATGAAAATGACAGCAGAGTTGTTTGTTTTTTTTTACACAGAAAATTTGGGACAATTTTTTTTACATCATTTTATTTATTATTGCAATTCTATTTGAAAATAATTTCTATCTGCTGAACATTGCAAAGTTTTTACATTTCTAGAGAATATGATAAATTGGAAATAGAAGACTTTTCAAATGAATTACAATCAACATATCCATTACAAGTACAAATAAGTACAATTTTTTCACCATAACTATTTGAAATTTATTTTATTGAATTGTTAGTATCATTTAATAACTTATAATTTCCTGAAGATGTTTCACATTTCCCCAGAACAAGATTCAAAAGATTCACTAATAAGATTAAGATTTGTTGAAAACATTTCCTTAATCTTCTGCCCAAGACATGGCACTTTAAAAAATCACATTCTCAATAGAAATCAACACCTTTTCCCAATAGAACTTACTACAATTAACTCCAAATAATTTTGGATAAAGAAACAAAATTTATCTTCGCCCTCACTCATTCATTCCTTCATCCATTAATTTCTGCATTAACACTAAAAAATCAATACTATGACTAATGTACTTATTTTACATAACTTATATTACAATGAACTAATTTAAAAAATTAAAAAGTACTAATTAGAGTAAGAGTCACCTGCCACTACAGGACCATTGCACAAATCCTCAGGCTGCACCTTGACGAGAGGGTATGGCGCCTGCTGTACTCTCCGGACGTTTCGCACATAACCAGTGTTATTACGAACTTGAGTAAGATTACAAAAATTTATGATGTATGGGAATGCAGGGTAATATTTACTGACATCTATTGTCTTCTCTCCCTAAAATAAAAAATGAAAAAATGTGAAATTAAAAGAAAAACACAAACAATAAAAATGATGTTTATAGATACAAAAAATGATGGAAAGGACAAACACTTTTTTTTTTAATCCTAGTTTTCCAAGTTACTACAATACTTAACAAACTATTTTAACTTCAATATTTTAAACCTTAAATAAGAAAATTGTTTACCAAACTGTTTTTTTTCTTTCTTTCTATATTGAAATCTGTTTATTTATAGAATCAAGAAACACACTTTTCTTTTCAAATCAAAATCCAATTTTACTCTTCCAGCCTATAGTCAATTGCCTTGCCACCTCAGGACACACAGAATATGGCCTGATAGCACACACACATTTGACACAATCAACAACAACATACATCTGAAGACATTGGCCAAGTCGTGTCAAAGATATGGATTAATATGGGAAAATAAATAATTTATTAAAAAATTACCTGACTGATCAAAAACAGACTGTGCAAGTGAATAAGACATATACACTTACTTGTGAGATTTCTCAAAGCATTATCCTATGCCCATTACTGTTCATTATTTACATAAATCATCTCTTTGGTGAGAGTTAGTATCCTTTGCTGATTATACAGCAGTAATTGTTAAAGGAAGAAAATGGCAAGAGGTACTTAAAGCTGCTGAATATAAAATTACCAGCTGGAAAATGGTCGAGACTTATGATAAACTACAATTGTGTAGTGGAGTCAGTGAAGCAAAGTACTGAATTATGTGAACCAATTGTAATTTAAAACAGGGAAGTCATATTTCTTAGCGATTGTCCATAAATTACACACAAGATTTTGGAGTATTTTGAATATGCGCTTCCCAACTATAACACACCCGTAATGTGTGCTTAAACCCCACTATATAATTACGTACTGCGTCTGAAAACCTCCCTCCCCCACATTTACAAGAAGTAAAAATAAATTGTATCACCTTAAAAACAATTTGTATTAATTTTATTTGTGTTGTATTCTAAAATTTTTGATAATAAGTCAGAAATAATTGGGAATGCTGTGAACACCTAACAATAAGATTTGGAACAAGTGATGTGTGAAGGAAGGAGACACAGACGAACAAATTTCTGACACGCCGTGCAAACATTGTTGTGGATGACGCACGGCCTTCTGAACCAATTTAATTAGATTCTAGAATATACAATAGATCAGTTTTGTATACTTTATTTGTAATCTTACAGATTCAATAACAAATTATTTTAAAAAATTGCAATTGTAGCAATTTACACATAATTACCAAGTTATTTCATTTTTTACAGTAATTAGTTAATAATTTATAACCTATAAATATAAACAAGTGACATTACAACAAAGAATTACTTTGTAGAGACTTCTACGGAACTATAGTACAAGGTGATACATGGAACAAATACTAAAAAATAAAGGCAGGAAAAAGATGTCCCAGCAAATTTTGAAAAATTAAAAATAAATCAATGTTGCATAACACTAAACTAACACCCCCTAGTCCCAAGTAACACAGCGTAACTCTGCCTCAAACTCCCTCCTTCCACTCCTTCGGGTTAGGTAATTTATGGACCACCCTTTAACTTGGAAAGAAACTTCGATATTTAATTTACTTCATCATTATGAACTAACCAGAAAATAGGTTCTATAGTCTGTTTCTATTGGTTTATTACAGTATTCTTAGTCTTACAAGTGTTCCTGCTGTTGCCACCTTTAGTGGTCTCCCTCCATCTCTGATCCCTGTTGGTTTGTACTTCCAGATACTTTTGGAAATCTGTTGTTCATTCTCTGTAAATGATCTTTCCATCTCCTTTGAGACTGTTCTATCTCTTCTACTAAACATTTGGTTTTCAATCTTTCTAATGTCTTTATTTCTTAGTCTGCCTCCTGTGATTCCCACGAGGTGTCTTAGAAATCTCATGTGTGCCACCAGTAGTTTTTGTCTCCCTCTTTCGTTACCCATGTTTCAGAACCATGCATTATTCTAGGTTTAGCAGCTATATTGTGGAGTTTCAATTTTGTTTCTGGGTCCATATCTCTGCCAAAGTGACTCTTAATTGTTCCACATACTCTATTGTAGTTATTAAGTTTGATTTCTATGACTTCCTGAGTTTCGTTGTATAGACTTATGATATTTTCAAGGTATGAAAATGTATTTACATGTCCCTCTAATTATCCACTTAACAGTATTTTGGCTCTCCTTTGTTCCTTGCCTTCTACAGCCATAACTTTTGTTTTATGAATTGCTATCTCCAGGGAATATTCTCGGGCTACTTTTGTCAATTCAAACACTACTCTTTGTAAATTATCTTCAGAATCCATTATGATAATTTGATCAACAGCATTCAAGATTGCATCTATCTTCCTGACTTTTGTGATCAGAATTCCTTGTTTAACTTACTTCCTCCAGTTTCTCACTAAGTGGTTAATATATACATTGAAGAGGATGGATGATAATTCACATCCTTTCTTTAAGCCACTGCAGGTTGTTATTGCTGCTGACTTTTTCCCCTCTTCACAGTGTTTTAATTCTTGAGTGCTTGTACATACTTTGTATTGCATCGAGTAACTGATTTGGAACTTTCTCCTCTTCTAGTATTTCACCGAGTTTCTACAATCCACACAGGAGCTGAATATATATTACACCTTATTTTCATCTGTAACTCCCTATGAAATTGTAATGTGAAATGGCAGTTATGAAGCAACTTTGTATCTTTTCAAGAAAAATAAAAAAGATACTTGAATTCATCCACAACAAAAGCTTTGGTTACACTGCAGAACAATTACAAAATTACAACACTTAACTTTAACCCTAAGCATTAATCCACAGACCACCTCCTGCATATGACCTGTAGCAACTACATTTAACATGAGAGCCTACAACACACAAAAACAAATATCTGGATGTACTACATCAAAATGTGCAGACTTTAAGAAACAATCTCACAGATTTAGAAATATTACTTGAACAAGACCTACAACACTGAACAACATTATGATTTAGTGAAAATTAGTTAACGCAACAACTAGATAGTACACATATTCCACGTTTCACCCTAGCTAGTGGCACATATAGGGAAAGAGGCAAACCACATCACACTTATGGTGGTACTTGCATATTTGTTAAAAACATTATTCATTATGTGTTAATCACAGATTACTCATCTCTCTTAAAAGATAAAGACTTTGAAATAGCTGCATTAGACTTACCAAAACAAAGAGTATGAGTTTTATATATGTACCACAGCCCCACAGGAAACACAAATGTTTTCTTAAAAATCCTTGAAATTGTTCTTGTTAAACTTAAAAGACGCAAAAACTATAAAATTATATTAGGCGGACATTTCAATTTTCAAATTTCACTGTTTGTCAAAAACAAATGAGAAACTGTTCAAAAATTGACTTAAATCTTTCAACTTACAAACTAATATAAATCAACCTACCAGAATATCTAAGAAAAGAGCAGTACCACCACTGATTAAATAATAATAAACACAAATAACTGCATCTATTCAGTTGATACATATACGACAGGGTTTAGTGACCATACAGAGCAAATACTCAAACTCAAAATTGGCACAAAAGTTATTAAGTAAACACTTTATAGTGAAAGCTGAAACTTCTCTCATGAAAACTTAGACAAATTTAACTCCCTAATAAGTTCAGAAAACTGGAAGGAAGTGTACAAAGCAACAGACATGAATAGCAAATTTAACTTATTCATAAACATATTCCAAAGTTATTTCAACACTGTTTTCCCACAATCACTGAAGAAAATAAAAAGCACAAACCACAAATCATGGATAACAAAAGGATTCAAAACATCATGTGAAAGGAAACAAATCATGCATGAAACAATCCTCCCTCCCTCAACATAGTTCTGATTTCATTGCTTATTACATATCAAAAGCATTCGACATTATTGACTCTCACATATTGTTATCCAAACTTGAATCATTTGGAATTAGAGGCATTGCACATCAATCTTACCTTGCAAATCATTGTCAGTAGCCACAATCAAGCATGTTAGAGATAAAAAGATTTCTACCCATTTTTTCCAACATAGAATGACAAATTATGGAGTGCCAAAAGGATGAATCCTAGGCCCTACACTATTTCTATTATACATCAATGACATGCCCCTGACCCTACAAAAGTGGAAAATGGTCCTATTTATAGATGAAACAATTATTATTATTATTAAAGCAAATACCCAGCAAATTCTACAAAAAAGAAACACAAACAGTCCAGGAGGCACTAGTAAAATGGTTCCAAGAAAATAAATTCGTCATAAACACCAGTAAAACTGTCTCCCTCAACTTTTGGAATCCACTGTCTAAAGAAAAGCCTCCATCACAATTGATGATAAAAAACATGCCTGTAAAAATTGCCCCAAAACAACTTTTCACTGAATTGACTATTCAAGTTTATCTAAAATGGAATTCCCATATCACAAATCTAATCAACAAGCTTAACAAGTCATGTAATGTCATACACATTCTGAAGTCAAATTCTGACTTCAATACACTGCGGATGGTGTACTTTGCGAATGTTCACTTGCACCTAAAATACGGAATCATATTCTGGGGAAATTCCCCAGAAGGTATTCACTCTTTCATCATCCAAAAATGAATATTGAGAACATTGACAAACACTCACAAACATGAATCTTGCAAACCACTGTTCAAAAAATTACAAATACTACCACTCCCATGCATGTATATATTTGAAATATTTATCTTAACAAAGAAGATACATGAGGAGGATTCTGTGACACAAGTTCATAATTATCATACTAGGCAAAAAAGAAATCTGCATATCCCACCCAGTAAAACTTCACTCTTTCAAAAAAGGAAGTACCCTTATACAAGGCATTACACTACATAACAAACTCCCTAGCGAATTTAAAAGCTTAAACCCAATACATACATTCAAAAATAAACTGAAAGCTTTCCTGTTCAAGATGCATTTTACAATACAAAAGTGTGTGTGTGTGTGTGTGGAGTACACATTTTCTGTTGCACGTTTTGAACCCCATATATTTCAAACTCTCAAAATAATTATTGGTAACGCAGTTTCATTAATTTTCTTTAGGTAATAAAGTAACAAAAGCATAACATGCAGCAAAACTGGAAAAAAAAGAAATATATAAATAATGTTTGCATTTTATTGTAAGTTAATATTGTACTCTTATTTTTTGTACTCTTATTATACTTGTTTGTACATGTTTGTTATGATTATATTTTAGTTTTCAATGAATAATTCAAAACATAAAATTTTAAGTTTTGTTACTTTAATTCAAAATTAGCATTTAAAAAAAATGGTAAAACATATTTATAAGGCATTTTTATCAATTTTGTAGTTTTTAAACAAATAAAAAAATGGACCATGAATAAATTTTAAAAAAGGCTGGGTGTTTTCTTTGGACAGGGTAAAATTCATTCAACCCTGTCAAATGGCTTTCAGGCAAGTTTCTTTTAAAGAGGCATATTGCAAACCAACTGAAGATAACACTCCTAGCGGCTGGATAAACTAGGGTCACAGGCTCGAGTATAAAACAAAAAGGTTACAGAGGGAGTAAAATTTACTCTTGGTTAGCGCTGTACAATTATGGAACAAACTACCTTCCTTTCAGTTCTTTCTGACACTTTAAAGCAAGCTAAATACTTAAAACCCTATACATCATCAACAAACTACTTTTTAAGTTTGATTGCTTACTCGAGCCCACGCCTCTTCTATCAAACACTGGATTTCCATATCATACGTGTGCCACTCTCCAGGTCCATCTCCAGCCCATTCCCACTTGGATCCTTTTCCAGCAGGAGAATCTGGGCGATAAAACTTCCGTCGGACATTATGTGGAACACCTGAGAGAATCGTATTATTCCCATTAATACATTTATAATGATTGATACTCAAAAATAATTACAAACATTGAACTACCTACCAGAGTCTTCTGAACATTGGGTCTTTGTTTTCAAATTTATGTAATATTTTTCCAGTAAAGGATCTGCATCGCTCAATATCACGCGAGTCAATTTTTTGCTGTAGGCCCTCTCCAGAAGCTGTGATACTTCAGGACTATACGGACGCCATCGTCCCTGCCTATTTTCCCATTCCCAAACCACAACTGCGTGCCCCGACATGTTAGTCGTCCTTGTCATTAAAATAATAAATCACTATTCCCCAACTTCCTAAATTAAAAAAATTCAATCACATAACTGTCAGTCATAAGACGTCCATTTTAATAGCCTCGTATGCGTATATGCGAACATTTGCAATCTAGTCAAACACATTCTATTACAGTATATGTTTTAATATCTGGTATAAGTTTCTCGCCTATTTCTCTGTAAAAAGCCATCACGACCACATCAATTCACAATTTTATACAAATCCGAAACTAAACTACAACTCTCATGGACCTCTGCTGCCAGACCCAGACCCAAGCAAAACACAGCATTCCTCACTCCAGAGCCAATGATAGCCCACAGCACTCAACAACCTGCTCTGCTTATAGCCAATAGATATGCAAGAACAGCCGGTGCATGCCACTTGTTGCCACTTGCCAAAGTGTAATTCTCACGGAGCGTAATAATCACGGTGTAAAAAGTATTTCCAATATATGTACTAAAATATATATGTGTGTGTGTGTGTGTGTGTGCGTGTGTGTGTGCGTGTGTGTGCGTGTGTGTGCGTGTGTGTGCGTGTGTGTGCGTGTGCGTGGGTGTGCGTGCGTGCGTGCGTGCGTGTGTGTGTGTGTGTGTATACACACGCACGCACGCACACACACACACACACACAATTGCATCGCATGATTACGTACATATCCTGACTTGTCACACATGTCTTAGCTGTTTTTATGAGACAGTAATTATTATTATTTTTATAATTATAATTATAATTTTATTTTCCGAAGAATTACATCAATAGTGTACAACAGGTGTTAATATTTACATAACAAATTTAGAACAACAAAAACCATCACCATAAAAACAATGAAACTAAAGAAAGAGTACTAATTTTGCTTGACTACCTTTTAGCGAAAATACCGTTCATATTAAATTTATTTTATTCAGTACACTCCAAACCCTCTCTAAGTACTCGCAGAGAGCGTTGTGATACATTGTGCGTTTGTTTGTGTGATTTTTCGTATGGCTTTTAAGCGGTACTGAATTTTCGAAATTTAAAGCTTCCTTACAGAATTTTTTTGAGTTTTAGAAAATCTTCATTAAAAGTCATTTGAAGCACATTAACTCACAAACATAATCGTGTTTACAAATTGCTGGAAATGTGAATAATAATTGTGTGAGATATTTGAAAAAAATTACATTTGTGGTGTGTGTAAAAAATACATAACAGGGTGAGATATTTCAAATTATTTTTGAAAAAAAAAACACTCCAAAATAACTTTACGTTAGCAATGAGTAATGTGTAATGAGTAACGTGAGCAATGAGCACTATCCGCTCGAAAAGTTTGAAAAACGTTGGAGCCATTGTTGAGAAAATGGCAATTGAGCGTTTCTGAAAATGCGGAATTTGGAGCTAGTTATCACAGAAAACTGTTGAGTTTTCGAGAAACTATATCAGATATTATTTACAGCAAATGCACTCACAAATATAATAATGTGAACAAATCGCCGCTAACGTAAATGTTAACGACGATTAAAACACATGTTAAAAAAACACATGACATGTTAAAAAAATTAATTTTTGTAATTAAAAAAAAGGAATAGAGAGAGCTGATGTTTATGTCATCACATGGAGTACATTTAGTAAAATCCCTAGAAAAATTTGAAAGAAAAAAATTGGAGCCGTTTTGGGGAAAAAATTGTTTTTTATTTTTTTTTAATTGCACATATGAAAAACTAATTTTATTTGAAGGAAAAGTCTCTATCTTCAATTGTTTAGTTGTAGGAAGACGCCAAAATATTCAAAATTTTGCAATTTTTGGAAAATTAAGAGTTAACCGTGAAAATCTGACCGATGCCACCTTTATAAGTGTATTTAACTCCATTCTTTCAAGAAATGTAAAGAAAAAAATTTGAAGCGAGAAAATTTTGAAAATGTCCGGGGACTTCATGTAAAGTACCCCCAAATTTTGAAGAAAGTTTTTCAAATTCGCAGCGTCTTGAGTGAAGCCAGATCGATCGGGGAATATTCATTATGGAAAAAAATTCTACGTGTGGTTTAGGCGCTAGTGGTTTAAATTTAGATTTATTTATTCAAAAAAGGAGAAAAAAAAAAAACAGTAAAAACTGTATGGGACATATGAGGGAGAAGATCATCTGTGCACGTTTTCTTGAGTTCCAGAATCCCTCCCCGTCCCCCGTCATTTTAACTATAAATAGTTGAAAGGTGAGTAAAAGTTGAAAATAAATAAAAATAAATTTTTAAAAGCGCGAGATTAGCAATATTTAAAAAATAGACATTTTCGTTCCCGAGTTATAGAAAAAATATTTACATCGGTAAACGAATTGCAAGTATGATTTTTCTGCATTGCTAAATAATAACAACAAGTAGTTGCTAGCTAAAGAGCTAGCTAAAAAAACTAGCTAAATAGTAACAAGAACAAAATAGGAACTCGCCCTTACGTCTTCTCCTACCATTACAAGCAAACGGAGAGATCAACAAAACGTGCGCACAGTGAAGCTACATTTACGTCCAGAAGCAAAACAAGCGGACATCTCAGCATTTGCTGGATGGGTCAGGGAAACTGGACAAAAACCTGATCGAGATTGGGTTCATATACCGACGGACGGACGGTCAACCGGACGGATGTTTTGCTGTCAATTGGTTTTTCGGTACCAAAGACCTACAAAACAGGTATACTGGCTACACCACGTGTTATAAGATTTTCTTTTCTTAATTTAGCAACTGGATTTATACACTTGTTCGTTATCAGGTCCCGGCAATGAATTTTTTTTCTGCCAAAATCCGCCGTAATTTCGCACAGCATTACATAACTTTCCGTATGCTACGTATATTACTCCGTATATACGTATGTATACGGGAAAGTGCAACGTGAAAAAATAAATGCATTAAAAATAGAAAATAAAAATATCCTTTTTTCGTGGATGTGTGGGACATGAACCAATTGAAAATTTATTTTGGATCAAATAATTATATTACTGTATGTACTTTATTTGTTTTTAGTTTTTTACTGTATGATACTTTTAGAACCTTTTTTAAATTATGGACAATGGTTCATTATCTAATGATTTTTTTTTTGTTTTCAGATCCGTTTCTAGACCCTCTGATGATTTATAAAATATTAACTTCATTATCCATTTTCTGAGGATTTTGAAAGAGCAGCCTAGATAGCTGTGTTTCACTAATCACAGCGCAGATACGGTGCCTTCCCGCTACAACTGGTGAACGATTTCAACGATTCAACCATGATTCAACGAATCAGCACAGTCGAATCAGTCTCAGTTAAGGGAGGCCCCTCTGGATGCCATCTGATGCCATCACTCACCACTAATCACTATATCCCAAGCCACGGACCGTGGCCCGCGGTGATTACACCGTGACTTCAGCTTTAACTTAAACTTTTTTTTTAATCCTATCGTTATTTTCTTATCGTTTTTTTGAAATACAAAGATTTTCATGAATAATGAATGTTTTTAATGAACACATTTGTTGATGCTTATTTGATTAAGCATAGCAGAGGAAGAACGTTTAAAGCCTGAAGACTTTCGAGGCAGCAGATACAGTCTTCTTGACTTAGTCTTCATCATGTAATGCCAACTTATATCACATATAATAATTCATTCTAATCTTCTTGGCTTAAATATTTAAAAGGCTAATGTGACAACCTTAACCTTGTCATGGAGCAGTCTCCAACCCATCCGACTGCTTTGATCAAACCTAAGTATTACTACTATTAATACTGCTATTACTCATAGGTACTACTTCTGTGTGATCGAGCAATAACGTTAAGAACGGCTTCTGACAAAGTTTTGTCGTAATTTCATGACAAGTTGGTTATTAACTTGTGTTCGTTTATATTCGAACGGAGATAGCGAAACGCTACTGTAAAATAGTTTTCTGTTTTAAGAAGTAGTTCCATGCAATATTAATCCATGCTTCTGTACTCTCATTATTTCAAACATTCCCATTATTACATGTAAATAATTAGAAATTATATTGAGAAATATTTAATTTTAAATTTCAGGTATAATCAAAGAGTGCTCCTCATTAATGCAGAGGGACAAACTTCTGCCTTTTTACAAGTTCTAACTGTCTAAATTCCGTTTGACCCAGATGTTATTAATTGCTGCATCATGAAGTCCATTTTAATCACTGGTGCCAATAGGGGTATTGGTTTTGGACTTGTTAAACACCTCATTGAAAACCCTGGTCCTCTAAAATATCTTTTTGCAACTTATCGAAATCCAGAAAAAATGAAGGTAGATATTCTAATTATTTGTACTTTTGTATGCTGTAAGTATTCATGTGCTGATTCTTTTATGTGCTATATTATTAAATAATAATTGTGTTATGAATTTTAGGAACTTCAGAGCGTTGTTTGTAAACATGAAAATGTTTATTTATATCAGTTAGGTGAGTACAATTTGAAAATTTATTTATGGAAGCACCTTTTATGACTATTTCGTGTCTGAAAATTGGCATAACACAAAAGAAACATACAAATTGTTGTTGGAGTCGGGGAACTGGTACATTTCGTAAACACAGTATCAATGAAAAATTTAGAGGGGGAAATGTGTAAGTAGTTGGATTTACGTTGTTTTTTTTTGTTTTGTTTTTTTCTTCTTTATTTCCAGTTGTAAGTAACATTTTATATTTTTTTATTATTTATTCACAAAACTATGTGGTGAGGATATTTATGTTTATTTAGGTAGGTTGTGGGGCACTACATTCTTTATACTTGTACATCTATAGGGACTCTTTGTAAGTAAGTAATAATTTAATTTATAAATTCTTCCCGTTGCAGACATTACAAACTTCAAAGATCATGACTTGTTAGTGCAATACATAGACAAGAAAACAAATGGATATGGACTAAATGTTTTGATAAATAATGCTGGAGTTTCATCTAAATTTACACGCATTAATTTAGTGAAAAGTGAACAGATGATTGAAAACTTTATGACAAATGCTGTTGCACCTTTAATGATGAGCAAGGTCCCTTTTAATGAAATGTGTTTATTTCAGGATATTGTTAAGTGTCTCATCTAATATATTATTCATTTTACAGGCAATGTTGCCATTGTTGAAGAAAGCCTCTGCTTCAAATGCCTCATCTGCTCTTGGTGTGCATCGAGCAGCTATCATTAACATAAGTTCTGTGTTAGGATCAATTGCTAAAAATGATCAAGGTGGATTTTACCCATATCGATCCAGCAAGGTGAATACATTGGAACAATACTAAGAAATTAGTAATGTTGCAGTATAATTTAACATTTATTTTTTATAGTTTCAATGTTAAAGTACTTCTAATGTTGTAGGCTGCTTTGAATTCAATCACAAAGTCACTGAGCATTGATGTGAAGAATGATGGGATTCTTGTTACGAGTTTACACCCAGGATGGGTGAAAACAGATATGGGTGGACCCAAAGCTGACTTATCAGTTGACGCAAGTGTTCAAGCTATTGTTAATACTTTAAATTCGCTGAATGAGAAACACAATGGAGCATTTATTCAGTATGATGGAACAGAGTTGCCTTGGTGAAGAATACTGATTCCTTAGAGTTCTTTCAGTCTTCAACACATTTTTAATGAATCAAGATTTAAATTTATTTTTTTTAGATTGTATCAGTTGAGTTGATCAGTTAACACATATTATTATTAGATGTGTAGTTCAATTCAGTTATAGGGAAGCATCATGATGAATAGTCTGTGAGATATGGTAATGAATTAGTGTTTTTGGAAAATTGATAATAAAGATAAATGTGTATGTTCAATCCTAAGGAAGGTTTTCATGCTGAGGATGACAGAAGTAAATGAGTTATAATTTAATTTAATTTATTATCATCAAAGAAGAGTAAAAACCCTGCAGTCTGCAGGAGAAATGAGAAGACTTATCAATGTTTTTTTGGGTACCAGAATCTCTTTCCCACATTCTTCTTTCTCGCCCTTACTTAGTAAGAATAGAAAGTATGGTGATCTTGCTCTGCAAATGGGGAATTTAGGCAGAAAAAATTGGTAACAAAAAGTGGATAAATATTGTTACTTTATACAGAAAATTAAACATCTAGTACATTATGTAGTCAGAATCCATGTGTTGTGCCACGTCCAATCGTTCGTCTTGCTTCTTGGCCACGCCTGGCACCAGAATCCTCGCCGCTCTTCCCATGCAACACGCTGACAACTTTTCAATGCGGTATTCTTTCAGACGGTAGTATTTGAATGTCCTTACGCGTGTTTGCTGACGGCGTATCCGTTTTCTGGCATTCTTAACAACACATTTTACTTGTGTAGCTAACTGCACAGTTCTACTGACGCCTCGCAACAGTTCAAAGTTCTCGCTTTCGTGGCCACTATTCCGCCTCGTACTAGCTAGTCCACTACTTTCCACTGTCTTTATGAAATATTAGACTTTGCCTAGTTAATCACAGTTCAGAAGGCTCAATTTTCCGCCCTCATACTATTATTTTGCGTGAACAAATTACTACGCACCGTACTTTCTACAAAATTGCGTCTCAGACTCCTCAGTGATCTAGCTCTCTACGCACGTCCGAACTCTCCGACGTCCCTCACCAGAAGGGTTGAGATACCCGGCCTCTCCTGGAGGGGTAAAATTACGTCACGACCGCTGCCGACTGACCCCTCCGCGCTCGCCACGATCTGAAAGTCTATCGGCGGAGCTGCGGGCAGCAGGTACCAGGTTGCGCTGTTTAAGGGACTTTTTGTACGCCCTAGCAGTCAGCAATGTCAAACTGCGAACGTACAAATGATGCAAAAATTAACTGCGCATGTGTAGAAAATTGATAGTGCTGCCCATTGCTTAAACGTTCGAGGGTGCAAAAACTTCCTACCCAATTCCGGCAGGCTATAACCGACTCCAAGTTCTTTCGCCACTTACTGTGGTACGTCATTTGATCTGCTCTGAAGCATCATCTTGCAAGGTTTTGTTTATTTTCTCACTGACGCCCATCTTACTCACACGAAGTGGCGGAGGCGGTTAGGTTCGGCTTTGGCGAAGGTTACGAAGACGTATCATAGCCTGTCAGTAAGTGTTAATGTTTTGAGATAGTATTTATCTATCATGTGGTTGGAACCATGTGTGCAGTAAAGAGGTATCAGCGCATTGAACTGTCAGAGTCGCTTATACGCTGTCGGTGGTGTAAGATCTGTTCAGCATTAGAATGATCCTGTTGTAACGTGCTTAATACATCCTCTAATTGCTTGCTTGGATTTGCGGATGTACGTGAAACGTTTCGCTTCTGAAAATAGTTCTCGTCGGATTATATATTTCCTTGTTTAAATGCAAGTTTGAAAATACAAGAAGGGATTGGGAGAAGGAAAAATTATAGTAGAACCCAGAAAACTGTTACTGTATTTGCAAAAGGTTCACTGTTCTGAAATAGGACAAAGGCGTTGAGTAATGGCGACGAAGAAACCTTATACCCGTCGACCGGTGCTGACAGTTTCATCGTCAGTTGACTCATAACAAAAGTTCCATAAGCAGTGTTTGTTGAACTCCGTAAGCAATAGAGAGCAGCAGTCAGTTCTCTTCGCTTAGTGTTAGTGCTAATTTTTATGCGTACCTTATCATTTTATAATGGCGGATGTTGTGGGAGGACCGTGTTTTACAAAACATACGAGACATAATCCATTAACACAGGTTGAAAAATATGTAGTTTTTCTCGTGTGACTGGCGAAAATACGTCATTGGCCGTTAAAAACAATGCCAAACGCACTTCGCAGACCACGGGTGTCCCTTCATCACGTGTAATGAATGTGCGGAGAGAGGGGAGTGCACAGAAAACTTGTCACACCACGGAAATAAACGATTTTAGTGTTGAACCCCTTCCGGACGCGTCTGCAATGAGTAGTGTCAATAGTGCAAAGGAATGCGTGTGTCAATGCTGGAAAACTGAGCTTTATTCTTATCGCAGGCGGGACTGCAGTTGCAATGTATGCTTCTGACAGTTCGTACACACGCGTACTTTTAAGAAGGTGCCTAGAGCAATTAGCCTATGAGGTGAGTAGTCGTGGATGAATACTATGCTTCTTTGTTTACGACAGGATCATTCTTAGGCTCAAAAAAGATTAGTAGTGAGATTTTGCAGTGTTGATTGCAATCTCGAACTTCTCCGCATGAGCACATGCATAAAAATGATGCAAAACTTGAACTGTGCCTGCGTAGAAGATAGATAGTGCTTTTGACTGATTTAACGTTTGAGGCGCAAAAACTCCCTAGCTGGTCTGGATAGCCGAGTTCGCTAAGGCTGAACAGCAATAGCTGCCTCGTGCCTGAAGGGTCGGTCGCGGGTTAAAATCCGCCCGGGACATGTGTGATTGTTTCCATATACACAATGTTACTTCAATATTATCCCCAATATCGCTATATAACCTTAGTAGAAGAAAGGCGCCTTTAAATAAGTTAATTCTCTATTTTTTGCTATCTTCCCAATCTCCTTCCTGTAGTCCTCTGGTAGTCATCGCGTCTTGTACATCTTGGGACAACATCCCTGTTTTTTTCTCTCAGGAGGAATCCATTTCCATATCAATTTAGGCCATGTAAAAACTCCTCCATTCTTTCTAGATTACCGTTTGGTTTCATATTTGTCGATAAAATTTCTTTTAACGCCCATAATATCCGTACGTGTTCCAGTTTACAAGTGCCACTACTTCTCCAAAAATCTATTTCAGGTGTAAGAAGTCTGTCTCGTTCTCTTTTTCTCAGTTCCCATACTTACCATAAGTAGTGATACTTTCAACTACTGAGTAAATAATATGCCTTGGTCTTTTTGTTATTTTATCGTTCCACAGAATGGTGTTTAGTTGCCGTATCGCTCTTTCACCTTGCCCAATTTTATTGACGGTACTGCTTTTGTCATTAGGTCATAAAATGACCTCAAAGTATTTAAACGTTATACAACCTTAAATTTTTTCAGTCTATCTCTATTGTAATGGGACGGTCGCGCGCGTCAGTTGGCGATGCGTATTTTGTAAAATTACACTGAGTATAATGTTGCTTGTAAGGACGTCAGGAAACGCGCAGCTTGTCTCTGCGTGCGCTTTTGGGACGCCGGGGAATCCAGACCTTTTGTTTCGGCGCAACCGACGTCAGGCCACATCCTGTGACTCAGGGGAAAGTACGGACGCCACCCCTCCCGAGCGACGCTCCGCCGCCGAGCCCTTTTCTCCGAACTCGGATGACGTTCGGGTTTCGCAGAATTTGGCAAGGCGCGGGCGTTCGCCACCGACGCCGCGATAGGGCGGAAGAAACCGCGTGATGCGCGCCCACCAATCGCGGGAAATGAAGCGGGAGAGGGTCACATGACCCGCGGAACCTACAAGGTGAACGAGGACGCTAGCTCGTTCATTTTCACTTCTGATCCTGCACATACATTCTGTTTTCTGCATTCTGATCCTGAACGTTCGGGTTTTGCTTCAACTCATGGGGATGTACTGCCAGCGTATGCACTGCCGCCGCCTGAATGCCTTGCCTCATCGCTACACCTCGCGCCGACTCGGGGCGCTAACCTTGAACAATCAAGGTGGGCCATGGATAAGTGCCCGACCGCGAGCCCAGTGACGACGAGTCGGGGCGCGATTAACGCGACCGCGAATCGTGCCGTCCGGACCAACGCAGTGCGCCAGTCTACGGTGCCGCGCCGCATGGACAGCAGCCGGCCTACGACCGTCGATCACGTAACCGGGGCCCCTGACCCCCGGGAAGACGCCACCTGCCCGACCGCCGACAATGGGCCGAGGTGGGGTGCCCCTGACTGTCCACTTCCAGACGCTGGGGACGCAGGGCTGCCGCTCCCGCGAGCCGGGCCGTCCGGCGGCCAAAGATGACCTCTGGCTAGTACGGTCGTTTGAGATAAGATAGTTCGTAAGATTAATTTTAACATGAGGCTTCATCTCGATCACAAAAAAGCGTCATTAAAATAATTTTCAAGAAAAATGAAACAATGTGGTAGCGTTTGAATGTTGTTGTAGCATTTGAGTTAGCCCTATCACGCATGCCTCCCTCCTCCCTCTTTTGTTGTCTTTAGTGGGGCTCTTCAGCTAAGAATTCAATCGATATTCAGATGACAGCACGAAGGTCTGATATATACTCTCTGGTCTGATGTGTCACGTCAGCGCCGCGTAGCGGGCTAGAAAGGCAGAGAACCCGCGAGCGGCGTGAAATGAGGGCGAGGAGAGGCGGCAGGCAAGAGGGAAAGATGCGGCTCGTGCGCCGGTGTACGCGTTTGTTATATGTTTACAAATTAACCTTGCAGATCCACAACCACCAACTTGCTGAGTCCTTTGAATGACTGGACTAGGGCGATTAATGAAGGTTACCTCATTGACGTCATCTATCTAAACCAGGTTGTCCAAAAGGCGGCCCGTGCTGCCGTTTATTGAGGTCCGTGATAGGTTATTAGTCAAAAATGGAAGTCCTGTGCAACTAGGACACGCGCCCTGCTAGGGTCAACACCCCCTTTAATGTAAAAATAGAAGTTTATATTTAAGGAATATTTTTTTCTTGCAAATAGACATTAAAATTACTCTGATTCAATGCGTTATGCATAGTACGGCCTGATATCACGCATATTCCCCCCTTCAGTTTCAGAGCAGCCGAGTAAAGTGCCGAGGTCAATATTACGGGAAAGTCAGGATTGGATCGCCCAAGAATGAAAATATTGAAGGTTTTAGTTATGCCTCTTGATGCATTGCAAGTTGGACGCCCCTGACCTGAACTATGTCAAAGCTTTCGATAAGGTTCCGCACAAGGAGATTGCTGCGCAAGCTGTGGGGTATAGGGATTTGAAGCAAATTACTTCGCGGATTGAATATTATCTGACATGCAGAACTTTTCAAGTTCGTGTTGGAAACACCCTCTCTTCGCCGATACCTATTACAAGTGGTCTTCCTAGAGGCTCTGTTCTGGGACCCATCTCGTTTCTTTTGTACACGTCTTAGGAAAAGGCTTGAGATTAAAGTGGAATAGTTTCGCTGATGATACTAAGTTGTATGGAATCCTGATATTGCAGCAAGTGGACCTTCAAGGAGATTTGCGAGGGATAGAGGAGTGGTTCTATTTGTGGTTACTCCCATAGAAAAGGAATGAGTAAAAACAACCCCAGAAACCTGTACCAGATAGGTTGACGTACAACACAACCAGTGACCGCACAGGTTGACTTAGGTGTGGTTGTAACTCCAGGTCTCAAATGCGACTGACAGGTTTCAGCAGTTGTCAAGAGAGCAAATTCTGCCCTGTACTTGATGAGGAGTGTGTTTCCGGAAATTAAGTCGATAGAGTTGAAGTTAGTGTATGTGTCGTACATGAAACCAATTTTGAAATACGCCAGTTCAGTATGGTCCCCTTCATACAAAAAAGACATTGAGGACTTGGAGAAAGTACGCTGACGAACGACGCTGTCGCTCTACGTGGCAGTCGAACGCCGACTCTGGAGCAGAGGAGGCAACGAAGAGATCTAATCGAAACGTTTAAGATTATCAATCGAAGATATGATGAACACAAATTTCTTCCTCCTCACAAATTTGAGAGAAATCCGGATCGCAAGTGGGATCAGGAGTGCAAGGAACTTACAGAGGCACCACTTTTTGAATAATAGAGTGGTGAATTCGTGGATTAGATTACCTGCAGTGTCGTGTCTGTCAAAGGAGCTACGCTGGGTTCTTTTAAATCAGCCTTACAAAATATGCGGGACGCCTATTAACTTTTGATACGATAGTCACAATTTTGTTTTATTGATAAATTGCTAAAGCCGGCTGACCCATGTAGTAGATTTACTGCATGTAAAGATCCTCAATCCTAAAAGAAGCCTCTAGGCTAAACTCAAATTGCCTGATTCGTTGCTCGAGTAATACCTTCTTTCTCCGCTACATGGAAAAAGGAGTGTAGTGAAATTTACATGGTCAGATGGAAGAGCAGAACTTATGGCCTGGGTCTCACCATGTAAAAATAAGGCTGAATTGAAAAAAAAAGTTATATTATATGAAGGTATCGTATGATAGACTTGTGAGGTATATATAAACTATGTGAGGCATCATATGATAAACTTGTAGATTCATATTAAACATGTACAGTGTTTGTATGTGAGTGAAACAGCAAAATTGCTGCAGCCATTACATAATAAATAAATAATCTAAGATTCCTGTGACACCTATCACTGCCATTGTCAATTTGGCCAATTTCAGGACTACTAAAGAAAGAGATTTAACAAATGTTTGCAAGCTGAGTTCACATCAACGAAAATTACTTCAGTAACATATCCAACAGCTTGAGTTCTTCATCTGAAGTGTTTTTTTAATGTCATGTTTCTTTGCTTTTAGGGCATTTAAAAACATTTTAAGGGCATTTTATTGATCATATTTGGTGATGTTTTCGGATATCAAAAGCAGCCACCTACTTATGAACAATATTCTGCAAGAGAACAAACATAACAAAATTTTACTTCCATCAAAAAGCTGAACTCATTTTATTCATGACCACTATATTTAAACTTTATGGACTAATGATAAAAATTGTACTCAAAGATTTTCAATATTGTTTAAATAAATGTAATACTCCAAATCACATTATTGTGCTCAAATTTCATGTGATCATTGAAGTAAAAATAAAGATTAATGAAGTTTTCTAAATTTGTGTGAAGAAAGAGCTGCTTTGAGATTCTTTTTTGGTTGAAAAAATAGAATAAATAAGTACAATGAAAATGTAAAGACACGTTTGTAATTTTATTTTGCTGGCATATTAAAAAATTAGCATTATACCAAGTGTCATATTTCAAAATTTGAGAAATAGATTCCCCCAAGTTTCAAAAGAGAGAGAGAAAGTGCCCAGGATCTAAATTGTGGTTACTTTCCAGTATCATTGTCATATCTTTATTGGCACTCCAATTCATAAATTGTCTGGAATTAACATGGTATATCCTTTTAATATTTCCTTGAATGAACCATTCAAAATGCCCACCAACAACCTGAATTCACAATATTCTACAAAACAAAGTAAAATGAACTTTGTCTTGAAAACTTCCCTTAACAATTGACATGAAATTAATATTCCATTGAAATTGTGGATTTTGAAGGAGTTTCTAGCATTGATGAGAAATGAGGCACAACATATAAATGCAGAAGATATGGTAGATACTTTGAACAATCATTTAAGGAAATACAGAGAACTGAAAATATTAATTCCGGCTTAATGTTCTTGAAAGCATTTAAATACACCACATTCATACTTGCAAGTACAATAGCAAAGAAACAAAAATATTTCCAAATCCGCATTGACCTGTTTTTCCAATTGTATTTAATACATTGAGATATAAATCAGGTTCATATTATCAGGAATCTATTCCTGAAGTTTTTTTTACCTCTTTGTGACACATGTAAATCAAAGGCCTCACCTATCATTCATTTACATTTAAAACCAGTTATTATTCACAAAACACAGGGCACATTAGCACAAAATAACATAACAAGATTCCTTTGAAAAAAATACTGAAATTTATGAAGTCTACACTTCTACTGCTCAATTAATGAATCAATAACATGATGTTATTCTATGGGAAATAATACCTAACATACAAACTCATTTTCAGTGAAATTCATCAGTAACGCTCAATAATACAGACACTGATGAAAAAATCAAGATTTAACGTTGAAAAATATAATTTTTGCCTGGCCAAATAGGAAGGATGATCTTTTTGTAAAAAGGCATTAATTTAATGACATAATACATTTTATCTGTGATCAGAGAAGAAAATCCACATTTTCTTTAATGACCTCATGTGTGTTGTTAGGGAAGATCGTTTGTTTTAAAGGAGACCAAATGCCATTTCATCCACATTCAAGGCCTTAATGTTTTGGAGTAAAAATTCGAAGAGCCTAAGAGCATCAAAACATTGAAGCTAATGATTGAAATACATATAAAAAATGCAAAAGGTTTATAAATTAGGAAAAACACAACAAAAGTAACGTGGAAATAAACAATATAACAAATTGCTAGAAAGTCTCGGTAAATGAAGAAATTTCAATGATTCTAAATTTTCACATACAACACAATCAGAATTCAAAAAACGTTTCTTATGCAAGTATTTAAAAGTGTGTTTATTGTACTGCATATTACAAAAAGTAATACGAGTTGTCAGCAGTCCCTATACATATTTGTGATAAAATACTTGCTGCATGAAAATGAATATAAATGCTATGAAGTAACCAAATCACAAACACTGTCTGGATGAAAACAGCTTCCCGATTCTTAAAATAAATTTTCATATGTATAAAACTATCCTAAAAACTCATTGTACATTCTGTTTGTGGAACACTTGATCTGAAATATTTGGTCCCTTGAGCTACACATGTCTGAACGCAACACAAAATTCATCAGCACATGACGTATGAGCATAAAAGCACAACCAAACGTCACAGGACTAAATCACTGTAACCTAACTTTAAATTTGCTCTTTTTGGAAGTCAAGAGTCGATGAAAGGTCTTTTCTTCACTAGCAAAATTCACGCTCATCAGTACACTGCTACAATGTTAAGATTATGTAAAATTTATATAAAAAGTCATTTCTAACCAAAGTCACAGTTTCTTCACACACAGTTCAAAGACGCATGGCTGCCCTGTTATAATACACTAATTGGAATTTTCACTATCATTAATATACATATAAAAAAGAAAAATAGAAAAACAAAAAATAAATACAGTTGTCTCTGTCAGCTGCTCATAGCATAATGTATACATATAAGAATCTTGTATCATATTTACAATAACATTACTTTCTGTAATATGTATATTACAGAGTAAGCATAAAAACACATGGTAAAGCATGAGTATAAAACAACGTAAGCTAAACCAGGAATGTCATCTTCCTGTTCATAATGATATACATTTTCAATCTTCATATCTAAACAAAAAACAGTAAATAGTTTTGTAATAACTTCAATCCTGTGAACAGGGCCCATTCATCATAAATTTATCTAAGCTGACAGAAGTATGAGCAATTTGCAGCTAATATTACAATGTTAATGGCATTTGCCCAAACTACAGAATTGAAGGGATAAATACAGAATTAATTTCCTAACTCTAAAATCACTGCCGTTGTACAAGCAGCTACAAAAAGAATGTGGCATTACTGTTATATGACTAGATAAATAAAGTATATAACATTTAAAAATAACAGCTACACCTGCACCTATTATCATAGTAAAAAACATTGCAACTACTTATATCACGTATGCACTGAAGTACATTTGAATGAAGTTATACATGGACCACTGGAATTAATAAAAAAAATCATATCAAAAATGTATATAGAATTACAATTAAAATGGAATATGTGTACACTTACATAAATAAGAGATAGCAGCAATAACTTTAAAACTATGGCTTGGGGATAATGTAACAATTCAATTCTGGGCATTCATTCTTCCTTGTAAGAAATAATACAATATTCCTGCTTGTGCCATTACATCAACAGTACTAGCTGCTAAAAGATCTCGTTGTTTGGAAGACTCTGATTTACCAGAACCAGGACGCAATAACGTCGGTCCAAATACTGTGGCCAGGTTATGTAAAGACATTTTATTATGGCTCTCATGCTGATTTACTCTGCAACAATGGAAAAAAACAGTACAGCAATGATATACACACTAAGAGAAAGAGAAGCAAATACACATTCGGAGTGATAATATACCATAAATGGCTAAGAAAAATTTTGTTTAGAATTCAAAAATATGATCATGCATAAATTCAAATTAAAATCTCATAACATCAATACGTAAGTACGCAAGAAACATTTTTAAATTCATTAATTTTGGAGCTACACTGAAATGTAATAATTCTACTCTTCCACTCCTTAATTCACTTAGTTACTTTTCACTCACTTAATAAGATGATCCAAAAGAAAATTTATTATATCTTGATTTTGTTGAGGCAAAGCTACAAAACATGACTGAAGAGCTCGTTGTTTTCCTCCATCTCCACTTGATCCAGAATTGAAAGCTTCCAAGAACTTTGGGTACAGTTCATCAGTAAATAATGCCTCCGGAAGTTCTCGGAGATATAATTTCAAAATACCCGTTACAGAGTGTATGTCCACTTCTTTTAGCAATTGTTCTGCTTCATAAGAATCTATTAAAAAAGAAAAGAAATTAATAATATAAGTTAATTACTGTCGACACATGCTCTTACTGTTGTATCAAAACTTCAAAAAATATTTACTTGTTTCAAACGACTTCTTGAGCTTGTTAACATCAGTAGCTGATCCTGATACACGGTAAATTCCAACTTCATTCATACCTCGGCGCTCCACTTCACGTATGCAAGATGTCATAATGAAAGGTACAGTTCGCTTTTGCCGTCTACAACAAGGCATTGGTGGTAATTTTTTTTTTTTCATTGATTACATTACAAACAAAAAAGCAAAACAAAGTACTAACTTGCAAACTTGTTGAATTTTTGCTCCAAACAAACCAGATGATTTGGCCGTAGGAACTCTTCTCAGTGTGACTTCACTGGGTACAAATTTTAATGATATTTGCAATGATCCATTCTGAAGTTGAATAGTTTTATCTACTCTCTGATCACAGAGCCAACTTCGACTTAGCTAAACATTAAAAAATATAATTCTATAAATTGAAAACACTCAAATAACAATATTATGAAAACATTAAAATTACCATTTGAGTACTTTTTCCTCTCAGAATAGCTCTATCTTGACTTTCTTCATAAAGTAAAATTCTCAAATTCTGAGACCCTTCCAGTTCAATTATGAAATCTTCATTCCAGTGAGGAGTGGAAGAATTGCACACCAATTTAGTTTTGGCCTTACGAAAATAATGCCCATAAGAATCAACTTCTACGCACACAAAGAGATCTAGAAGAAATAATGATTTTTATACATTTTATAAAGGTATTGTACAGAAAGAAAAAAACAGAGAGACAATACTAAAATATGTTTACCTGCAGGTTGTTCCAGACCTTGAAGGTCTTTCAGAGTAATATGTAAATCACCTACAAGTAGGCTCTCATCCCGACCTGAGCGCAATAAATACGAACCCATATTGGTTTTCAAGAAATTTCGACATGCTGTAATCCATGCCTGTAATTCATACATGCTCACAGAGACGTTTGGACTTGGGAGTTCACAAGACTAAAACAAACAAAAGATAATGTATTATTTCATCTTTTAAAAATCTTAATGATTTAATTTCTATATGTACAACATCACATCACTACAAAATTAAATTAATTCAATTTACCTGCAGTGCATGTATTGCATCAATCCACTGGGTCCTCTCAAATTCTGATGAAAGGAAGAATATATATGTTCTTGCACTTCTATTGCCCACTCGAAAAACTAAGTTAGGAGAGGCTAATACCAACTGAGCTTCTAAATCAGCTAATTTCTTCCTCTGCTTCTCTGAACGGCTGCTAAGACGTGTTCTCTACAATTATATACGTGACCAAAAATAATTATTACAAAAGATAATTTTCAAGTACAGATTGTAATGAGTGATTAAATTACCAGAAATAAGTTTTACCTTGTCATCATTTCTCTCATCCCAAAGAATCTGATCACGAACTGTACAGGCTTGTGACTTCAGAGACACAATATTGGCAGGGCAAGTTTCTCTTGGCTCAGTAACTGGCTCTTCAAATATGACAATATCTTTTAAGGGAATGTACCATTTCAATTCAAATGTGAATTTATCACGACCAGAAGCCTGTAGTAAAAAAAAAAAAAAAAAAACTAACATCAAGAATAGGAATAAAAGGAAACCTTGTGAAAACTTTAAATACACTGAAACCATGATCTGTACATTTTTTTTCAGTAAGGAATATTGAAACAAATATTCCTTTCTGAAATATTTACAAATCACAAGGAGCTTCTGAGGGAAAAAAGATGAGACACACTAGATAGTGACAAAATTAGGGTGAAGCCTTCAAAATAAGACTGTTTAAACTGCAGTCACTTAAAATTGCGATCTGTCACAAAGTTGCAAAAACGTCAGATAATTTCTTATTATTGTGAAGAAAGGATATAGTGTATTAAATTTCCACTACAAGTATCATCACTATCCATTCAAATTTCCACTACAAGTATCATCACCTAACTATGCCCAACTTATCTCTACATTGAAAAATTATTACAGATAATACTTTGCAAGTGACAAGTCCATTTAACAGATTAACACATGATACAAGTATTTTTATGGGCATATCAAATTAATGATATTAAGAATGATAAAGATATCAAAATGATAACGAGAGAGAGAGAGAGAGAGAGAGAGAGAGAGAGAGAGAGAGAGAGAGAGAGAGAGAGAGAAAGAGAGAGAGAGACAGAGAGACAGAGAGAGACACAGAGAGAGAGACAGAGAGAGAGAGACAGAGAGAGAGAGAGAGACAGAGAGAGACAGAGAGAGAGAGACAGAGAGAGAGAGACAGAGAGAGAGACAGAGAGAGAGAGAGACAGAGAGACAGAGAGAGAGAGAGACAGAGAGAGAGACAGAGAGAGAGAGACAGAGAGAGAGAGAGACAGAGAGAGAGACAGAGAGAGAGAGAGACAGAGAGAGAGAGAGAGACAGAGAGAGAGAGACAGAGAGAGAGAGACAGAGAGAGAGACAGAGAGAGACAGAGAGAGAGAGAGAGACAGAGAGAGAGAGAGAGACAGAGAGAGAGAGAGAGAGAGAGAGAGAGAGAGAGAAAAGGAGAAGTGTAAAGAGATAATGTACGGTATTACAATAAACTGTTTCAATAATTTTTTTTTTTTTGAAAGACATCTTTGTGTTTCGCACATGATATCTTGTCCCAAAACACTCTTCGTTAAGAGCAATGGCCGAGTCCCACAACATGAGAGAATGATTTATTTTTTCCTAAATCTTGTTTTGTCCCCTATGTCTGGTGACATTTCACAATTAAATCAATTTTGATGATAACAGACTCATAAGTTACACTATAAGTCCATTACGTCTTCATCTTCATGGTTCTTTTAAGCATTCCAACTCATTCATGTTGATTAGAAAGTCACATACTGTCCTCTACTGGCACGCAATAAGAATATTTCCCCAACAATTTCCCAATTCAAGGAACACATTCTGCATTTCCTGGAGTCAACTACTTTGAAACTTGTCTTGGAGTGCAACTACTGTCAAACTAAGAGCTTAAGAATTTTTGCAGATATCTTCGAAGAAAAGTTGGCTTTCAAAGCGTAACTCCCAAAATACGACAAGTTACAATAAAAAATATGCTAAAGGTATTTGTATAATGCTAAAAGACTGTATTTGCCTCGAACAATTATTATACTGTTTATCTGGGCTTGACAGTCCCATCTAGATTAAATTTCTGTTTTCTGTGATCACTAAGCAAATTCTAAAATCTTCTCTAGCTCTGCTTATGGACACTAAAATTTTTCATTCCTAACCTCCTTACGGCACACATCATAATATTTTGTTAAAAAGATTAGTATGCTAAATTAATCATACACAAAAAGGTTTCAGTTAAAATATGATTGATATGCATTATACAATTTTGCACATATAAACATCTGCTTTAATGAAGATACCAACTATTTAAGAAGAGTCTCACATTCAAAGACTATGGTAATCAAACTGGTCATTGATTTCAAAGCTATTTCAAATAACAGAAATTAATGAACAATAATTTATGAAACTATTGGTAGGAGCCCTAGCAAGTCTTAATACTAAGACATAAATCCTAATTAATAATATTTTTACAAAATATACCCAAAAATAATTTAGAAAACAAATGTATAAGATACTACGAATAAAAATAGTTCAGCAATAATTTATAGAAAACCAAGTCATTAATACACCATTGCCACATAACAATTTTTAAATGAAACACAAGTTAAAGAAAATGCAACTAGTATTCTCTAACAGAAAAGTCTAATATTTTCATTATTTAAAAAGGGTCCAAGAATTGCAATGCAGAAATCTTTTACCTTGTATTTAGCACATGCTATTACATCATTGAAGAGAAATAAGTGCCGTAACTTCCTATGGCCATCTGACAATTCAACAATGAAAGAATTTTTAACAAGGCGGCGCTGGGCTCGATCTGCAGACTAAACACAATAAACGATAAAATATTACTTCATATTTTTATCATAGGATTTTTATATTCTTAATTTACTTACAGGAAACATTGTTTTTGTATGTATCATATTAAATTCATCCAAAAAATTCTGGGTCATTTTTAGTGCATCGTTTAACGTTTTATGGTCTGGATGAGACTCAGGAGTGTACTTTAGAAGATCCTAAAATGATAATGAAGCATTTCAATAAACACTGAATCTAAAATATCCACATTAAGATATAACAATAAAGCTTACATGTAAAACCAGAGCATTCTTTTGTACTCGAGCAACTGGCTTATGTAATAAATCTTCTAAGGACAAACTTTGTCCAGCCAATGATTTTAACCTAATATCTCTGGTAATTTCTGCAAATTGTTGATTATTGCTACCACATTTCTTCACCGTTTCTGTGGCTCTGACATAATTATGCAAAAATGCACCATAAATGTTAATGTTGCTTGCCTGAGAAATAAAAAGTGAGGTTAAGTAAGCCGAAGGTGGATGGAAAAAAATAAAATAAAAATATAATAACAGAAGTTTCTTTTCTCATTCTAAAGTTACTTACCATTATTCTAAAATGATCACCTATTGTAAGCCTACCATCCCAATTCTGAGTACGTTTCTTCAAACCTTCCAAAAATTTGCTATGCAACATATGAAGATCAGGAACCTTGTAAAATATTGTGTTGAATTCTTCTTCTGTGATAACAGGTTGTGAAGTGGCCAAGGTAGCTTTCAGAGCTTTCATATACTAAATGACAAAATAATCAAATAAGAACATTAATACATTAATTAATTTTAAAAAGTGATACTTTAATTCACACACCAGATAAAACAGTGAGTCCTGCACACCCTTAGGGAATAGTGATTGAGAGGGAAGAGGGTGGCAGGAGGGGAAGGTAAGAGGAAATGCTAGGGGGGAAAGAGAGGTAATGGGAGGGAATGTGTGTGTGCGTCTGTCTCCTGATGTACTCGCCAAAACATTACTAAAAACACTTTGCATAGAAATTAATAAAACTTACGTATTGAATTTGGGTCATTGATACACCTCCAATACAATAGCTTGCAGTTCCATACTTTGATAGGAATAATTACAACACAGCACATATATCCTTCACTTTGCACTTACAATTTAATTCGCATTTTACCCCAAATTAATTGGTAAAGTTGATTCTTTATTATGCATTTTCAACTTCAGGATGAGACTCAGGCCTTTAGCCCTCCTGATTAACATAAAATATCCTCGAGTCTGTGTAATGCATAACTACAACTGTATTTTTTTAATGAAAACTCACCTCATAATTTGCTTGCAAAGTAAAATTGAATATCTTTTCGTTGAAGTCTAGTATATGGTACAACTTATGGAAGTAGTTTAAACTGCCACTTTGCGCTGCTAGGGCAGCAACTGTGCAGTTTGAATTAGTGCTTTCTTATAAAAGTGAATTAGTAATTATGCGGTGGATAGACTCAAGGATATTTATAGTGTCCGCAAGGGCAGAAAGCCTGTGCCTCGCTGCAACTTGGATCCGGGAAAGCGAAGTGAGAAAACTTGCCTTTGAAAGAAAATTGGCAATACAATGCTGCGGGGACGAAGCGTATGAAGGGCAAGCCAAGAAAATCATCTATCCATTCTATTCATTTCTATCAGAGCGTGTTGTGTAATTTGAGGGACGGCTTAAGGACACCCCCCCACCACCACATTTCTCTGAGGGTGTATCGTATATCCTACTTTAACATTATATTTAGAAAGCACTTATTGGGTTACTTTAGAAATTCATTCTTACGATTTACATCTAGCTATTACATACATCTTACTATTTTGTCACATTTCATAAATTGCAATTTTTTTTTTATCCCTGACCATTGAAAATCTCTTAACTTCTTATCCACTGTAGATTTCTCTTTTCTCTGAGAAGGGTAAACCACTGGTTTAAATGACTTCCTTTCATTGTACAGGACTCGCAATTTTGGCCATAAAATTTTATAATCAAACACTAAAGTCATTACATTAATTTTAAAGTTCTTATGAATTGTCTGAGGGAAAATGAATGTCACTTCTATTCTATTTCAATTTAGACATTAGATAAAAAAAAATCAGTCTTGCTTAGTACAATATCTTATCAATAGAATCAAAGCCACAAATGAGATTTTAAACAATTACCAACCTGTAACATAACATTTAAGCATTCCAAATAGATGGTTTCACTTTCTATTATACTGGCAATAATACAGCGATACATAGTGATTCTCTCTGCCTCTGCCTTGTTTGCTTCCTTCAAGCAAAAAGAAAAACGTCTTAATAGATTAATAGATGTTCATAAAACACACAGGAACAAATTAACAAAACACATTAGCACACTTACCTGTCCCAAACTACTTTTCCTTCCAGATAAATGAGATGCAGAATCCAAAGAGGAATTACTGGCATATGTTGCTTCAGAAAAGGTGCTTGCAACATCATCAGTTGGGTCAGTTTCCATGGAAATTGTTCGGAGAAGAGGAGGCACTTCTTCATCTTCTGATTCAACAGAACTACTTCGAGTTTCTCCTGAAGTATGCTGATGTCTGAAAATCACTTTCATGTTATTTGCAAATCAAATATTTTCAATCTTAAAATTTAACTAGTTGTAAGGTCCACACTCACTTGAGAAAGTAGTCAATATTGACATAATTTGATTGTTTGTCTGGAGAACTAGGAACTACTACAGGACCTTGCAATTCAAACTGAGATTGTGACAGTGGACTACTACTGGGGAGCGTCATTAAACCTAATTCAGTATCAGTATCTGTCAACCCTGAGCTTGTTCCGCTAGTCATAGTACTACTTGCTGTACCACCTACAACAAGTGAATGGACATTTTAATAAGAAATAATCAAAGTTCATAACCATTTTTTAAAGAAAAATTGTTCATGCATTCTTTTTGAAAGAAAGAAGAAAAAAAAAATAAAAGAGAGAGAAAAAGCAAAAACTAAGTTGATGCATTAACCTGTTTGCAGATAAACATATTCTCCATCCAAAGCAACCGAGTCGTAATACGGTTCTTCTTCTTCAACTGCTTCACTGACATTTGGTTTCTCAACATTTCCTTTAGGATCTACTGATGAAGGAATTGACTCATTGGCTGAAGAACTGCTTTCCTTTTGAATCTTTTTCTCTTCAGGCAAATTCTCAGCATCATCCTTTCTAGAATTGCCATTTGGATCATCCTCAGGCTTTTTCTCATTGTTTTGTAGTGCTTTCTCTCCTGAAAGACTTTTGGGCTGAATTGATTTTTCATCTACTTTGTCTAGTGATAAACTACTACCATATTCCAGATCTGCTGAACTAAAACTACTAGCAGACTTTAATTTACTGGGTTTCTTAGGTGGAGGGCGAGGTGGAATCTTTTTTACAGCTTCAGGCTTATTTTCTCCAACATTCTTCTGTCCATCAGTTTTTGCTGTTCCATTAACTTCTATCACTGTCACATAGTTGGATATGTTTGGATGTGTGTTACAGCGGGCTCTTCTATTCTCCAGTGCCTTATTCACAGCAGTACTTTTTTCAGGAACATCACTGATTGATCGAACAATGCGTGAATCAGCAGCAAGTAAAGACAGTTCACTTATACACTGATGCACAGAATCTCTATTCACAGCTTTTGTTGATTCACCTTTGGAAACAGGCTTATTTTCATCACACACATTATTGCCACTTGTATTTAAATCCTCTTCTGTAGCTTTCAATGAAATGTCAGTTTTACCATTATCTTCATTATCTGTTTCTTGGCTAGGATTATCACTCTCACCTTTGGTACATGATCTATGCTCAGCTACATCTAAAAGCAATCTTTCTAAATACTCTACATAGAATTCCTCTTTTTCAAGTTCTTCTTTCAATTCCGCCACTTTCTGTCTATGTTTCGCGAGATTGGCTCTGACATCCTCTTCCCAGGCTGCAGGTAAATCACTGCCTGGAAATCTCTGTACCCAGACATTTCTGAAGTCCCCAAAAACACTCATTGCACTGTCAAACAAGAAGTGATTACATCTCAGACGATATTTTTCCCATCAATACGTAATTTATAATTTGTATGTGCATTCATCTTGAGGCACTGCTACACCCCCTACCACAACATCCATGGTATCTCGTTTTATCTGTGACAGTAAATACTACTGCACATAAAGAACATGCAACCGTCAGCAGGTAAACACAGAGTGGAGAGTAAACAGTGTTTATTCTTTGACATTAACATCAAGACCTCTTTGACGATAGGAAAATCCAGATCTAGAAACGTCAAACACATCGCTGCTGGGAAAATCGATGACTGTGCAGGATGTGCATAACGTGTACGACCGAATAAACTCAATTTACCCTGTAATACAATTCATTATTTTTACTACGCATTTTTACGCGCACTGCTTGCGCAGTATGGATTCGGCATTGTAACACTAGAGACTTGTGGAGCTAAAGAATGACACAGATTTTCTCGCATTCGTTTTTCTATTTTCTTGGTCTGGGCTAGCTATTCGGACTTCCCAAATACTCTTGCTAGCAAAGAGTATATGCTTGCCAGCTACAATCTATCGTCTCCCAAAGTAACTTTTTTTTTAAATGTTCTCAATTTTTCAGTTTCCTAATCGTAGAACTGAAAATAATACTTTAAGGATATTAAAGAACAGTAAAACCTCGTCCTAAGTGGCAATTTTAATTGAAAAATTTAGAACCGTTCTTAAGAAAATGGCTTTAAAGCACTAGTGTAGATGCGATATTTCAAATTATTTTCCACAGAAATCTTTTGGGTTTTCAAAAAACTTCATTGGAAGTCATTTCAAGCACCTTCACTCACATATCCAATAATCTATACAAATCGATGGAAATGTACATTTCGTGTGAAATATTTCATAAAAATTACATTTGTGTAATTTTTGAAAGAACAAAAGGATACAGCAAAATTTTTGGGCCATCTTAAACATAGAATTCAGCACTATCCGTACGAAAAGTTAGAAGAAAAAATTTGGAGCTCTTTTTGAAAAAATTGCGTTTGAGACTTTCGGAATTTTGAGCTCATTTTCACAGAAAACTTTTGAGAGTACAAGAAACTACATATAACGTAATTTAAAGCATATATACTCGTAAATACAATAATGTGAACAAACCACCGCTAATGTAAATATAACAGACGTAGGGGACTACTAAAAAAAAACTTTTTTTTTTGTAATTTAAAAAAGAAAAGTATAGAGAACTAGTGGTTCTAAAACAGCACGTACTTTCTCGCCTTTAGTAATGATTATGTAATACTATTTATACCATAATTTCTCTCCGAATTAGCACATCTCAGTAATCAATTTTTGTAAAACTCATTTGAAATCGTAGAACATTTGGTGCGAAAATTAAACAGTTTTAAGCAATCGATTTTTTTACTCCAAAGTTTAAATGAGAATATATTTCTAGTATTAAATCCATTATATAAGGTATGCAGTGTATTCATGAACATATCGGATCAGTTTTTTAATCTTATAATATTCTTCGCAAGCACCATGCGAAAAGTAAAATAATTAAAAGTTAATAAATAATATGATACAGATAGCGTGGGCAAACACGTGAAACTGTATAGAAACATATATACCTACTAGTAATGATTAAATACTATGGTATTGTAATATTGTGCAAATATATAAAAGTATTAGTTAATATTACCGAAAGATAGCTGTCATTATCGCCTTCTGTAATCAGTATGGCGTTACAACCAATAATGACCGATCATCTATTCGTTTTCACATTTAACACGAAGGGCGCAATTTAGAACCGAAATATTACTTTAAGAATATTAAAGAAGAGTCGTCCTAAATCACAATTTTCATTGAGAAATTTGGATTCGTTTTTAAGAAAATAGCATTTATGCGGTACTCAATTTTCGAAATTTGAAACTCTTTTTTACTGAAAATTTTTGAGTTTTCGAAAATCTTCATTAGAAGTAATTTATAGCACATTAACTCCCAAACACAGTCAGGGGCGGATTAATATTTATGCCGCCTGTAGGCACATCAAATTTGCCGTCCCGTGTTTAAAATTAATGTTACATTTCAAATTGTAACGTTTCAGTAACAATTCCTCATTAATTTGAACGTTTTAACTTTAAAAGTAACTATACATTTTGCACATTGTTTTCATAAATTAAATAAATTTTTTGGATTAGCTAATTCTGGATATAAACTATCTTCATAGCAAGTAACGTTCAACATTATTAACGTTTCAACACTGAAACGTTAACATTAAAAGGAAACTAAAACATGAAAACTAGAATTGCAACATGTTTTCCTTCGTCAACGGGCCTTACTTTCAGATTCATATACTTCTGAAATCATAAGGTATACTCTAATGAAGTAGACAAATAAATAGCTTGTAATAAATATTAATATGATAGAATTTTATTTACAACAACTGAACGATTAGAATATTACGACGTTGTAACAGTTTTTATAATTTTAGATTTACCACTATAAACAAGGAATATAACATTTAACTTTTTGGATGCGGTTTTTTATACAGTCGAAATAACGTTTTATTAACTATAGCTAATTTGTCTATTGATGTAAAATTTTGCGACGTACCTTTTGGTTAGCAAATTCATCAATAATTATAGTATAATCTAAAACGCTGAGATAATTTTCTTCGATACACAATAACGCTAAGGAGTTCAGTCGATACTCTTACGATTTTGCAGTTTGTTCGACGCATTAAAGCGGTCTAAAATGAATCCCCAAACCTCGGCCATAATTGCAGTTTCAAGTCGATTCAAAGCAACAATAAGATCTTTAGCTTCTGCACGCGTTGACGGTTTTTGCGTAGAATCATCAGATATAATTTGAAGGGCATCTAAAACATTTTGCCAACGATGTTTTAGAGCCTGACATGCATCATCTCGAGCTGACCAGCGCGAAATTGAAAGACTTCAAAGATAATGTACTGGATCCTTCATCTACTAAATTTTGAAGTATGTTAATTAAACAAAAAATGCTTAAACTATTTACATCGGTTGAATCGTCGACTCATAATCAATCGCAGTTATATTTTCAATTGCTTGAGGAACCATTTCATTTTTAGCTGTTTGGAACATTGCAGTCTCATTATTAGATTCAGTGATAACCCTGAATAAATAAAAGAGTCAAAATATTGTATGTATTATTACATATTATATAAAATAAAGTTTAGTAATATAATTATAGTAACATGTTTTATGCTAATTTATTTAAATTATATATTAGATATAGTTCATTTTAACGAATACAACAGCACGTCAGAATATTTAATTTCTAATCATTGTACTAAACATTTTTTGCATTTTGAGAATATTTTAGCATCTGCATTCAAATATATATTAATGTTAACATTTATTTATCACAAGTTATTAGTACATGAAAAAAATATACAAGCTGAAAACTAAATATGTTATCTAATCTATGTTTATACTAACTCAGTAATGGAATTGTCGAATGAACTGCAGCAATGATCAGTTTCACATATAGGTTTAAAGAATTCATTTATTTTTTTGTCTTATCAATTTCATTTTGACATTTCGCTTCCTTTTCTTTTCGGATTTTTGCATATTGACTTCCGCTGAGCCTTTTTCGATAATCACTCATTTTAAAACTTCAAAATATCGTTTTTACTCAGCAGGCTCTTACAATAAACGATACACAACAATAGTAACAAAAGAAAGAAAAAGGTTATTTCCAGATCCGTCTTCTAGAACTAACTCAAGAAGTAATAGATGTCGCTACTTTCTATATAGGGCAATATGAAAATGTTGGAAATGTTCCCATTTGAAATTCAAACTTAATTATAAATCAAAGGTTGATGGGGCGGCTATAGTCTCGTATAAATCATTTTTGAAATAAAAATATGATTTCTGCTCTTATAGTTATTAGAGAACCTAAATTTGTTTCAGAAAATATCAAGAAAATTTTGCGCCTTTGAAAATTTGCCGCCCTTGAAAACTTGCCGCCGTAGGCACGTGCCTACTGTGCCTATGCGTAAATCCACCTCTGAACACAGTTGCGTTTACAAATTGCTGGAAATGTGCATATTAAAAGAGATATATAAAAACTATATAATTATGAAATTAAAAAAAGAATACCCCGAAATGAATTTCATGTCATATTAAAAGGTGCAATTAGCACTATTTGATGAGAAAGTAGAGCTGTGGCGCTCTATGCGCTCAGCCTGGAACATTATCATCTTCCAGATCTACTGGACAACACACGTAAACTGAGTATTTTCTCTTTCAGCACCACATGGTTATTTTATGTTAATTCCGCACTGTGTATTCATTGCATTTACTATTATTCACATGCTTATCAAGCATGGCACTAATTGCTAATATTTAACTGGTTCTTTCATGATTAAATTAACTAAAATGTGCTTCCATGCAGCATATTGAACTCATTCCTTATTTGTAACTATTAAATCAGTTGAATTAAACATCTTAATTCACATTTGTGTTTAATTGTGTGATGGTGACTATTTCCCAATCGATTAATTTTACAGCTAAAACAGGTTCCATGGGCCTTAATTCATGGTGGTCCTTCAGTTATAGAAAGAGTGACCGACCTCTCAATATATTGTAACGAATATTGCATCATCTGCCAGGATTCGCTGCGCGGATTGCGTCATCTGCCGGCTATCCCCCGAACTGGACGGCTCCGGGTTATTCGCAAGTCGCGTAGAAGTGTGGCGCTAGTTCCGGATGGGTCGAGACGGGCACCAGCCAGGTATAAATTTGCCGCAGCCGGCGACCGCGAGTCAGCCAGTAAGTACGCAGTCAGTCAAGTTTGCAGTCTGTCTGAAGTGGAAGCTGAGCTGTGAGGTGTGCATTTCGGTGAACAGCGGTGCAATAAGAGAACAGCGGCACAGAGGACTATGGACAGTGCATCGAACTGTGCGATAGTGTAGAAGAAGTGAAGAGTGTAAATCAATAATCAAGAGAAGTGAGTCGTTGAAATAACCAAGTTAAGAACACAAGGACTGTGCAACCTATTTGTAAATAAATCAAGTAAATTTAGTGCATCATTAAGAAACAAAATAAACGTCTTTGTTACAATATTACCTGTGTTTTAATTCACCACGAAGAAACGTTACAATATTAACCACCTTTCAATCTACAGTCTGCCGCTTATACAAACTGCACCAAATATCAGAAACGCTTTAAAACTATTTTTATGTTTAAAAACACTGCTTTATCTATTTTCAATTTAGAAAACTATCTTTCAGCAGTGGAATTATAATCAAAACACGGATTTTTCTCGATACCCGTAGTTAATGGGACATTTATATATTACATTAATTTCAAGCAACACATTCTTGACTAGTACAGGTTAAAAAAACAACATACATGACCTTTTTAATACGTTGTTTTTTTAAACAGCTTTTGTGTAAGACAAAAATGTCCATCTTCCATTTTGTCGTTTCCAAATGTTAAGTTTTTACAATTTTAGAAAATATGGAGAGTTCAACGAAAATGAAAGCGTCCTTTCTTCTATCCATGGGTACAAATTTTTTAAAAAATAGGAGCGTTTTGTTAGAAAATACTGTTTTTAGAAGCTGCATAAATTTTAAGAGCAAATATACAAAAATACTAATTTTTTACAAAATAAATTGTAAGACCTCTTTAAAGAGCTGGTTTTTTACGTTAGACGCTGAGGCAAAATTCTCTTTCTTCAACTTTGTAGTTTTAAAAATGTAACATTTTTAGAATTTTCGATAAAACGGAGTCAAAAATGGGACTGGTGCTATATTTTTAAGTTCTTTATTACATATGAGAAATAAATAAAATAAATAAATTGAAGCGGTTCTGAGAAAAAATTGTTAATTTTTTAATTGACTATTTTTCGCGCAAAATTACACAAAAACTTCTCATATTTCCGAAAAATTGAACATGAGCTTAATTAAAGACTCGTCTTTAAGGAACAAGCTTGGTTAAGGAAAAAAAATCCAATATTATAGTTGAAGGGAGACTCGCCAAAAAGTTTCATTTTTCCAATTTTCAAAAAACAACAAAACAAACTCGGATTGCAACGAACGTGAGGACTGGACCATTCTCTTAAGCGCCAATTACGCTATCCGACAACAAAATTTAATCAAAAAATTTGAATCCTTTTGTTTGAAATCGTTCCAGGGGCTTAATGCGAAGAACCCCCAAAATGAAAATATGAGTTTCACATTTAATGGGGAATCAGCCTTATTGATCGGAAAATATCAATTTTGGAGAAAATCGGCTGAGCGATTTACGCGCTAGCATTGACGACTGACGGAGTTTCTCTGTCAATCAATTTTTCGGTATCAAGAACCCAGAAAACATGGGTTCTGTCTACACATTTCAGCGAAAGTAATTTAGGCCCTACTATATAGGAGCTAATTATATAGGACCTACTATATAGGAGATTCTTCTCAATCGTTTAAGCTTTACAATATCGTTTTAGTATTGAATATAGACTTAAAAATAATAGGATTTCATTACCCATTACGTGCACAGATGTGCTAAAATTTCACACGGGATCTGCTAATAAAAGTAAAAATATAATATTTAAATTACATTTGTTCAACAGACAAATTTGCAAAAAGCAACCATTCGTCGTGATACACCGCAAAGTTGGCTCAGGGCATCAACTAATGTCTGTGCAGTGTGTTTGAAGGAGGTCTTGGGTGCGAGAACCGTTGGTGACAGGCTTTTGTACACTAGCTACGTACATAGCTAGGACGAATTCGGCTGCTGTCTGGGGAGAATTGTAGCGGCCAGCTGCTCCGATCGGTATTTTGCCGTGGTTCTGCGATCAACGCCAGGTGAATGCCGGAGCACTAAACACATGTCGGGAGCTTAGAGATGAGGGGGCTGGGGGGAATCCCTGCGAGTGAACGTAGGTCGGTACCGGATCTCATCAGCCGGGGGGGGGGGGGCGTTCATCGCCACCGCCAGCGATAAAACATGCACTGCACTTACAGGGCTAATGGCCTTAGTCGGTATCGCGTCCGCAAGCGGTGATACAGTGAGCGTGCTTTGCTTTCGCCATTCCCGCATCAGCTTGCTCGAGTACATCCTTTTCTGGTTTTGGAGGGGAAATCAGGACTCAGGGGAAGCCGTGTTTGCAGGAGAGCCATGCTCCTCAGGTGGGCAAGTAGCTTGTACAAGTAAACGTGCCTGACCTAATGAATCAAAATATAAACTTCGCTTTATGTTATTTATTAAAATTGTTGAATTTTCTTTACAACTACTTATTTCAAAATTGCAAGTTACTTTACTTCATAACAATAAATAAACAAGTCTTAGAAAAAACCTCAAATGTACTTTTCAGTCAGTGAAATGTCCAACAAAAGCAAAAATAAAAAAGGAATTTACTCTCAATACTACTGAGTGTTATCAGATAATACTAATCTGAAGAAAAAGGGAGAATTAAAATTCTTTATGACATTTTTGCAAAACTTTTCTGATAACATTTGTATTTCCAACCAGCGATTTTTGTCACGTTTGGTCAGAGAAACAACATTCTGCACAAACTGGAGAATCATTCGGCAAAATCTGAAAAGCAATAATGTTAACAATGAAAAATTAACACTTTACTTTAAAAAAAAGAAGAGGTATGAATTAAAGTCTTACTTTAATAAACTTTCAAGTTCTTGCTCCAATAAACTGCAAATGTTGTTCACAAATTGGAGACACATAACAATTATGCATGTTATGCAGAATAAAATGTCTTTTAGTTGTGGAATAAGGCATAACATGCGTTTAAATGTTTCTCTTTGTCGAGAACGCAGCAAACGTTGTGAATATAGACTGCATTTTTCTTGTACAATTTCCATTACTTGTTCACATATTTGGTCCAAATTGTCCATTATTTGTCTTAATATGTTAACAACTTCATTCTCTGATTTATGACGAAAAAGTGTTTGAATTTTCATTGATACAACACAAGCAGACACAGATTCAATGCATGAATATAAATCATTCTTCTGTACCTTATTAAGAATTTCTTGAATAAGACAAATCATATCTGAACTTTTACATGATAAAATGCTTTGGTCAATATCATTATTAGAGTGTTGTGTAATGTAAATGGATAATGTGTTCAAGTTCAACAAGCAGTGTCTAATGGTCACTTTCAACAAAGAAGTTGGATGGAATTTCGTTATATAATTCTTGCACATATTATGGATTTGATTTTTTAATTCTACATGTACTTTTTTTTTAAGAGTTTGGTTTGGCAATTCCTCCCAAGATTTCATTTCAATAACCACAACTACAGAAATTATTTGATTAACTAATTGCTCCGGAATATCCGTCAGATTACATTCACCATGGCCTATTTTATCCCTAAGTCGAGGCCCAGCTGGATGAACAAATATATCTTGCAACATTTCCATTACCGATTCTCCAAGGAAATTGATTATTTTATTTTCTCTACATACTCCATCTATATTTATAATATTTTCCATCATTATTTCATTTAATGTAGTGTACAGAGAGATTGATTCAGCAGTAAGCATTTGTTCCAAACAATCATTGATTCTGCAGTAAAGGCAACGTAACATGTGTTCAACTTGTGGAAGGAGAAGAAGTAAAGCATGTCCAAATCTAACAAAAGATAAGGGAGAACAAACTTCAGCAAATTTCGGTTACCGAGGAGTTATATTAATATGACTTAAGGTTAGGCCATATTCACCTTTTATTTTTATAATGTTCCAAAGCACACTTCCAATAAGAAAAATGGCATTTTGGAATGAAGTTGGAATGAAAAAATAATTCAAATATTTCTTCGCAATACTCTTGAACACTTATGAAGGTATCAAGAGAAGTTGCCTCAGGGAACTCAATTTGTTGTCTCTTTGGTATGGTAAAGAAATCTATATTTCTTTCTAGTAAAAGTTCGCCAATTGACAGAATCACTGAAAACAGTGTTGACACAAAGTGTGGATATAATTCATCTTGTCTAGGAAAACCATGCCACACAATATTTCTTAAATTCAAAGCTAATGGGGTCCCCACCAACAATTGCAAAAACACCACCTACAAAAGAAAAAACATTACTTTCTTCTGTGTCATGTAGATACAATATACTGTGTTGAAATACTTACAGGAATTTTCCCAAGAATAATTTCAATTTCAGTTGTTGAGAGCAAGTCTCTCAAAAGTGAAGGCACATTACTTCCTTTTAACAAAAATAACTGAAAGAAAATTGAACCCTGATAATTTCGTACAATGTACTTTCCAAGTCATTATCATTTTAACACTAACATTTCCAAGAGATCTCTCTAGTACTGCAGTCAAAAATAAAATTGCTTCTGCTGTTGGCAAATCAGAACTTAGAAAACGGTTCAAGTACTCCTCTATTTCCTTTGGATGTGATGTCCATTCATACAAATCCTGCATATCCACAAGATTTGGTTGTGTACAGTTGTAAAAATAATGGGCTTCAGTGAATATCGGCCACACTTTATTTATCTTATCAATAAACCATGATGATGGCTGATCGTGAATGCAGAAATCATCTGCAAATAATAATGAGGTCTGCTACATGTAAACTAGTTTATTTTTATTTAAAATTATGTGGATCAAACTGTAAGTTTTAACATGACTTAACCTCACCAGAAATGCACAAAATTGCTTCAATTTTTTCCCAATTGAAGGTAAAGCGGTGGTTTAAGTACTTATATTTACAGTTGTGATTCCTTAAATGAGGTATTCCAACTTCCACAACCATATTTCGCACTTGTTTTGAGAGGAATGACGATATATTATTGTCAACCATTTCAAACGGATCTAAATTACCAATTGACACTAACAGGATGGGACCGATGTAACAGGGACAGCAAGTACTACTTGTTTGTACTACAGGACTTGTACTGCTACAGACCGTTACAGGCTTCTTTTACGTTTCTGGCTGGTTTGAGCCTCAAACTTTGAGGTGCTCCCTTTCTACCATATTATACCCATAAAATAAAAATACTCCTGAAATACTCTCTAAATACACCATCAGGGGCTCTCTTTCAGGACACTTCGCGATATATCGAGAAACGCTGATGCCAGCTCCATCTAGTGGCAGAACCTGGTGAAAACTCTTACAGATTGTCTTTCTGGTCAATTTCTGGAAAACGTATTTTACAATAATGTTCTTGACCTCGTTCCTTATGGCACCAAAAATGTTTGCAGTTTTTGGCTGTTTTAATTATGAAATGCAAAAGAACTCGCGTTCGTCCTTCACATAAGAATGCTTTATCGAATGTAGATGAAAAGCATAAATTAAGAAACTCGCATATTTTGACGGAGCAGTATGTGAATGCCACTCTTTTCTATCCAAATGAATTAGCTATTTGTTTGTTTTCTAAAATTAAGTATGTTTTCGATAGAAACTTTTAAAATTGTTTACGTCACAGTAAACTAGTCAAAAAACAATTAATGCAAATCATTAATATTCAATTGAAAAATAATGTATGTGAGGATTGTACTAATTTGTATGTAAGCAGAGGTATCAATGAATTGAAACAGTGCTTTTTAAAGAAAGCAAATGAAAAAATCCCAAATGTATTTTTGAAGTGTTAAGGCAAGAATAATCTTGCATTTGTAACTATTTTATTCTTGGTGTATATAAAACATCTTTTGTACGTTATTATTTTCCGAAATTTGAACCATTCAATATAATTAAGTCACAGAAAAAGTAGGTAAAAATGAGTCTTATTTCGTTTGGTGAATTTAAAAAAATGTATTTCTTCCGTAAGAATCATGTTAATGTCTTTATTTGGCGCTGAAGTACCAGGTTTTCACTAGGAGCGCTAGTTGCTATATTTGCTACCATATTAGCACATTATTTGCACTATTTGCTACCATATTAGTACATACTCTTTGGTCCCTATTTAATAGGGCATATTAGGGAGATAGTGACAGCGTTCGCGGGAGGCAATCGACTACATTTTTGAGTCTTTCTTGTTCTGTGCTCGAAATGTTAGTCTGGTGTTAGCAGGGCCTGGCGGGTCCCGCTATTTCGCCGGATTTATCAGGCGACCTCGGGCGATCGCATGGTAATCGACAATTCTGCCATTTTATATGGAATTTGTTCGGAACTATAGCGGTGGAGTTCGCTGCTAACTATTCCACGGTGCCAGGGACATACAATTCCTGTAAGAGAATCGATTCTAAAATTGATCTCAGAATCGAAATGTTGGAGTCGATTTTTCAAATGAATAGAACTAAAAGATTCGATTGTCCAAGGATTCGAATCAATTCAATTCAATCAAAGCCGTTTAACCATAGAGGAGAGATACATATCTCTACTCTATGCGTTTAACACGGTATCGGTAATACCAGAATCGAGCAATTACTATTTAATAAAACACAACCAGGAGTTAATTAAATTTTAGTAACAATAATAATTAACTACGTGGTCGAAAATATTATTGATGAAATAATACATTTGAAATAAAGTAACAGAATGTATCATTGAAACAATATATTTAAACAACATAAATTAAAAATATACTTTATAAAATGGACAATAATATGAACTAATCAACGAAACTGTAATGGATTGAAATAAACACAACTAACGCAACGCGATCTAGACAGGAATATACTTTTGTTAAAATTGATATGCTAAAAATGTAATTTGAACCAAGAGTTTTGGTTTGAACGAAGCGGAAGAAGATGGAGGCACGGTGGGAGGCAAAGAGTATTTATCGTTTACGTATCGTATCGAATATTTATCGTATATCGAGTATGTGTCGTATTAATCGTATACCAAAGAGTATTGGTGGGAGGTAGAATTCAAACACATTTCTTCGCATGCAATGCACGGACATGAATACAATATTGCACCGTACGTTTATTGAACTTAAAATATTTTTTTTAAATTATTTAAATTATATGCATTTTGAAAATTAAATGTAAACAAAATTGAATTTATATATCAATTAGGATTAAATATAGTGATATCATAGACTAAGGAGGTTCATTACTCTATGGTTATACACGTAAGTGAAAAAAGTGAGTGTTGGAAATATACATTTATATTGTAAGGTTGAAGTTTGTGAACATGTCGACAGTGTCGCCATCTGCGTCTAGTATATTATTGGAAATGTACTCTATATTGAGAGATTGAGGTTTGTGAACGCGCCGACACTGTCGTCATCTGTTTTTGGTATGTAAACGAATGATCATATTCATTCGTCCTTTTGTCTTACTGTGCAGCAATGTAGTGTTTGTAAAAGACCGTCAAAGACGTTCAATAAGAGTTTATGTATATGTATTTTGTTTTAAATAAAAGTGAAATGCAGTGTAGTTCTCAAGAGTTAATTTAACATGGTAGCAGAGCGTGGTTTCCGGATGCAGATGAATTGCTGAAGAGGTTATATTGGAGTTCAGCCCAGTGTCCGTCTTTTCGAGGAAGTTTGCGACATGGACGACCTGAACATTCCAGCTTTTGATGGAGAGGACTACGCAAACTGGAAAACGAGGTTAACTATCTATTTGAAATTAAAAAAATGCCATGAGGTGACCACGAGGTCGAAGCGAGAAGAAGACAAGGACGTAGAATGGGAAGAACAGAACCTGAAGGCGATGCATTGCATTTTTAGTGCAATTACTAACAAGCAGCTAGAGTTCGTGAATGATAAAGTAAGTGCTTTCGAGGTTATGAAGAAGTTTGACGAGCTATACTCCAAAGAGTCAACAGCGTTGCAGATTGTCTGCAGGAACAAACTAGATGGACTCAGATTAAAGAATTACAGCGACATAAATGAATTCTTCACTGTGTTTGAGAAATACATAAACGAACTGAAGTCAGCCGGGGCCAAGGTAAGCGAAGAAGAGAAACTAAATTACATGCTCAAAACGCTGCCCGAGTCACTAAGTTATATCGGAGATCTAGTGGATGTTTTGAAGAAGGAAGACCGGACTGCGGAGTACGTGAAGGCAAAAATAAGGATGAAGAGCATCAAGGAGAACCAGGACAGTGAGGGCGTAAAATCAAATGCATTCATCTCGGAGAAGAGACCTAGTGCGAGCGGCCAAAAAGTGTGCTACGGATGTGGTAAACCAGGACACTTCAAGAGGGAATGTCGACAAACTGAGAATCATCGAGGTTCCCGGGGACGTGGCGGAAGAGCACGAGGTAACTATGGAGGTTATGTCAACCAAAGTTATGAAAATGGACATCGCGGAGGCAGAGGAGGACCACGTGGGTCCAGAGGCGGTCGCTATTGTCACGACCGATCTTACCGACAGAACGAGCAAGGAGACCGACATTACCGACAGGACGACCATGGTGGTAGGAACCGTGGAGAACAACAGTTTTATCAGAATGTAAGTGGCGCAAGCAGTTTCGTGACAGAGGTCTTCGCCAAGGAAGTAAACAGTGTAACACAGGATTGAGGTCAGATTGAAATTAATTGGTTGTTAGATAGCGGTTGTACAGATCATATAATTAATAACGAGGAATACTTTTCTAAATGCGTAACGTTAAAAGAACCGATTAATGTAAAAATCGCGAACGGAAAGATTTTAACGGCAACTAAAGTTGGTAATGTAATTAGCGATTTGTTAGTGTTTGACAGATTAGAACGAGTTGAAATGAAAAATGTATTTTACATTAAAGATCTAGATAGGAATTTAATTAGTTTTTCAAGAGTCACAGAGAAACATGATATTATTGCAAAAGGCATCAGCGCAAAAGTTTTTAGTAAAGATAGGGGTTTAATTGCAGTTGCATGGAAACAAGATAGGTTATATAAAGTGACAAGTGTGATCAACAAAGGGGAATTTAACGTAAACTTGTGCAATAAAGAAAATATGACAATAAAGGAAAAGTGGCATAGGATACTGGGGCACGTAAATTTCAATTATTTAGATAAAATTTGCAAACATCAATTAGTAGATGGAATCCCTCAAAACGTCGAGTCTGAACCTATGAAATGTAAAGTGTGCATAGAAAATAAAATGCATAATGTTCCTTTTAAAAACAACAGAAATAAGGCTAAAGAAATCCTAGAAATTGTTCACACAGATCTAAATGGGCCACATTCAACAGTAGGTATGCATGGTGAAAGATACTTTGTTTCTTTTATTGATGATTATAGTAAACTTGCACGCGTTTACACAATTAAAACTAAAGACCAATTATATGATTGTTTAGTTGGGTATGTAAATGAGGTTGAAAATCTTACTGGGAAAAGGATTAAGAAATTGCGGTGTGATAATGGAAAAGAATACATGAATAATAATATATATCAATACATCAAGGAAAAGGGGATTGTTTTAAATGCGTGCCCGCCATATGTGCATGAGTTGAATGGAACTGCTGAGAGGTTCAATAGGTCAATCATGGACATGTCAAGATGTTTATTAGCCGAAGCAAAAGTTAACAATAGGTTTTGGCCAGAAGTAGTTTGTGCTGCCGCGTATCTGAAAAATAGATGTCTTGCAAATACCGCAGAATTGAAAACTCCTTATGAAATATTTTTTGGAGAAAAGCCTAATGTCACACATTTAAAATTGTATGGAAGTAGAGTCTTTGTAAGGGTGCCAGAACAATTGAGAAAGTCAAAATGGGATAGAAAAGCAGATTTGGGAGTTCTGTTAGGTTACAGTGACGTTGGATATAGGGTACTCATAAATAATAAAATTGTTGTGGCCAGGCATGTAGAGGTTGTTGAAGAAAATATTAGATGTGTAGGTTTAAAGGATAATGGTTCCGTGAGTAAAAGATTAGATGAATCTGGGTGTGAAAATTGGGAAACTGGGTCTGAAGATAACAGCGAGGACGAAGAAAGGTTAGTCGAAATCGAATCTCCAAAAGCAGCGCTAAAGGAAAAAACAACAAGGTCGGATAGAGTGGTTAAAACTCCACAACGCTATAGGGATGATAATACAAGTAACTTTATTTATATTAACGTATGTAGTGCAGATAGCCCGGTTAGTTTTGAGGAGGCGATTAATAGCAATGAATCGAAAAGCTGGAGTCAAGCTATGGATAGGGAAATTGAATGTTTGAAGAAAAATGACACATGGGAGTTAGTTAGTAAGCCAGAGGGCAAAGATCTTATAGATGTTAAATGGGTTTTTACTAAAAAGTTTGATAATAGGTACAAAGCAAGATTAGTTGTTAGGGGATTTCAACAAAAGGAATGTGTTGATGATATATATGCACCAGTAGCTAAAATGCAAACTTTGAAGATTTTACTGTCATACTGTTGTCATTTTGGTTTAATTATTGAACAAATGGATGTAGAAACAGCCTTTTTAAATGGCGAAATCATGTCAGAAGTTTATGTTAAACAACCTGAAGGCTACGAAGACGGCACAAATCGAGTGTGCAAATTGATGAAAGCACTGTACGGTTTACGAGAAAGTCCGAGAGCTTGGTATGAGTGTTTAGATACTTTCTTGAAAAGTTTAGGATTCCAAAGAAGTGAATATGATTATTGCCTTTATGTTTTGCGAAAAAGTAATGTCCTGATTTACTTGATAATTTTTGTTGACGACTTGCTCATTTGTTGTGTAAAGAAAAGTCGAATTAAAGAAATCAAAAATTTGTTGTCAAATAGATTTAGTATGAAAGATTTAGGTGAGGTTAAAAGTTATTTAGGAATTGATATAAATTACGAATACAAGAAAAACAAAATGAGCTTGAGTCAGGAAAATTATATTAATTCATTAGCCGAAAAATACAAGATTAAAGACTCAAAATTATATGCTACACCGATGGAAGTTAACTTGAAATTAGAACCAACTCAGGAATTGCGTAATGATATAAAGTATAGAAATTTGATTGGTGCGTTGTTATATATTAGTTCAGGAACAAGGCCAGATATCAGTTATTCTGTTAATTATTTGAGCAGGTTTCAGAATTGTTATGACGGCACACACTATAAGTATTGTCTGAGAATCTTAAAATATCTGTATTTGACAAGAAACCTGAAATTGAATTATTGTAGAAACGAAAATGCAAAAGTTCTTGATTGTTATGTAGATTCAGATTGGGCAGGTGACAATATAGATCGTAAATCTACGACAGGTTATGTGATCCGTATGTTTGACAATGTTGTATTTTGGAAGTCTCGCAAACAATCAAGTGTAACAAAAGCTTCGACGTATGCAGAGTATGTTGCGCTATCAGATGCTGTGAGTGAAGTGAAATTTCTAAAAGATGTAATGAAAATTTTTGATTTGAATTTTGATGAACCGATTGTAATGTACGAAGACAACTCAGGAGCATTGAGTATTGCTAAATATGGTAACTTTACAAAAAACTCAAAACATATTGAAGTCCATTATCATTTTGTCAACGAGTTGTATATGAATGGTTTAATTGATATAGTCAAAGTAAATACTGATGATAACATGGCAGATATTTTCACGAAAGCTTTGTGTAAAGACAAGTTTGTGTATTTTAGGAATATGATGAATATTAACTGAATTTAAGATAGTATGTATATAAATGTAAGGAGGCGTGTTGGAAATATACATTTATATTGTAAGGTTGAAGTTTGTGAACATGTCGACAGTGTCGCCATCTGCGTCTAGTATATTATTGGAAATGTACTCTATATTGAGAGATTGAGGTTTGTGAACGCGCCGACACTGTCGTCATCTGTTTTTGGTATGTAAACGAATGATCATATTCATTCGTCCTTTTGTCTTACTGTGCAGCAATGTAGTGTTTGTAAAAGACCGTCAAAGACGTTCAATAAGAGTTTATGTATATGTATTTTGTTTTAAATAAAAGTGAAATGCAGTGTAGTTCTCAAGAGTTAATTTAACAGTGAGCATTCATTAATTTAAATTCTCTATATTTTTGGTGAATAATTTTAGATTTCTACTTGATTAGAGGGGTTTGTACCGTAGCAATTAACACACCGGAAACTATTCTTCTCACTTAAATAAAAATTGGTATGGGGGTAATATTTATTCAGAAAGGTTTCACAAAAAAATTGCAGGATTATTAATAGGATATATTAATAAAAATAAGTCTAATAAGAGAAAACAATAGTAAATAAGGTAAGTATGTTCAGAATGAAAATACACAAGTTCATTAGTTTACATTAGGATAGTTTTATTGCCCTTTAAATAAAATTAATTTTGTAAACATCTGTCTCACATTCTTCCCTTCTATCTCTGCAGAATTTTTTTACAAACATAGTGAATTCTGCATGTAAAATAATGCTCCAAAATTAATTTTACAAGAGATGCGAAATGAGAGATTTATCTGCCCCCGTAGCTGTAAACATATGATCACAATCATATAATGAGCAATCCAATGGCATTGACATTACTTCAGTATGAAATTTTAGAAATTTTCTTCTGATTTCTTACTGAAATTACCTCATTTCTTCTGAAAAGTTGTGCAGCAATCTTACAGAGTTTTATCACTCCCTGTGAAGGATTCACAAGGGAATTATTGACATCTTTTAATGCAATTAATTCTTATTTGCGTTTCCTTTTGTTTTGAAACAGAGCCTCCAAACATTCAGCACATTTTTTTTTTTGAAATTCCATACACAATACTTCCTGCAATGTATTCAACAACGTTTTCAACAAAGACTGAGTATCTATCTAATACCCTGGATTGCAATGCAGTCATGGATACTACTACTATGCAAGTGCTTACATTTTCAAAAGTCTGACCCTCTTGAGTAAGCATTCACTATCAAAAAATGTGCTATTGCCATTCTCAGATGGCATGACCAGTGCAATTAAATATATCCTGTACGCTGCATGGAATTGTACAGCATTGAAATTAGTTCTGTGGCCACCTCTTGTTCGTAAAGAACTAAAAAATAATTCCAAATGGTCTTGGCTAAGCCTTCGAGTTAATAGATATTTAAGCTTTGGATTATCATCCCACATATAATTTCCTGCAATAACTTTTATGCTTAACAGGTCATTGACAAATCAATACAAGGGTATCTTTCTGGCTGATGTCCACACAGATGAGCCATCAGCAAATTTTAAATTTTTGAAGTAAACAATGCACTCATCAATTTGTCTGCACACTGCATCTTTGTTTCTCTTAGACATGGAAGCATTTTTCCTTTTACCCATTGGATGACCACTATTTAATAAGTCAAATGTTAAATCAATTGTTTTTATGAACTTCACTGTACTTTCACAACACTGAAATTCATTCATCCCAATATTTTTGCAAAACAACATTGCTTTAGCCACTGATAGACTGAGCGTCTGAGCTGCTAAACCACCTTTCATTTTCTGTTTCGTACAGTAAATGCTGTCTTCATAATTTATTTGCAGCTTGCAACCCTTCTTTTTCTTGAACATTTGTTAGTTTTCAAAATACTCCCACTTAACTTCACTGAAATTTCCTGCAGTATATCATTAATAAGAATTTTTTCTCTGTTAGAAGATTACGGGTTAACTTCAGCATGTGACCAGCATAAAAAAAACCAGAAGAATTGAGTTTAAAACTGTGGCTTCGTACTCGAGAACAATTAAGCAACTAAAAACACCGAAGAAAGGTAGTTCAGTAGAGTTGATTAACTCAGTTCAAAACACTCTGACACCTTGAAACATGGCCGCCATATTTCACGAATATCACGCTAGGAGCGCTGAAATGTAGCTGTTTGCCTCTCTATGTATCTCTAACTCGTTGATAGAATATAGATACTCTAGATATACTATAGATATAGATAGTTGATAGATACTCGTTATAGGAAGGCCACTTACTAACCTCACGGTTTCCATTGCTCGAAATTATCGTCAGTTGAAATTCATTGGATACGTAGTAAATGCTTCAAAGAAATAGGCAAAATATCAGTGAATGCGTAGTGAATTCATTGGTTAGGTCAAAGTTAATTACTACTGCAGAAGAAGAAATGTCATTAAGAATGAAATAAAATTGTTAAAAAAAGATATATATAATTTCCAGGTCATAGGTCAAATAAAATAGATCGGTTTACATAGGAAGAATTTTTTAATATAGTTAATTGCATTTCTTCACTTGCTTACACATTTACCATAAGTTTGGATTATTCGACTTTAACCACACCCATGAACTGCAAAGCACCCCTCTATTATTAATTTATCATTAAATCTGAATACTGAAGTGGGCTTCTGCAATTTACTTCCATACACATTCTCGGACACATTGTTTATCCTAGGACACTAGTGCATTGTAATTTTGAAGGCTACGAGAGACCAATGGGATTTTGAATCCTGCATTCAAAGAAAGTGCATCTTGTAATACAACATTGTGTAGATCTTGACATATGTAGATTGTTAGGGTAGCATTATGTCAAGGTGTAGGTTATGTCAGTCGAATTGACACATTACTTGTGTGAAGAAAATATTATGATTCTCAAATATGACTGAAATTGTGAATACCGTGTTTAACAAAATAAAGAAGGGAAGAAAGAGATTTGTATTTTTCACATTGACTTGTTCCTTCTGTTGTATAATACTTTTCATATTTAAATCCACATATGTATTTCATTTGTCTTTTATATTTTTTAATAAGAATACTAGAATTAAATATAAATATTAAATAAGATCTGGGTACAAATGTTAATACTACTTCTTTTTATTATCAAACGTTATATATACAAGTAGTAAAAATTTACATAAGTCCCAAATCAAGTTACATGAACTGAACAGCTGAGAACTGAGGTATTATTAATAGCAGCACACTCTGTTGTCACCATGGTATCGTTAAGTGGTGGAAATGAAATGGTGGAATGGTGAAAAATGTTATTTCCACCATGGTTGCCACAATTTGGAACTTCTGGCATTGCGACTAATACGTTTTCGACCTAACCGAGCAAAAGCTCTTTCTCGATTTCACCCGTTAGTGATATCGTCACAGCTTTCGATTGCTTTAACGTTCGAAGTGGCACAAACTATCCTATATCTTTGGCCTCTCGAACATTAAAGCACTATCGATCTTCTGCTCAGGCGCAGTTCACGTTTTGCACCCTTTTAGTGCATGTGCACATGCGCAAAAGATCGATAGTGCTGACGCTATGGCGTGAACAAACTCTCTAATGGTCATCTCACTGCTTGCTTCACGAATTCTATGAAACCAATTTGAGGTTAGTTCCTCCTATCTTCGTGCGCTGCGCTGTGCATACTATTAAAAATATTTGAATACAAACTTTCCAAAATAAATTATTCTATAGTACCATGAAAACCCATAATTTAAATAAATATTAATCTTTTAATATTTCTATTTCACAATTTAACTCTTTCCTTTGAAAATTTTAAATGCTTTTTACTTTCCCGTATACGTATATGCGAGTAATATAAGGACGGGAGACCGAACTAGGTACTGAAAGTAGTCATAACAGAGTATCCGGACCAGATCCGGACCTTCTATTGGAACTCTTCAATGAGTTTATGAGAAATTCAGGCTTTTCCTAAGACTGGAAGCACCAGAAGCTTGTACTATTAAGGAAGGGACATAAACCGGTGGATAGTGCATCATCGTATATGCCTATCTGCCTCTGGACACCATGGGCAAAATGTTAGGTTTCATTCTTCAGCGCATGGGGAGCACATGATAGGGCAGAGCAGCTTGGCTCATAACCAGTGTGGGGGCCGTGAAGGCAGATCGACGATTGACGCTATTAGGGAAGCAGTCGAACTGGCAAAAACGGCAAGAGAAGGTAGTGGCTGAAAGAAAGGCTTTTGCGGCCTTATAGCAATAGACATTCTGAACGCATTCAACTCTTGGGGCCGGGAAGATGTAAAAGAGACATTAGATCCCAGTCTACCTGAAGAATGTTACAGGTGACTACCTAAGCGAGAGAAGCGTTATATATGAAGGAGAGAATTGGAGAATTAAATAAGAAATGACGTGTGGAGCCCCTCAAGGATATCGGCTAGGCCCAATGCTATGGAACCTGGTTTACGACGACTTTTTAAAGATGTCGCTTCCAAAGGAAGTAAATATTAGATTTGCGGGCGACGCCTTGATTGTAGTCGCAGCAGGGAGCGAAGATATTCTTGACATGCGAGTGAATGAAAGCCTAAATAGAGCAAAAAGATGGTTGGATAAACGGAAATTAGATACGGCGAGAGAAAACAGAGGCAGTTCTGGTCACCAACAGAAGGAACTTAAGGAAGCCGAGAATAGATGTGGGAGGCAATGAAATACAATGGAAGAAACGCATTACCTATTAAGGAGTAGAAATCGAGAACTGATTGAGTTTTGTGGAGTTGGTAACGATGAAGGCAATGGAGAAGGGGGTGCGGAAATCTAACACGACTAATGCCAAATGTTGAGTGCCGAGAGAAAAGAAAAGACGACTGGTAGCAGGGCAAGTCCTGATCAAAAAGTTATATGCAGCTCCCGCATGGGCGGGTGCTATGAAAGTAGAAAAGTATAGGAGAAGGCTGCTGTCGGTACAGAGAGGGATAGCACTGAGAATCATCTTTGCCTAACGAACAGTCTCTGAAAATGCCACCTTTGTACTAGCAAGAGTACTCCCTATCGACCTTCTGATAAAGGAAAGAACGTCCATGAAAAACTGAAAGAAATGCAGACTCTAGAAAGGGAGAAGCAGAAAGAAAGGGCGAAGAAGGAAACAAGAGAGGAGCTCTTTCAGATGGCAAAACCGTTGGAGAAAAGAAACGACAGGAAGATTGACTATAGTCTAATACACGATATTAAGAAACTGGTAGAATGAAAGCGCGGGCACACCGATTTCTACCTGATACAAGCATTCACAAGCCATGGAAGCTTCAGAAGATACTTATACCGCTTCGAAAAGAACGAGGACATGTGTACCACCTGTGTAACAGAAGATGACGCAGAACATGTGTTATTTTACTGTCGGAATTTTGAAGTAGACAGAGAAATAACCAATTATTGGAAAGGAGATCTCACGGAACAAAATAGTACAAAAAATTTTAGAAACGCAAAAAATCTGGGCAAAATTCACAACTACGTGAAAGAAGTTATGAAGAAAAACGAAGACCTCCGAGGGCCGGATTAGAAGAATCCGAGAGATCACCGAGCCAATCTGGCAAGATAAAATGCCATAGCTGCGATTCCTTGTTAAGACATTCTGGCTGGAACGGAGGGGGTTTTAGTTAGGGAAACCCACACACGCAGTTTCAAAACCTTACGGCGCATAAAGCATTTCCCTCGCCTACAAAATCAAAACATTAAATAAAATAATAGTAATAATAATAATAATAATAATAACAACAACAACAACAACAACAACTCCGCCTACGTCTGTTGCATGTTATGGCAGCTGAACTGCCGGTCCGAAGCCCGGGCAAAGGAGGAGAGCCCCTAGTGCGGCACCGCTACCACTTGTGACCCCTTCTTTCAACTATCCTATTTTGGCCCCTCTCGATTCCTTGTGGTTTCGACCCTGACGCTATTAGGTTTCGAGGGTTAGGGAGTCATTCGTTCCTCTTACTTCTCTATTCGGTTGCAGTGCTTATTCTTCTCTTTCTTACTTCCCTACTCTCCTATACTCTTTCCTGAATCTTATATTTAATAAACCTGGCAGAAGGTATAAAAAGCTGAGGAAACCCTAATAAAAAAGACGTCGCATGGAGGGTCAATCAGGATCGAAGCTTACGGTGCGGGGGCTGGGATCCCCAGTACCGGCGGCCGGAGGCTGTCGTCATCCAGCGACTGCAATGACAGAGACGTGGACCACTTGGCGCCTCTGAAATACTACACTGCGACTAGCGAAAGCCCGGAGAGTGCACGTTTTAATTTCTTTTTCGGGAAGTCGAAATTGCAGAGATCGCTTCCAAGTACCCCCACAACTGGGGTACCTACAGGAGAAAAGGGAACCATGGCCCAAGAAAAGAGCTCACGGCTGCAGTAATCTATTACTCTTTGCTCCGAGTTTCGGAGATCCTGCTCAGTTTCGTATGAATAAAGTGGGTGAACAACTGCTCAGTCTCTGAGCACTTTCTCCATCTCTGAGCGTACTCTTAACTGGTGAGGAAATGCTCAGAATTGGTACGAATAAAGTTAAGCGTTTACTCTGTAGAGTGAGCACTTGCTCCAAAATTTCGGAGGGACCTTAGTAGCAGTCACGTTTGAAAAGTAAGGTTAAATTGGCCGATTTTTTTACCGTGTGTTGATAGCAGATGCAGATGAAGCGGACTAAATAAAATTGCAAGATAAGGCGAAATTCTCGTGATGTAGACTATTAGAATCTTTACCGATTATAAAAGGGCAATGCATGGTTGGTACGATATTTATCAGCGTTTGCTTTCAGGCGCGTTTTCGTATTGCATATCTTCTATGTTAATAGGCCATCTTTCTTTTCTACTCCGAATTTTTTTGGGTACTGTTTTTTCAAACTTTGTAATGATTCGTCTCGGCCACAGCATACCCCCGGAAGCTGTCTCTTTTCAAAAATAATTTTATATTAGCTTAGCATTTCGATAAAAACTAGCTGGGCCTCTGTAGCTTGTTCTTTATTACTGCTATTCATATTCGAATTTAAAGAACGAGACAACAAAACATTGCTCTTTGTTCCACACAAATGTGCGCGACGCGCGTAACGTACGTAACCTCTTTGTTACTCAAGAAACCAATTTTTAAAACTCTTAGCATGCACTATCACTTGTTCATAACGAGCAAATGCTCGCGAGATATGAGCAAAGTTCTTCGGAGACTTACGAAGTTTTTATTCACACGAAACGGAGCTCCTGCTCAGTGCCGCCGAGTAGACTGCTCCGGAGCAGGTACTCCTGAGCAAGTTCATTCATATGACCCATTGTGAGGGGCTGGACAATAGATAGATGGGAGATGACCCAAACGTTGAAGGATGCCAATAAGGAGATTATTGTCCGTCTGCAGAGTCAATTAACTACCATTAGCAGAAATATACAGAAAAACAACCCAGTGAAGGACGCCTTGTCTAAAGCACTAGAAAAAGTGGATGCCCTAAAAACGGATGGCAAAACATTAAAGATCAAAAGGGGATGCATGAGAAATTATTCCTCCTAGAGAAACCCGACAAAAAGATCGAGAATACCAAACACGGCAAACAGATGAACGGGAAGACGGTGAAAATAGCACAGACCGAGAAAAAGAAGAGAAGCTCTAAGTCCACTAGAAGACAAGTGCCAAAAAGGGACACTTGGCCAAGGACTGCAGAGGATCAGTACAATGTATTGTCTGCAAAGACAAAAACCTTGACAATCATATGCTGGGTAGCAATAATTTCCCTTCCTTCACCGCAGAACTAAGGAAACTTAGTAAAACAAAGAATGCCTAGGTTCCTACAAATTAATTTAGGCAAAGAGAAGACCTCGCAAGAATTATTCAAAAGGCAAGGGAAAGACAGATGGATGTCTAATTGGTCAGTGAGCAGCACGATGTTGACGACATATCCTACTACGAGGACTCGACTATACGTCGAGGAATTATAGTACTTAACTCCAAAATGAGAACCTCAAAATTTAAAGTTACAAACCAAGGGTTTGTATGGGTAGAAAATGACAACCTCAGAATATATAATTGCTATTTCGCACCAAACGACCTAATATAGGAATTTAAGAAACAAATCGATGAACTGGAGGCAAGAATTAACTCGGCTCCAGGAGAAATAATAGTGGCTGGATACTCTAATAGCAAGTCCCCGGAATGGAGCGAAAGCAGAACTGATTGTAAAGAGATTCGTCGACTTGGCAATAGGAACCACAAAGATTGCCAGGGATGTTCTGGATTGGCAAGTTTTCGACGTTGAAACTTAGCGAACATTGCTACATCGAATTCTCCTCTTCACCGATTGAAAACAGTGCTAGAAGAAGGAATCGTCCAAACATCGGTTTATCATGGAATACCAAAAAACTGAAAGAAGCAGATGCCATAAAATTCCTTGATGAAGCAAAACAAGTGGAGGTCATGGGGTGGAGAAAAAGGAAAGTACTGAGTCACTCGAAGAGGTAAGTACGGGTAACGTGCAAACCGTTAAAAATAGTGCGAGATTTCAATGCCCAGACGTAGGAGCCCAAGGGGAAAAATTAAGGAGTACTGGTGGACAGAGGATATTACAGACCTTCGCCAAGCATGTGTTAAAGCTTGAAGTCTTGTAACAAGAGCTAAAACGGACATTCTACTAAGGGAAAGTTATAAGATGGCCCGCAAAATACTAAAATCTGAGATTAAAAGAAGCAAAATAAAATGCTGGAAGATACTATTAAATGATGTGAACAACGACCCCTGGGGAAAAGCCTATGGTTTTGGGCAATTGTAAACCACGAACTACAGGACTGGAAGACTCCACATGGGTGAAGGAAGTAATCAGATACATTTTCCCTAGCAGAGAATGCTGGGCAAGAAGCAGACCTTCTGACTACAAACTTCGACGAAGTCAACCGCTTCACGAAGGACGAACTAGTGCAAACGATGAAGACCAAGATTAGAACAGCGCCGGGACCTGACGGTATTCCCAACGCGGTCCTGGCGTTAGTTGTAAAAGAATACCCCGAATGCCTTCTGAAAGCCTTTAACCAGTGCCTTGAGCTAGGGAAATTCTATAAGGAATGGAAACAACAGAAGCTAATTCTCATACGGAAAGGTAACAAGGCAATTGATTGAACGTCATCGTTCAGACCTTTCAGCCTGCTGGATACGATGATCAAATTTCTGGAGGGTTTTCTCCTTCTTCTAGTGAGACATGTGAATTTCTCAAATATACAGTTTGGCTACAGAAAAGGACTCTCGGCAATAGATGCTATCTCAGAAGCAGTCCACTATGCAGAAACAGCAAAAAGGATTGGATGCCATTGACATCAAAAACGTATTTAATTCTTCCAGCTGGAAAGACTGTACAAGCACTGGTAGCTAAGAAGGTTCCTGAATACCTTGTGAGGATACTAGAGGACTACCTCAGTGAGAGGAAAATAATCTGCACAAACGGATATAGGATTGAGGAAGTCATGACGTGTGGTGTTCCCCAGGGATCAAGATTGGACCCCTTCCTGTGGAATACTCTATATAATGACCTGCTGAATATCGAACTCCCAAAGAACTCATGTCTCATAGGCTACGCCGACGACACACTGATTATATGTTACAGTGACAACGTGAAACTACTGGAAACGACCAATGAATCACTACGCATGATTAAAAGATAGTTGGACCAAAGAAATCTCTGTAGCAAAAACACAAGCCGTATTGATTACAAACCGGAGAGCATTCCACCCCTGATGATCCGACTGGGGAAGGAACACATTGAATGGAAACGGCATATATCACGTTCACATATCTTGGAGTGAAATCGATTCGTGATTGAGCTTCGGACCACATATTATCAAAACAGCAGCTAAAGCTGCAAAGACTGGATAATATCTCTCCAGAATAATGCTGTACTCAGGAGGTCACAGTGAAAGCAAAAGAATGCTAACATTTGCCCTAGTGCACTCAAGAATGCTGTATGCCGCCCCAATGTGTGCAGAATGGCTTTAAGGATAATTGCAGGATACCGCACGGTATCCGACAATGCAGCCTTAGTACTTGCCAGTGTCCCCCCACTGGATCTTTTAGCCCACGAAAGGAGGACAATGTACCTGAGGGTGACAGTACATAAACAACAAACTCTTCCCAAAAGGCAATCAGACAATATCAAAGTGGAGTTAAGAAACCATCTTCTGCCCCAGTGGCAAAGCCGATGGGACCTGGAGAACAAAGGAAAGTGGACACACAGCATCGTCCCTAACATCAAGAATTGGATCAGCAGAAACCATAGCACAATGGACTTCTACTTGACGCAAGCCTTCGCAGGGCGTGGAAGTCTCTAAGCACATCTATACAGATTTAAAATCGCTGAACGTCAGATATGCGCACTATGCCACGAAGAAGACGACGACGCTATGCATATATGATTGCAAAGCTTGGGAGGAAGAAAGAAGAAAATGCTACAGCAAACGCCTGCAAACACAGTCCAGACTATGCTGCAATCCAGAGACAACTGGAAGACAGGAGAGAAAGAGTGAGAGAGTGAGAGAGAGAGAGAAAGAGAGAGAGAAAATACCGTGTCGACCACCTGAAGAGGAAAGCTCATGCTCCTAACCAATTTTTTGAATTGCCTTATTTTACATGGCGAGACTCGGGCCATTAGGCCCGCTCTTCCGACTGACCACGCAAATTTCGCTACGCTCCTTTCGCCCACTAGCGGAGAAAGGAGGTATTTCTTGGGCGACAAAACAGGCAATTTAAATTTAGCTCAAAGGATCTTTTACAGGCAAGTAAATCTACTAACACGGCTTTACTTCCCCTCCGAAAGAAGGGGTACGAAGGACTTTTTCGCCCTTAAAAATCCACGGCTTCGAACGGGTTTCAAGCCGCCAACTTGGGTATAACAGTCCGATACGCTAACCATTACATCATCGCCGCCTACAAATCTTCTGCGAGAAGTAATGTCTCAACGACAGTCCCGTGCAGAAGATGCCATGGCTCAAGAGAAATAAGGAGGTTAGGTTTTAACCGTTATGCCATACTGAAGAGTCCGACATAAACGGCCTAACCGGTATGCGTCACGCATTTCTCCCTTCTTCGAAAACGGGAGAAAAATAATAATAATAATAATGATAATAATAATAATAATAATAATAATAATAATAATAATAATAATAATAATAATAATAATAATAATAATAATAATAAATTTGTCACACAAATACAGTATACGCCATGTATGACAAGTCAGGATATGTATATAATCATACAATGTATAAAATAGGTATTTCTAAAAATTAAATTCATAAATTAAAATTCTCGTAGTAAATACAATATTATAGAATACTAATTAATTTTGTAGATGGTAGTGTAACAAGAGTAAAATAAAAACAACAATAATAATAAAAAAAGGAAAGAAAGAAAAAAAGAGAAAACAAATGTCTTTATAGGAGATTTGTGCCTGGGCTGGGTCAGTCCTTTACATCCAACAACAAATTTGGGGGGGGGGGGTTCAAAACATGCAACAGAAAATGTGTACAACACACACCAACTCCACCACCACCGTTTTTAGATGACGAAAGTGTGAATATTTTCTGGGGAAATTCCCCAGAACATAATTCCGTTTTAGGTGCGAGTGAACATTCGCAAAGTATACCATTCGCAGTGTATCTAAGTCAGAATTTGACTTCAGAATGTGTATGACATAATATGACTTGTTAAGCATGTTGGTTAGATTTGTGACATGGGAATTTCATTTTAGATAAACTTGAATAGTAAATACAGTGAAAAGTTGTTTTGGAGCAATTTTTACAGGCATGTTTTTTATCATCAATTGGGATAGAGGCTTTTCTTCAGACAGTGGGTTCCAAATGTTTAGGGAAACAGTTTTACTGGTGTTTATTTTCCTGGAACCATTTTACTAGTGCCTCTAGGACTCTTTGTGCTTCTTTCTGTAGAACTTGTTGGGTATTTGCTTTAATGTTTGTTTCATCTACTAATAGGACCATTTTGCTCTTTTGTAGGGTAGGGACATGTCGTTGATGTATAATACAAATAGTGTAGGGCCTAGGAATGATCCTTGTGGTACTCCATAATTTATCAAGTTTGGGTAACAGTATGTGATGGTAAATAATGTCGAATGCTTTTGATAAAACCAGAGAACGGGAATTTCTTTATGATCTAGAGCAACAAGTATGTCATTTAGAAAGGTGAAAATAGCTGTGTCTGTAGACCTGCCATTTTTGAATCTATGATGGGCGTCTGTCAATATGTTTTTTGAATTGAAAAAAATTTTGAGTTTATCATCAAAAAAAGCTTTTCTAGAATTTTTGGGAATCTAGATAGTAAGGATATTGGTCTCTCATTCATGAGATTGTGAGTGTTGCCTTTTTTGAATAGGGGCTTAACTTTCTCTTTTTTGAGAATTTCTGGGAAGATACCTGTCATTAAGAAGTAGTTACAAACGCGAGTAAGCGGTTGTTTCATAAAGACATTTTGATGTAGTACATATATATATATATATATATATATATATATATATATATATATATATATGTGTGTGTGTGTGTGTGTGTGTGTGTGTGTGTGTGTGTGTGTGTGTTGTGGGCTTTCCTGTTCAGTATAGTTCCCACAGGTAATAGGTGGGAGGTGATCTGCGGTTGCAACGGAAGTTATACGTTGGCTGAGGAATTGGACTAGGAGAGGAAGTGTGAGAGTGACAGGTGTAGCCGTTGGGATAGGATCATGAAATGGAGGTAGTGGTGTGGTGGAAGGTGTAGATGGTGGGATAGATAGGGATGAGGTGTGTGGCTGCGCGGATGGAAAAGAGCTCAACACTTGTGTTAACATGGCATCATGATTCTGCTTGCCTATCTGATTTAGGTGACCATTTTTTGTAAATAAATTTTTTGAAAGACTGACAAGATCAAGCAGTGTATTTACTGTCTCAAGTGATGTTTTAAATGTTTGCCATTTTAATTTCATTGTTCGAGTTAATGTTGTGCCAGGGGGGCTAATGTCATGCCATTAGAGTGAGTGGCAGTCTCTAGAATTGTTGGGATATGTTCTTCAGGGTTAAATTTTCTGTCACGATTCTTAAAATAATATTTCCGTTCTACTGTAAGGAAATCGAAAAAGTAAGAAAATTTCAAAAAAGGGTACTTTGGGCGGCGATAGAAGCCAGCTGGGAAGATAATGTCGTAAGTCCGAATAGCTAGCCGAGTCCAAAGAAAACAGCAAAATAATATGAGAAAGTCTGTGCCATTCTGTAGGCCCACTAGTTACTTTCTCGTATACGTACGTATATACAGAGTAATATAGAGAGGGTAGTTTAGAATAGAGAAAATTATGTTATGCTGCAGAAAATCGGTTTCAAGTTTTCCACGGAAGTACACGTTTTGGGGTCCCCTGATACCGAAAAAGAGTTTTGTTTTCAAAATGTTCGGCCGTGTGTCTGTCCATATGGTGTATGTGAACAACACTAGCACCTAAACCTCGCGTAGGATTTTTTCCAAATTAAAGAAATTCCTGAGGCCTGAGTCGAAAATATTCGATTTTGAAAAACGTATATTAATTTTTGGGGGTACTTTAAATTAAGGACAACATTTTCAAATTTTTCAGTGTTCCAAATTTTAAAAAAATTCTGGTAGAGTAAAATTTCTTGTAAAAGAGTAAAATACGCTCATAAAGGTGGCATAGGTCCGATTTTCACAGATAACTGAATTTTCTGTAATGGCAAGAGTTTGAATTGTTTTCGGCGACTTCCTTCAGCTACAATAAGCTACATGAAGATATTTTTCCTTCATACAACTTCTTTTCTCCTTAATAAGTTCTTTCATTAAGGTCGTGCACATGTTTTGTCAACTTTTGCAGTTTTCGTGCAATATAGCCTGCAACATGAGTAATATTAAAAAATATCAAAAACTTATATTGTTTTCTAAAACGGCTCCAAATTTTTTCTTTAAACTTTTGGTAGGGTTAATGCTAAATGTGCTATATTACAAACGCCATATTGCCATATTCCGTTTGTTTAAAAAAAAAAGAAAATATAATGAGCAAATGATAATTGTTTTACGATAATTTATTTATTTCATTTAAAAAAAATTGGAAAAGATAGATATAATAAAAAAAAGAACTGGAAAAACGAATTAATGAAACTAACAAGGTACTTTCATTTAAAACTCAATCATTTTAGATATTAATCTATTGCACTTTGTGTAAGGCAATCGAGCTTCTGACATTTTACATTTTAGAATTGAACTTATGAAGAGAGTATTCATCATCATTGCGAACTTTTTAGGTGTAGACCAATGGTCTGTTCCTATTCTTATAGTAGTCCCCTAATGATTGATTATTAGTGTTTCTGGGCGCGTCAACTAATTATATTATTCCCGTAAGTGTAGAGCATGTTTTTGTTCGAGAGGTGGCGGTGGCCTTCCCCCGCTGAATGGCGAGATCCGGAGCCGACCTACCGTCGGCTAGTGGGATTTTCCCTTACTAGGTTATTCCCACCAGCAGGGCACCGCCCCAGCCGGGACAAGCTCTAAGCTCGCGAGCAGTATCCCGGCATATGTGGTACTGTAGTGCATTTTTGTGTTTGTGTAAGGGGTGAGGATTAGAGAAGGAAGAGGTAGGAAAGATCATGCGCGGTCCGTGGCCCGTTTGTTAGGGTGCTACTACGGCATTCGCCTAGTGTTGATCGGAGAAATCACGGAAAACTACCAATCAGAGCAGCCGGCAACTAGAATTCTCGATGGAATTCGAACTGACAAACTAGTGTCGAAAATCCTGCCACCGTTGGGTCTCGAACATAGAACCTCCCGGACAGAGGGACTGCAGTGACATCAGTTGATGCCCTGAGCCATCTCTACCGGTAGTAGTTCCCTAGCTACTGCCTAGGTATTCAAGCACCTCTTTTGGTATCCTGGTTGCTTACATCCTTTTTACGGTCTTGAAATTTCTTTTGATATTTTACCTAGTTTTCAGTGATGTTTTTGGTTTTCAATTTCTTATTTCATATTTCATCCTTCCTTGTCACTTTAATATTTGCCTTAGGTATCTCAATTCTGCTGCTTCAATTCTTTGTCTCTCTTTTTTTCAGTACCCTTGTTTCACTCCCTGAAAGTAGTGTTGGTTGGAAGAGATTATTCATTCTGCAAATTTATGCAGTGTATTTAACTTTAAATTCTGTTGAGTAAAGAATTGGTTTACATTGTTTTTCCAGAAAATTTTTTCTTGAAGTAGGTACACTTATTAAAAAAGCATTTCAAAGATAGCATTTAAAACATATGTAAATGCTGTTGCCAAACAGTGGAATAAGGTCCTCCAGTATTGCTTGCCGGAATAGCCATTGACAGTGAAATTTCAGTTGTGGATAGTAAATAAACTATTATTAATTTGGAAATCATTTGTCTAGTTAATCTAGTTATTTTATTGCAATTTCCTTGCAGTGCTCAAAAGTGCAATACAGTTAAACATAACTTGAATGTCGATACCAGAAATGTTTGATATCTCAAAGCACTTTTTCATTCCCTTCAGTAGTTTGTAGTAGTAAATTAATTTGTAATCACTTGAATATAGATAGAACTTTTTCTTTCTGGAGGCACTTTGAGATTAATTATTTTCTTAATAGATATTAAGATCTTGAGTTATTGTTCAGATTTCATATAAATAACCAGGTATATGATCATTGTGAATTTGTTTTGATTGTTTCTTTCTGAAATGAATATTTCTGAAATTTTATTACTTGGAAAATTTGTATTTATTCACTTAAAAGAAAAGGATTTACCCTGTTTTTTTCTGATTTAATTTTAATAAATGTGTGTCACTTTATTTTATTCAGTTATTTGTCATCCTTAGTCACTTTCATGGCAGGGTTCCGTCATTTCCTTCAGAATTCTGAAATAAATGATAAATTACCCCAGAACGGTTCATTGAAAAATATCACACAGAATAGTACATAAGCAATTTTTAAGTCTATATATCTCCGCTTTATAAATATTTCCACTACTCACCGAGACTTTGGCAACTTCTATTGACCATGTTTTGGTAAAATTGCAAATAATTTAAATATTATAATTTTATTTATAATTATATATTTAATATTATATTATTTATAATACTATAGATAATATTTATTATAATTTAAATATTATCTATAGTATGTGATCTTGATATTAGCTATCATTATGCTACTTTACACAATATTAATCTATTAAAAGTTGAAGACTTAGAAAAACTCCTTTCATTAAACATAAATTAAATTACAAAAAATTATTAAGTAAGCTAGTGAAATTGATTGGAGCAAATTTATAATTAAATTAACATGAACCTGGCGACACAAAATTTCATAACTGTGATAGAAAGTGGAATGTCAAACTCAAAACAGACAAATACTTTTGGAAGTAAAAATAAACCTAGGAAAAAGTGGATAACTAAAGGACTAATTAATCTTGTAGCATAAAAAATAATCTTTACAAAAAAGTAAAATCTAACCCAAATAACACTACTCTTTTAATAACACTGACTTTTAACCTACTGTTCAAAGTCATAAAAAAAATAAAAAAATTTTTTGCCAAACTTACAAGCTCTACTTCCGGGCTCTATCTAGCAAGTCCAATGTTACAAATGAAAGTATAAACACCACTCCATACTCAAACACCTGTCATGTAATGCTATTACCACTGAAATAGTTGAATCTCATAAATAAGGATTTATTTAACTATGCAGTAGACGTCAATCAGTTGTTCACGGTTTCATCCAATCAGGAGCTTGAACGTAGTGATGTCACTGTAGCGACATTTAAACAAAACCGCAACAGATGATTTACATCAAGTGCACGACTAAATAAATAGTACTATACTAACTCCAAGTATGATACTTCTGCAGGAACAACTTTCCCAAGAATTTCGATGTCAGTGTAATCATCTACAACTAGAGAAAATAATTCTGATAAAATAATTCAGTATGATAGGCGTGTACTGCGCTTAATTTTCTGCGGAAAATTTCCAATACATTTTCTCATGTCAACACTGATGGACATGCAAACTGGCCTTTTCTAATATTTCAATTCACTGCGTGTGAAGTCATTGCAAATATTTTCTTAAAAAATATTCATTTATGATCACTACATTATATCTAAGTTAACTAGAGCTTTAAAATCAGAAATAGCCATCTCCAGCTATGTTAAGTGACAGCTCTTTTAGGTAAAGTAAAATAAAAGTTTCATTATCATATACTAACATCAACCAACCTTCAACATAAAAATATACCTTTTCCTTATTTTTTTTATAGATCTAGACCTTTGCATGTCTTCATAAAGAAAGATGGTAACTGACAGTTTTATATATGAGAAATGGAAATGAAAAAATAAAATATTTGTCAAAGTGCTTATTGTTTATTTACCGATTCTCTTAAATTTTCATAACTTAAGGAGTTTGTGTAAATAATATAATTATATACAGTTCCTCAATTTCTTTCGCGTTCTTTCAGCATTGAGCACAGTCACAAGCACTGCTATCCAGGCTGGGCATCATTGTATACATAATTTAAAAAAAAAATGTAATATTTGAAAACTCAGGCACATAACTTCAGAAAATTCAAATAAAAAGGATTTTCCTGATCACTTCAGTGTAAGGCATATACAAACCACAATATTCATAAAATGCATATAAATGATATGTTGTAACATGTTTCAATTACTGGGGAATTGCCAAGGGACTGTTGCGAGAGGAACAATACGTATTCTGAAGTTGTGTGGCTTAATTCTCATGTTTTGTAAGTAGGAAGACTGGGATAAACTCAACTTGGACAACATTAACAATGTCTATCATTTCAACGCAATAATAATTATACACAATGTAGATAAATAATATCAATGATTCACATATGTGTAGGTAGTCTAGCATATACAAGATAAACAATTATTTGAATCAATGTTGCGCGCACACACACACATGTGAATATAGAAACATAATTATTGCCATTGTTCAAGCATTTAAAAATACAAGGTCCAAATATAATGTACTGGGAACACTGAAAATGTGTTTTATGCTTTTATTTTAATAAGGTCATGAGTATAAGAAGATTAATTATTTACATAGCACTTTGTAAGAAATCTCTCAAAAGGATGGCCAACATTCAAAACTTATTTATAACCACTGCTTTCACCACTCACTCGCACAGAATACATGCAAAACCATTGTCCATGTAGGTCAGTAAGTTCGGCAATTACTGCAAAATTTTGCCTCAAACTCACAAGTTCCTGTACTCAATATGTCAGTGAGACATTTGTAAAGCACATTCTGAAAGTCCTACTAAGCACAGCTCATTTAGGTGGAGATATATATCTTATACCTAAACCAATAATTATCAAGTTCATTTTGTGTACATAGGAGGGAGAAAATATAAAATAATATTTCATCTCACAAATAAATTAATGAACAAATAAACATGTTCTATACAATTCACAACAATGCAGATTAATATCTCGTAATTCAGAGAAACAATGAGACTATACGTCCTATACAAAATACAATTTAAAATTTGAATCGTTAGTTTCTAATTAAAACACTATTTAAACAGCATTCTTCAAACCCAATATAAATAAAAATAGCCTTTAGATGCTACTTGATTAATGCTTTATTACTTTCAAAGATACTGAAAGTTCAAACTTTATACTTTTCTGAAAAGTGTTACAAGCAGTCACCTTAGGATAAGAATACCTTTTTGTCTCTTTCATTTGCCACAAATGGAAGAGATGGGACTTTTTTTGGACAGCTTTAAAAGTAACAGATAATGAAAAATAATCAGTAATAACCCGTAGTGGTGAATACACTTGCTTAAACAAGTAAAGTAATGTTTGTGGTTAAACCTTCAAAATTCTTCCAACAAAATGGAATTCCTACAATTCCAAAACCAGAAGACTGTTGAAAATAATAGGTTTGTCAGATTGGATAAACGTAGCCTTGTCTCTGAAGGACAAATAATCTTTTCTCCACAGCATCTTTGTCTAAAACCAAGAAAATTGTATTACAATAATGAAATATTAACATAAGTATCGGAGGCCAACATTTAAGCAACAATATATTGGTAACTTACACTTTGTCAACAATGCACGATCTTGTTGATGACTAACTTGTTGTGACAGACTGTGTAAAAGAATTTGAGCAGTCTGATAACGATGAGAGCATTCTTCTGGATTTCCAAATAACTCATCCAAAGCAGCAGACTGACACTAAAAAAAATTATGCTGAATTAATTTTTGGCATTTACATCGTGATTGATTTACATTTGTAGTTAAATACTTCTTATGCTAAATGTAGATTACATGCATATAAGAATTGTAAAAATATAATTATAAGATGAGGTATGAATGTGACTTACCATTTGTATAGCATGATTATATAAAATTTTATCAGCAGTGATGTTTGTACTGCCAGGATCTACACCTGCTTTTTGTAATAGTCCTGGAGTGTTTAATTGTTTACAATCACTCAAGCACTGTCGGAATTTTGTATTTAGAAGACTCACCACTGAAACAAAATAGAAGAAACCCCTTACTGAGTCTCTTGTTTTGTTTTAATATTATGCTCAGTATTACTAAGAAAATAATGTTGATTTCTTTGGAAAGATTATCTACACATTTTTATTCGATAAAGGATATTCCCCATAATTGAGCTAGAAAGTAATCGTACACTTGCCAATACAAAGTTGTTTATTATAAAAGAATTTTTCTCCTAATGTTTATTGCATAGATATTTTTTGAAAACCATTTTTTCTAAAAATATAAAAGCCAGTTCAAATATATTTTTTCATTACATATTTTGTAATTTTCACAAAATATATTTATATAATATCAATTTTCTTCAATTTCATTACTTATTTTTTATGAAGAGAAGTATTTTCATAAAACTCTCTATTTTCCCCTACATTATACACACACACTACAGAGAAATGTGAGCAGCTACAGAAGAGATAGAGGAATGGAACCGTTGACTGAAAAATATCATCTATGGAATTCGAGAAAGTAAATCAGATACCCTTGCTGAGAGGAAGAGTGAAGACGTCTAGGAATTATAGAGATATTTCGAGATGTCAACTCCAAGCAAGAGCTACCTGCAAAAACTGAAGCCAACAATTTGAAAGCCATACATCTGGGAAAGTTAGATGCAGATAAATCTTGACCATTAAAGATATCATTGAAAACTGCGAAACTCACACAAGAGTTACTGGGAAGGAACAAGAACTTACCTCACATCATCTCATTTAAAAAGGATCAAAGTCCTTTGCAATGCGAAGAGATCAAGGAGTTGAGAGTAGAGCTGGCAAGAATACAACAGGACGACCCAAAAGCACCCATCAAATAGAGGAAAGGTACACTGAAAATCATCAGCGGTTGTCAAGCTTTTCAGCAGGAAAACTAGCACAAGCAATGGTACGCTATCCTACAATTTACTATACCAACATAACAAGCCTTTTACCAAAATTTGATTTGTTTCTACTGGACATCCAAGAATACAACCCAACAATTATAGCACTGATGGAAACATGGTTGAAACTGGACATTCAGGATCAAATTATTCATAAAGAGGGCTATAATATATTTCGTAGAGATAGAACCAGGGAGGAATTCTGATATAAGTACCGAGGGAATTCAATGGGAATTCAATGGAAATTCTTGACAAAATGGACGATGATGGAGATTCTCGTTATATCGACCTCCTTCACCATCACACAGAATTTCAGAAGTAGATACTGCTCTTTTAGATATGCTTCGTCAGGAGAATGATTTGGAAGACCTTACTATTAACCTTGGATACTTCAATTTTCCGTCGCTTCACTGGCTCCAGCCCAGCTTAGATTATATCCCACTTGTAGAAAGAGAGTTTCTTAAAACAAAGTTTCTTATTTCTCTCAGCTGGAAACTGATGGAACTAGGTTTCGGGATGGACGGAGATCAGCAATGCTCAATCTAATTATTACAAATGATGAATCAGCTTTATAGATTCCAGTCGTACGAAGTCCTGTTGGTAATAGTGATCATGCAGTTCTGTGCATTGATATGCAAATCGAATATTGCAATGCAGATTACTCTAATCAGAACCGCAAGGAATACTGGGATTAAATTTCAAGGACATGAAGAGGATGTGAGAGATCTTCTCACCAGAACGTGTCAAGGAACTGGAAAGTAATTGGATGATACTTATATCAGGAATTATCAACGCCTTAGATGCTCACTCAACTATTCAAAATGAGTTCTGAACAAAAATAAACAATGGATTACTAAGAGAATACAACAACTTATACACAAAAAGAATGACTCTGGACTAAATTTAAACCCATCAATTGTCAATCACAATACAGGAAATAGAGTTACACAATACAATATCAAATGGAGATTTGTGCTCACAGGAAAAATTATGAACAAAATATTGCTAAGGTCAAGGGCAAGCATCTGTACTTGTACATCCTCAAACAGATTTCTTCCGAAGTTTCTATCCCACCTACCTTCCAGAAAGAGGATGGGAAAATTGCTTTTGATCCTAGTGATGTCTATGAGGTCTTTGCAGAAAATTTTAAAAACTTCTACACATTGGAACCATATGATTCTCTCCTATATTCCACCTTCTTCTGAGGAAATATTGGAAAACATTGCCTTACATGTTATAGATGTTTACAATCTGTCAAATACGCCCTCGTATCGCTAGATCCTAACTTTTCTGCCGGTCCACCTCTCTTACTGAAAGAATGCGCACGAGAACTTGCTCCATCTCTATATAAAAATTTTCTGAGACTAACCTTGACTCTGGAGTATTGCCGATGGACTGGAAAACGCTAATATTACACCAGTTTTCAAGAAAGGTTGTACGCTAGATCCTGCTAACTACAGGCTCATTAGCTTGATCAGCTCAATATGCAAGGTCTTTAAGCAGATTCTGGCAGACAAGATACTCAACTTTAAGAACTGAACGCATAACACCGCACCAACATGGTTTCTTTCAAGGGAGATTACAAGCCCACCATCTTCACTGCAAGACTGAACAATGGATTTAGATAATAGCAACTCTACAGATATCATCCACCTGAACATCTCCAAAGCTCTCAACAAGGTACTGCACTGAAGATTGCTTCACTAACTTGCTCACTTTGGCAAAAGGGGGATGCTTTTGCATTGGATAGTCTTTCCTTGAGGATCATGTTTTTGCATAAGAATTGGAGAAAATAAGTCATCACTGAAGAGAATCAACAGTGGAGTTCCCCAGGGCTCAGTATTGGGACCAATCTTATTCATCCTCTATACCAGCAACCTGCCTATTGGTAATCTCTCCCACTTCAAGATGTATGCAGATAACACTAAATTCTTCGCTAACCCTCTGGTGAATCATCTCCACCTTCAAGAGACTTGAATAGTTTATGAGTAGTCAAGAGTTTGAATGTTACCCCTTAATGAAACAAAATGTATGGTCATGCATATTGGAAGATCCAACCCAAAGCGAAATCACCAAATAGGTGAAAGAACTTGTCTGAAATCAAGGTCATGAAGGATCAAGGGATTATGATTTCTAACGACCTCAAATGGGAAAATAATGTGAGTAACATCACAAAAAAGGCAAACAAGGCTATATTTACATTGTGCAAAGCCTTTAACACAATAAGAAGTGAAGTATTCACCTCTCTATATAGAACCCATGTTCTCCCAATAGTTGAATTTGGCATCGCGATTTGGAATCCTTACTTTTTTAAAGACTTAAATATGCTGAAAAATGTACAAAGGAGAGCCACACTTATCCCTACAAACCTCAAGAACATGACTTATGATCAATGACTAACGAGACTAGGGCTTCTGACTCTTACTGCTAGGAGACAACGCGGCGACATGTTTGAAACATTCAAGATCTTGCATGAGCATTACAACCCCGATCTTAGTAGCATTTTTCAACACTCTGAAAATCTATAATTACAAGTTCTCAGAATGAAGCTTATAAAATCTAGACATAATCTAATGCAGTACAAGAACTTTATAGGCAACCAAGTTGTCGACACCTAGTCTTCGAATATTCAAAAGAGCTTACGAGGAAGGACATGGACTTCATTAACATGCGGACTCTGTTCCTCCTTTTGAAGAATTGTGTCAATTATTGTGATATTATGAGATATTTACATTTACACGTGATATGAAACATTGTGATACGCCAATAATAATTAATAATGTCAGCGCCAATTTGGGCCATCAGTACATTTAATTGTACTGTTGCCTCTATATTACTTAAAATAAATAAATAAATTATTGGTGAAATCTAGGTGTGAAAAGTATGCGATGTGTATTAGAAAAGTATGTCCTGACCTTTAACCTTAATTTCTGCAAATCTTTGATGATTGCTGATATGTTACACTTCAATGAAAATGTAGCATGATGCAGTGATTGATTGTTGGTAGTAGATATTGCCAGTTTCCGCGATTACTAATATTGCATCTAGTGTAACTCAAGGTGCGTATCACCTTGCCTGTATGCACCGTGGTCTGGCTGCTAAACTATGGTTCTGGATAACAACAGATGAAGCTTTTACTACTGACAGTAAAGATGTTTGGTGCAAAGTGTGCATCAACTTGTGCTTTCCAAATGACTTTTAAAAGGTTTGTATTATTTTAAAAATTTGTTTAGGAATTTTTTATAAATGTAATTTTGTATTATGTAAATTATATTTTATATTTAAAATATTTTAATTTTATATATTATATCACATTTTACTTATTTATTACATATTCTTGCAGTTTTCATTACATATTTATGTACATATTTTGAGGTTTTATTCTACAGGTCTCTAGACATAGCAGTGAAATCTATTTTCAGAATATACGTGAAAACGTAAGAGATTAAAAATTTATTTTTTGAATCATATCCACAAGAACGTTGTTTGTAAATCTTGTGTGAGCATTAAACAAAATATAGTCATAAAATTGTCTTTTCATGATAAGTATTTTTCTCCTTTTTATTAAAACTTAAAAAACGGTTGTATCCTATGGATATTTAAAGACAATCAAAGCATTCATTTATTTCAAACAAATATTTTATTATAATCAAATTCACCAAGACCACAAATATAATAAAATATTTGGTTTAAATAAATGAGTAACTTGGATGTCTGGAGATATCCTGAAGATACCAATGCCCTTTAACATACCATATTGACAATTTTTATTAAAAATGCTATGAAATCCATAATCAATATCAGTGTATTATTTTTAACTGTAATCATGAATTTACTACACTAGTTGTGCTACAACAGCACATACTTTCTTGCATCATTTGTAACTTTTGCACCAAAATTCAGATAGAGCAACATTTTTACACAAGCACTTCGCAATATCGAAAAATTTAAAGAAAATATTTGGAGCCATTTTGGAGAACAACCTTGTTTTTTAGTTTGACTTTATGTTATTAAAAATTAGGCAAACAATTCTATAATTTAAAAAAAATGACCTTGTTTATGATGAAAATATGACCTAATTTTAAGATAAAACTATGAAGAACAGATATCAATCAGAAGAAAAAACTAAATCCCCCAAAAACTTGGAATTTTTGGAATTTTTAAAAATCCAGTGTGAATGATGAAAGTGGAACCTGTGCCATTTTTATACTTTTATTTTTCTTCATCAGAGAAAAACAAGGAAAAAACTTGGACACATTTTGAGAAAATTCTAAAAATGCCTTTGGAGCTACATGTTAAGTGCCTCCAAAAATCGAACCTATTCATTTCAAATTTGAACGGCCTTGAGTTTGGCCAAATTGATCGAAGAATGTTTTAGTAATTTCATCATTTATGAAAAATAAATGAATAATCACAAGTAAATAATAAACTTTGGCTTTAGACTGTACATCAGCACAAACACAACAAGTACCATTTTTTACTGATGCTGAGGGTTGTAGCTGGCCAGCTCGAAGTTGCTGTGTTGCTAGATTCAGCCCTGAGCTCAGAAGCTGCAAAGCACGAACCAATAACACCAACTGTTCTGCCCGGCGGCTACCTTCACTCTGTTGACGCACATTGCCACTAATACTCTCTGTTAGAGATGCTAATGGAGCTGCTCGTGATGCTGCCAGTTCAACCACACAATCCGACAAAGCCAATACAAAATTTAATTTGGCTAATGTTTCATTATGTTCACGCTGTAAATAGAGAACATTTTTAACTAAACAATTATATTTCTCATTACTTCAGAAAATTCTATATCCAATTTTTTGATCCCTTACCTCTAACAATGTTTCTTCTGGAAGTTCAGGGGCCACAAAAGTGATGGGCCCTTCCAGAGATGGAGCTGGAGCATCGTGAAACATTCTTTGAAGACCTCCTGCTTCTGTTACAGAAAATGGAGACAAGTCTACTTGAATTACTTCATACCACAGTTCAATTTTGGTACTTTCCATTTTAAAAGTGATTACCCATTACATGTTCACATGTCTCCATTTCTCCTGACTGACTCTATTTAGCAACAAACATAGATATATTTAACACTTTTACTTGCCATTACACTGTGTGCACATTGTGGTATCTCAGATGTTTTTGACTTTCATTTAACAGCTTACTCGTACTTATTCTTATAAAGCCCATCAGTGTTTGTATGTATATATGTATATATATATATATATATATATATATATATATATATATATATATATATATATATATATATATATATATATATATATATATATATATATATAAAATGATCCCATAATGTATTACGAAATCTGTAAATATTAAACATTACTTGATTTTTTCGATTCACAATTCAATTCGATTTACTTTATTTAGCATGAGAATTAAACAACAACAACCCTATGTACATCTGATTCCATTTGATAGTGATTCTCATACATTCCTAAACCCTGATCATCTGAAAAAGAATTATATGTTGTCTCTTTTAACATGTCCTCAATGTGGGATATCTTAAAAAAAAAAAAAAACTTGCCATTTTGCCTTAGATCAACAGAAACAACCTGCCTAAGCCCATGCTGTCCACAATGTCGGTTTCATTTCTGTTGTTTAGTTATGTTCACATTTTGATGTAGTGGTAGAAAAAGGCAAATGATTACCAGTTGATGATGGTCAAGTTTCCTATGAAACTCAAATAAGAGCAGAAGGTGAGATAGCCATAACATGAAACCAAGAGAAGCTAAGACAAAAACAACAGCACTGAACTTGGACATGGCCCGCTGGGACCAAAAAAGCAACTTGTGTTGAGCTCAGATTTGAGAATTAAGGAAAATAAATCAATAAAATAAATAAGATATTAAATTATAATATCCAATATTTACCAAAACAAAATATGAATTCATGTCATTTTCCAGCAAATATTAAAAATTGTAATTCTCATGTAATTTTTAGAATGTTTTGAATGCTCTATCTAAATCTCCCATGTCTAGTGTACCCTGTTTGGGAAATTATAAGGCAGTGCATAAACTATTTGAACACAATAGCATAAACATTCTCAGTTACACACATAACAAATACACTCAATTGCCAAGCAATTTGTAAATTCTGATGCATACAAACCACCATATCTATTCCCAAGTATCTCAATCTCTATTTGACAATTTACCACAAATCCTCTTCAAAGAAGTATTTAGAGCTGCCAAAAAATCATTTGCCCCTTTACATGCTACAAACAAATTTCCAATTGCAAGTTATTTATTTTACAAGTATGCATACTATTTAATACCTGATATCTCAGGCAACGTCATAGCCCTTGTTGCAAATGGCATCACTGGAGACTGCCGTAGATTATTATTGTCACTCAAACGTGTAGGTGATCCTATAATGGGTGGTAGGCAAGCCAAAGGACCACTTAAGAGAGGCGAGCTAGTTCCTACATTAAGAAAAAAGAAAAAAAAGAAGCATTTATACCAAAATAATTTAACAATTCCTCTGATAATATTCATAAAACCTTATAATTCGATTGGTGTTCAAGTTACCTGAGCGTCTGAGGGGAGAACTTGTAGGTGTTATCTTACCCGCAGACACTGGAGACACCTGCCAAGTGGTGACTGGGGGTGGTGTCTCGCATGAGCTGCCAGATGCAGAGCGCCGCCTTCCTCCACTGGGAGGAGTACCAATCATGAACTGAACCTATAAGAAAAGGGTTTGTTTGTTGAAAAGCAAACTGACTTGCATCAGCAGTAATAATTTGACTGCACTTTAACCTTTAATTAGCTATATATAACTTAAATTTTCAAAAAACGTTTAATATTTCTCAATTAGTCTCATGATCATTGAGATCTAAAGCTCTTTTCTTTTTTTATTGTCCATTATAATAGTTAATTGAAAAGTTAATCTTTCTGATAGCTTTGTACAAAATAATGTCCTCTTAGGACAGCATTCAATCTTGTTTCCTTGCCAACTGCACACAAATACCAGAGCATACCTGGGCAATTCCACACAAGTATGAATTCAGTTTTTTTTTTTATGACTGCCACAACTTCTAGACAACGTGGCTTCTTCAACATTTGCCTCCCCAAAATGACAGAAAAACAATCCTGAAGAACCTAACATGAACCAATTTTATCCATGGCAAGTTTTCAAGAAAAGTCTGCAACATCCACTATAGTTTCTTAATTGGGTTTCAAATTTGGAAAGAGCAGTTCTTGAGTACACTATTCAATAAAAAAGGTTACATGTAAGAAATTTTATTTACAAAATTATTTACACATTCATATTATTCCTATCAGGGTATTATAGTTTGCAGGCAATGTTATTTTGATGTTTCATTAAAAATCCGGAAAGAGTACAACAAAAGTCCTAAAAATTGCCAGGAACTATCAGGAACTTCAATACGAAGACAGAGACAAGAAATGATATTACTCACTTTAGAACAGAAGAATCAGTGATCTTACTATAGAAATATACAAAATTATAAATAGACTCTACAACACCCCACAAATTATCCCTCTATTTCCAAGTTCAATGGATACCAGACTAAGAGTAAGAGACCCTCTTGGAAACCGAAGGAGGGGGGAATCAAAACAAGACAATACATGCACTGCTCTTCCAGCAAATTATACTGAAGTGGGAACTATTGACTATTTAAACACTACCCGGAAATGAGAAATGTTATAAAGCAACAAAAAAGTTTGCATAGTATGTTATATAATACAAAATATGTGTATAATAGCTTCTTGCTGCTGCCTTTGTGAAAAATAAACATTGCAAAGGGTTTGGAAATTTTTTTCAAATGTATTAAGAGAATCCAATTTTACTTGCAAAAATAAGTTGAATAGTTATCAGTTTTAACATCTGTCAACTAAGAAAACGCCCCTAATTCCTTTCAAACTCTCATTTGATTCTTCATAGCCAGAGTTCGTGGGATATGCCTTACAACATGGCAGATGTCGATGCTAGCGAAACACTGGCAACATTGTGTTATGTTCCCCATGCTACTCTTCAGTTTTTCTTTCCTTACAATTAAATTTGACAAACATTGTTTCTAGCAGATTATATGTAAACTATATATAATAATTGTGTCTCCTTCGCAGACATACAAAAAATTATACTTAAGCCAAGTAAAATCACAATACAAAATTTGCTCTTGGTTTAATACTGACCAGCTACTACTTCAAGGGAAATTTAACACTCAGAACTGTCAATGAGTTCTGATGCAATGATTATTAGATTGAGATTTAAAGGTGACTTCATTGGCACCTATGTCAAAAACTAATATTTTCAGCATTTATTTTGTGTTACACTCCATATAATATACATGTGAAGTACGGGTCCATGTAGATTTCATTGGTTTATTAGTTTCTTTGTAAAGAAATATTACACAAATAAATTTTAGTACCTTGATCACGCCATGATTCAATACAGCTCCTAAGATCTCATCAAAACAGGTTGAGAACCAATTCTGAAATGATGCATTTGTCCACAAAATTCAGCATTGGAAATTAATGATGATTAAGGTTTAAGGGTGCTTCAACATCTAAGAGCAGTGTCCATTTGAAATTTATTGCAAGAATGTGGATGCACTGTCACAGTACTTAACTAAAACATTTTAGAAGTGCACAGAAAATAAGAGTACAGAAAAACAATGATATATATTCTCCAACAAAAAATGAAAAATTTGGCACAAAAGGAGCTAGGTGAACACTAAATCAGGTAAGTAAGTGCCTTGTTAATTGGCCTTGGTTTTCCTCTATCAGATTAGGCTATAAATTCCATTTTCCTGCATAAAGCAAAAGCTTACAATGAGAGGATTCATCACCACCTAGAGAGGCAGCAAGGCCTTGCCTTTGGTGGCTTCCTCTTCTGTACATTACCACAGAGCACATGAGTGTGCTTCACAGTAAGATCTTTTTCTGCAGCATTTGCAGGTAAGGGTAGATCACTGTGGAGAAGATATCCATGGGAGAATTGACAGTGGCCAATATGAACGCACATAAGAATTATCTCCTTGTACCTAGATGATGAAGCCCAAGGCTTAATAGATCTTTATTTTCATGACATCAAAATCGAAATTCTGCTTCTCTGTTTCTTGCCTTCCTTGAGAACAAAACATTTCGCAAACAACTTCTAGTCTGGATGCACAAGGATGTCTTAACTCTGGTTTTCTTGTGGCCAACTGTGCTGCGTGGTCAGCTATTTCATTCTGTGTTATTCCTGTATGGCCAGGAAACCAACAACAACGAAAAGTAATGTTGCAACATTAGACGATTTATTTTATGTTGGATACTCATTGTCAAGGAGTCACAAGAAGAGAAGGTTGAAATGGATTCAAGAGCACTTTTTGAATTGCTACACTCCACTACTTTGTGTACTGACACTGTATTTTAGAGCCTCAAATACAGCATATTTTTCTGCAGGAAGAACACTGCACAACTCAAAATGATACTTTCTTGATGCTAGGACAGTAAAAGGCACAACCTACAATGTCATTTCGTGAGGAACCAATAGTGAAAATGAAGCTGCGGCTGGGATGTGAGCATTTTATCTCCTGAAATTGTTTTAGACGTGTACTAGGTGGTAGTGTCATTTTAAGAAGGTTGGACAGTCTAAGGGCTTTTATGAGCCAGAGAAGTTTTCAAAGGAAAACAGAACTTTGATAGCGTTTTACATGAGTTGGGAATTATAGGAGTTATAAGTTAACTCTAGAACCCTGAGTGAGTGTGCGAGTGTGTGTATGTGTGAGTGAGTGTGCGAGTGTGTGTATGTGTGAGTGTGTAAGAGTGTGAGTGAGTGTGTAAGAGTGCGAGTGAGTGTGTAAGAGTGCGAGTGAGTGTGTAAGAGTGCGAGTGAGTGTGTAAGAGTGCGAGTGAGTGTGTAAGAGTGCGAGTGAGTGTGTAAGAGTGCGTGTGCGTGTAAGAGTGCGTGTGCGTGTGCGTGTGCGCGCGCGCGAGTATGTGTGTGCGCGCGCGCGAGTATGTGTGTGCGCGCGCGCGTGTGTGCGTATGTGTGCGCGCGCGCGTGCGTGGGTATGTGTGTGTGCGCGCGCGTGTGCGTGGGTATGTGTGCGCGCGCGTGTGCGTGGGTATGTGTGCGCGCGCGTGTGCGTGGGTATGTGTGTGTGCGCGCGCGTGTGCGTGGGTATGTGTGTGTGCGCGCGCGTGTGCGTGTGTATGTGTGCGCGCGCGTGTGTGCGTGAGTGTGTGGGCGCGCGTGTGTATGTGTACGCACGCGTGCGTTTACACGAGTACTTGGAAATCTTCAAAGGACACTGGGTACCCCGTACTGCCTAGCGTGTGAGAAGAATCACTATAACCGAACCTCCTCCTCCAACCTTTCTTCGGAACTGCCTATAGGCTTTACATCGCGGAGAGTGGAATAGTGACCCAGTCACATCAAGTTGATCAAGTGAGATATCATGAGATGTCCCTCCTGGAAAGGTTTGCTGCTCACTCTAATTATTTATAAAGATGATAAAGAAATTGACAAATTAGTTCATTTTCTGTTTCTTCTGCTGTATTCACTTATAGTTTCCTCACCTAGAAATATTACAATAATAATATTATAATAATAACAACAACAACAACAATAATAATAATAATAATAATAATAATAATAATAAAAATAAAATAAAATTTTACAACTGGAGTTCAAATAATACTCGCACCCCAATTTTCAGCTAGCAGTTATTGAAAATATTTTCGGGTTATATACAGTAAGTTTTGTTTCATTTATCATAAGCCGGTTCAGAATGGTGGAGGAAAAATGTTTTGTCATGATTCTGTATATCTCAATAAATCTTACAACAATTGAAGTGCTAAGTAAATGTAATTTGATACAAACGACTGAAGCCTTTCACGTGTTTTGATCAGTATCACAATACTTACCACCCAAAACCACAATTTCAAGAGCATCAATTCTACAAATTTCCACATAATTGGATTTGAAGATCCAGTACAATAATGTCATTAATTTGCATGAGTTATTGGATTAAGAAAGTGAAAAACAGTTTGAACCACACAAATTCACACTAAAAAGTATAAGTAAGAAAGTTCAGACTTACAGAAGGTGGTGAAAGGGAACTCAGATCTGGTGGTGCTGTCCTGGAGTAGTCTCCTCCTCGCTTCATGCTGATTGGCTGAGATCTTGGTACAGTGCTCTGCATTGCATGAAGAAAAAAACAAGGCATGATTTAGTTTAGGCCATAAAATTTAATTATAATAACATGAGATGCAAAAAATTTAATAATAAAACAGCATGAGAGGAGGGATAAGACACATGAAAGTATTTATCAAAATTATTCTGTGATCATACCATGCAAAAGTTTAAGATTACTAGAAATTTTGCTATCAATGAAGAAGGTAGAAGAAAAAAATGTATATATACATTTATTTTCCCAAAAATCACTAGCCTACCTTGGTCGGAGAAGGTAATCCATCGTTAGAGTGCAACTGCTGATAAACATTTCTCTGCGTTGGAACTGGAATAGGTTCCGATATGGGCAGAAAGCTAGGTCTAGGTGGACTTGCAATAGCCATACATGGTCGAAATACTTTCCCTCTGAAACAGTTACAGAAAGTTTGGATTTTTCAGAAAAGTGTTATTTGTAGCACCTAACATAAGCTGAACATAAGCTGCTACATCAAAATTTACACCAGTTTACAATGAGCAAAACAAAATCGTATTCATTTAATGAGAAAATGGATTTATCTTTATAAATAAAATAAACAGTTCAATTTACAAGGCAGGTGAGTAAGAAAATCATTTCTTACAAAATTGAAGTCAATAGGAAAATTATTCTCACTCGGAATGAACCTGAATAATGCATATTTTAAATTGGTGGAAAAAATTCTTTGGACTCTATTGTACAATATGACAGTGAATAATGAAAGTATAAGTAAAAGCAGAGTAGTTATAATCAATTGGCCATGTCTGATGTATGAACACCATAATATTTACTATTTCATTCATATTTATTATCCTAATTACTACTTATCCAATATTTAAAGCACACACTTTTAGGACATAATGCCAGCTTGAATAAAATAATTTATTTACTTAAATAATAGACAAAAACAAAGATTACACAATAAATACCAAGTAAATGGTAAGGACTGAAGCAAACTAACTGACAGACATTAAAACATCATAAAAAGCAGCTACTCAAATCAACAAAATGTTCTCCCACCCAGAAAGAAAAATAGGAGACACAAGATAACCTACATTTTGACTTACAATCACCATTGGGAAATCAAGGCAAATGTTGTCACTTGGCAAATACAATTTACAAAAATACAGAATACATTTACAAATGTCTGAAGCAAACTAACTGATAGACATTAAAACATTAGAAAAGACAGTTACTCAAATCAACAAAATATTCTGGAAGTCATTCTGGAAGAACAGCGATGATAAAACAGCACATACTTTCTGGGATTATTTCTAAATTTGCAATTTTTGATAATTCAGAGAGATTACCGATGCAAGACCTGCACTATTCTCTCAAGTGTCCCTTGTTCTATCCGTGGAAAATTTGGAGCAGTTTTTGTGGAAATGTTTTATTTATAATTTGCATTAACTTCAACCAGAATTTATGTGAAAACCACGTGTTTTTTCAAAAAAAATTTTTTAGAACAGATCTCATTGAAGACAAAAAAATCTGTCTTCATTATTGCACTTTGGCCATGTTAAGTTTTTGCAATTTTCAAAAATGCAGAGTTCACCAGAATTGAGACGAGTGCCACTTTTCTTTATAGTTCTTTGAGATTAATGGGGAGAAAATTTAAAGAAAAAACTTGGAGGAGATTGAGAAAATTTTTTAAAACATATTTTACGCCATATTACGTGAAAACTATTCATTTTCAAAAAAATGTATTTATTTCAAGAACAAATATCATTAAGATAAAACATCTTCAATACTGTAGTAGTAAGAAGACGGCGAAATAAAGAGCGAATGCAATTTTCGAAAAATTAGGCATTTCAAAGAAAACACGACCTCTGCCATTCTTTTAAGCGTCTTTTACACTATCTAAAGACATTTAATACAAAAATAAGGAACCGTTTTGAGAACATTTTAAAAACGCAAATGAGGGTTCATATATATCTTATGTGTATTCAAGTATCCCCCAAAATTAAAATATCCGTTTCAAACCCAGATGGTATCGAGTTCCTTAATATAGATCAGGATATATCACTTTTAGAGAATATCAGCTGAACGGTTAGGAGCTAGCTTTCACGTCAGACACCTTTTTTTGGGTCTACATAGATGAAACGCGTCTCCTAGCTTCTTAAGGAGTGTTGAGCGCACCGTGGAATAATCCTCCGTATTTTTTTAGTGGGAATAATCCTCTGTTATTATTCACACATGGTCCTCTTAAGGACCGCTGGGTAGTCGTCACGTCAGTCGAGAATTGGGAAGGAATGAGGATAGGGGTAAGCTTTAGGACGCTTCACAGGGGTTGGACTAGCCCCTGTTAAGCATGCAAACGCGTTTTGTCGTAACAAATGTCACATGAAGTTCTATGGCGATTCTACGGGAATCGTACGTGGAACCTCAGTGGTGCTTGCCTTTGCAAGCGACTTCGCCAACGAGCCACGATTTTCGGTCTCAAGGTCGCACAAAACATGGTTTCTGAGTACACAGCGCGTAAATTAATACACATAAGAACAATATTTATCCACGTTGTCGTTACCAGGGTCCGGCAATAGGAGTTTTTCTGTCGAAAATTCTACGTTTGCAAGCCCATGATTATAATACTTTCTCTTTATAGTAACAGCGAGAAAGAAATATACTGGAACAAGGTAACCAGAAAGGTCTTTATTTTAACTAACAACCCGCATTTGGTGCTAATTCGTTATTTCTTTCATGCTAGCAAACACTTGGTGGGTCAGCGCGACTGTTAGTAAGTGCTGCGCGGCGGTTGCTCGACTGTCAGCCTGCTGCGCGGCGGTTGCCGAGTGGCTGTAGGCTAGTGTGACGGTAAGTTTGATATCAGAGAGTTGGTGTGTGACAGGGTGTCGATGTAACACTATGATTTGTGACTGGCTGAAGACGTGACAAGTGTGTCTGGGTTTTGGCATGAAGAAACTCCTCACATGCAGTCTCATTCCTGTTCATCGGATATATGATATTTCTCGACACCGTACTGGTCTTCATCAGAACTATACCATAGCTATATTATAGTTAAAGGAGAAATGTATACGAGGCACGTCCAGAAAGTAAAGAATACAAAGGCTGTGTAGGCCACTGGAGAATATTTTTTTCAAAGTTGTCATCCATATCGTATAGACTGTTTCTTAATGGCCATGATGAGACATCGAACTCGTTACGAAATGTCGCGGCAGCTAATCACGTTATCCAGTTCGTCGCTCGCTTGCTTCACGTATTACCGCAGAAGTGAGATTCGTTCATTTCTTTCCTCGCGTTGTGCAATGAACCGGCGGCTAGTATCCACATAGAGTAGAGATATATCTCTACTCTATGTGTTGTATCTCTCCTCTATGAGTATCCATTGCCAGCTTGTGGAAACCTGTGGATCCGAGATAATGAATCGTCTGTTACCAAATTGATAACACTGGTGCAGTGGCGCCATCCCCATTCGCCAACACCAAAAAATTCGACATCAGAGAAAAATGATGGCTTTTTGGGACCGGAACGGGATCTTGTTGGTCGATTTCATGCCATAAGGGGCCACCATTAATGCTGCTGCATATTGTGTGATCCTAAAGGAGTTGATACAAGAAATCAAAGACAAAAGAAGAGGATGTTATCTCGTGGGATGCTGGCAACGCCAGACCCCATACCTCCCGGCTTGCTCAGACCTACTCGCGTCGTTTGGATGGGTCATTGTGACTCACCCATTCTACTCCCCTGAGCTGGCACCCTCGAATTATCGTCTTTTCACCAAACTGAAGGAGTTCTTGGGTGGACAGCGACATTCTAATGATGAGGTCATGGAGACAGTGAAAAAGTGGAGCGTAAGGTATACCACGACGGTATACAAAAGTTGGTGCCCAGGCTTCAAAAGTGCATTGACCTCAACGGAGATGTGCCAACATATTTTGGGACTTATCGTGTAAATTTCATTAAAATATAATTGTTATTCGATTTTTAACAAGTGTTGTATTATTATTTTCTGGATATCTTTCGTAAATAAACTAGCAGTGCTACCAGTGGTATGTCCCCACCCCAAAAAAACCTGGAGTTTTCGTTTATTACTTTCCTTTATTTCGCAAAATTGATATAAATATTTACGTTAAAATTATGTATTGAAACAAAATTGTATAGTACCATATACACGCTATCGAAGAACTTAACCCTCATTTCTTCATTAAACGATAGACTCAACATTCGCAATGCTTTTTGGTAATCTAACTCTTGCGAATGTTGAGGAATTACTGTATTGCAATTTCTGTCATAGTAGCACCTCGGTCAAAATTTGAAATCTCATTCAATAAAATTCAAACGAAGAGCCTCTGGTGCAAATCTGCATTTATTTCGATTGTCAGGAACAGTAGTCATTTCTTACTTTCACAAAAGAAACATGAATAAATGTAACTGTTACAGTATTTGCAGCATATAATCCAGAAAAGCATGGATAATTTCACACGAGCATGCCTTGATTACATTGAAGTTGCTTTTAATTTTTGAATACCATTATCAGCTGTCAAAACGTCAAGTAAACAAGTGTTTGTTCGTTCTAAGTTAAATTTATTACATTCCTTCAATCTATTTCATTCATAAGATTGTTATCTACTTCATACATCAGCACGACCGACAATGGTATGAATTCGAAGAATTTAGGCCCATTCACAATGCAAACAAAGGTAAGCATAGCGTTAAAATAAAACTTAGGAATTATTCACAACGCGCTCGCATAAGCATAACACCTACGACGTTATAATTTAAGAGCTTGCCAGCTTCAAGCTTCTGTGCTTATGCTTAAGTAAGATAAGAAATGAACCAATCACAGTCCGTTAACTCAAAATCAAGAACCGAAGTTGTTAGACGAAGTAACGCGAGATGGGCCATGGACACAGTCGATAGCTCGAAATTTATTCTTACCAATGTCTCACAACCAATAGAAACTCTTTATTTTTCTTATGTTTATGTTAGACATGGTGAATACTTCTATCACTTATGTTAATGCTTACGTATATGCGTTATGCTTATGTTTACGTTTGCATTTGAATTGGCCTTTTTGTGTTGCCATTTTGCGAAAACAATTAATTCGAATAATGGGAAATAAAAAATTACATCGCGTCCAACGAAGCGTCTGAAATTCGAATTTACAATTTCGATTTTTTTGTTGCAATTATTCGAAAAAACACAGTGCACCAAAAATGGAACCATAACCACTATTTTTACAGTTCTTTGCTATACACGAGGGAAAATTTTAAACAAATTTGGAGTAGTTTCTAAAAAAATATTTTACAATTGCGCATGTGTGACGCAAAAATATATTTTCGGACAATTGAACATGATTTAATTTGAAGATGTTTCTGATAAACACATTTCATTAAAAAACATCTTCAAAATTGTAGTTGTAGGAAAACACAGCAAAAATTGTGAACTTTTGCAATTATCAAAAACTAAGGGATTTTAACGAAATTGGCCACTGCACCACTCTCTTAACCGTCCTTTTCGCCATCGAAAGTAAAAAATGTAATTAAAAAAAAAGTGTCATTTGTTTGAAAATTTTGCAAATGTCCCGGTGGCTTCATGTAAAGTACCCCCCAAATTAAAATAACTTTTTCAAATTGCAGGGACTGCGCCATCAGCCAGATCAATTGAGGAATATCAATAATTCATTAATGTATTGAATTGCGCTTATATTGAAGTATTTTAAAATGCAGACTTGTTCTTACAGCTATTAGATATCGAGCTCAATTCTTGTTTAGTTTGAAAATGACCTCTGTTAGTATCTTTCATACACTACCAACTTTTTTGGATTGATCATTTCAATGATCTCTCAGTCTCCCCTCGTCCCGCAAGTCTCCGCGCTGCAAAACGAAGGCCAACTTCCCCAAAGGCAACAGATGCAAGGGCAGCTACAAGAAATATTGTCCGTTTAATTTAAAATCACAAGCCAGAAAGTCACATTTTATACTCAAAATATTGTCAAAATACTCTCGTATAATACATTATTGTATTTCGCTTTTTACGATTTATCCATTGGTAATGAGAAAATATCCAGTTTCAGTTAAAAAATTAGACAATTAAATTTCTCGAAAACTAAAGAGTACAAACAATATATCTACATGTTACTTGCAACACGATTCTGCATTGTTGAGCGAAAACAACACTTCGATATTATGAACAGTTTGGAAGATATATTTGGGACGGACATCCGGTATATCATATTCCACTTTCCTGCAGAAAAGAAAAGGGGTATAGAGCGATTTTTATGAGAATGGACTGTTTTGACAGCTAGTGCTGGCAACGTAACTGAAGGTTCTCTGGTCATTGTGTCCTTCAACCCATTTGACTCTGCTCCCTTCATTCGGTCGTTTGCAGTTGGCTAACGTGTAAATGGCTTCGACGCTTTTTTTTTGTGATGTCCTCGTCAGAGGAAAATATAGTTCGCCACGAGAAATAATTCATATAAGGAAGTGCAATGCTACCGTGCTCTTTTGTAAAAATTATTTTAAAATAAAATTTACATTGAATTTACTTTTTGTGTGATAAGTATTAAGTTTATTTGAAAACTGATGTGGTCGAACACGCGCCATTAAAGTTGCCGCCAGAAGTTAGTACCGGCGCCGCGCAAGAGAGAGCGTCGATTAGCAACCCTACAGCTCCGTCACGCCTCGGAGCAGAAGGGTTCACCCTTATCGCGGAGCTGGTCGGCGGACCTTCACCCCGAGCGGGGTATAAGAGCGCTGCCCGGGCGGGCAGTAGTCAGTCAAGAAGCGAGTGCCAGTGAGTTAACAGTGACGTGTAAAGTGCGACATCGAGTAATTACGGACTTGATCTGCCCCTACGGAGAAACTGTGATCAACGCTACACATACGGAACATCTATTGGAATATTGGTTGACTCGGCTTATGTTATTGGATTTTCTATTGGTTTGTGGAATAAAAGAATTTTAAGAAATTTTGTTGTTCTTTGTTGTTTTGGTCACAACAAAACTGACGACGAAGGAAAACAAGATGGAGGCCGGCGACCAATTGGTGCAGATGTTGGGTCTTATGCAGCAGCTAATACAGTTACTTCAACAACAGCAACTCGATAGGGAGAGGGAGTACAAGCAGCAACAACGGCAACAAGCAGAGGCTCAGCGGCAACAGGCGGAGGCGCATGCGCAGCAGCAACGGCAACAAGCAGAGTCTCAGCGGCAACAGGCAGAGGCGCATGCACAGCAGTTGGCAGTATTGTTAGAGGCAATCAATAACGCCCCCCGCCCCAATTCCACTGTTTCCAGCCGGACACGGAGGACTGGTCGGAATACCTGGAGAGGTTTGAGCAGCATCTACTGTGTCATCAGGTAGGAGACGCAAGAACCAAGAAAGCGTTTTTTCTGAGCTGTGTGGGAAGTAAAGTGACTGGTTTATTAGGGAAGTTGTTCCCGGAAAAAAATTGGGCGCATACTTTAATAAGGTGCCACATGTAGTCGCGGCTAGATATAAGTTCTTTCAGTGTAGAAAAAGTGAGGGGCAAACACACAGTGAATGGATAACGGAGTTAGCAGGCCTGGCGCGGCATTGTCAGTTCAAATGCCCGCCATCGGAAAAAGAGACGTCATATGCAGAGTCATTAATTAGGAACATGGTAGTCTTACACACGCCAGAAGATAAGGTCAGGTTTTTGGCGTTGCAGAGCGGAAATCCTTCGTTAGAGGAAGTGAGAAATTTGTGCAAGACGTACGAGACCACGTGCGAGACGGCCCGCCAGATCACGGCCGGGACGCGTGTGTGTAGTGTTAACACTAATGACTCGGCAGAAGGAAGTAGCTCAGATAGTGTTAATAGCTTAGGGAGTAACTTCAGCATGAGAGCGGTACGAGAGAGAAGAAACAGAGTTGGGAAAGATAGACAGAATACCCAGATCGGGGCAAGATCGGCAAAGCGGGGCAGTGACGTAAGGGAAAGAACAAAAGTGAACAGTTTCGAGAGAAAGAAGTCTTGCAGGGGCTGTGGAAAACATCACGATAGGGGCTCGTGCACGTTCAGGGAAGCACGGTGTTTCTGGTGTAAAAGAGTGGGTCACATCCAGGAAGTTTGTGAAAAGAAACGGCAGTCGGCGCGGAGCATAAGACAGGAAGAAGAAATGGAAATCGCCATAAGCGAAGTGATCAGTGGAGAAGGACAAAAGAAATTGACAGTGCAGGTCAAGTTAGGTAAACAGCCCGTAGAGTTCTTACTGGATACGGGAGCGGCGGTTACATTAATTAATTTGGACACTTACCACCGATTAGGAGCACCCAGTTATTCGAGGGTGCAAAAGAGGCTGACTAGTTTTGGTAAAACACCCATTAAGGTGCTGGGCAGCGTGAGTGTACGGGCATCTTACAAAAGCAGACAGGCAGTGATAGAGGTGTTAGTAGTGGACCGATACGATGTGACAAATATCCTGGGGCTGGACTCGTTTGATAGATTGGGATTTGGAGTTGTGGACGAGATAAACCAGATATCGGACCAGGAGGAAGTTCAAATCATTAAGGATTTGGGGCTCGAGTTCGCGGAAGTGTTTTCACCCGGACTCGGAAAATGTAAAAATTTTCAGGCAAGAATCCAGTTAAAGGAGGGCCATAGACCGCGTTTCTACAAGGCAAGACCAGTGCCGTGGGCGTTAAGAGACAAGGTAAAAGAAGAGCTGACAAGATTACAGGAAGAAGGTGTGATAACACCAGTGGCTGCGAGTCAAATGGCCACACCCTTGGTTTTGGTAAAAAAGTCCAATGGAAAGATCAGATTGTGCGGAGACTTTAAGAGCACAGTGAATCAGCAGGTAGAGGTAGAGCAATACCCAATACCTAAACCTGAGGACCTTTTCTTCAAACTGTCAGGTGGGCAGCGTTTTTCCAAAATTGACCTCAGAGATGCTTATCTCCAGATACCACTGGACCCCGCGGCAAGAGAGGTATTGGTGATTAACACACCGTGTGGCCTGTTCAGATATAATAGGTTGCCATTTGGTGTAAATTCAGCAGCAGCAATTTTCCAGCGTTGTCTCGAACAAATCACCGCGTCCCTGGATGGTTGCTGCAACTACCTCGACGACATCGTGACAGGTCGCAGCTTGGAGGAACACAAGCAAAACTTGAGGAAGCTGTTCGCGGTTTTGCAGGAGAACGGATTTAAAGTTAACCAGGACAAGTGCGAGTTTTTCAAAGAACGCGTGGTCTTTCTAGGACACGTCTTAGACCGCACTGGGATAGCCCCAACTCAGCAACACGTACAGGCAATCATACAGATGCCCCCTCCGGCAGATTTGAAACAATTACAAGCACTCTTAGGTAAGATGAATTATTATAACAAGTTCATAAAGAATTTCTCCTCAATAGCAGCCCCTTTAAATCAGCTCAGGAAAAAGGGAGTCAAGTTTACCTGGTCAGAAGAGTGCAGCAAAGCGTTAGACAAACTGAAGGAGTTACTGCGCACAGTTAAACTGAATCATTTCGTTCCAGGGAGAATCACAACGGTGGCAGCAGACGCATCGGATTACGGTTTGGGGGCAGTTCTGTCTCAGAAGGACGAGAAAGGGGTCGAAAGACCGATCGCTTTCGTGTCAAAGACCCTCAACAAACATCAACGGAACTATTCACAGATCGAGAAGGAAGCCTTGGGGATTATTTTTGCAGTAAGAAAATTTAACGACTTCCTTTACGGCAGCAAATTTCATATTATCACCGATCACAAGCCGTTAGTCCAGTTGTTTCACCCGGGGAAGAAAATCCCGGAATGCACAGCAAAAAAGCTACAGAGATGGGCTTTGTTCTTATCCGATTATGACTACCAGGTGCATTTCAGGAGCACGTCACAACACGCCAACGCAGATGCGTTATCAAGACTCCCCGCTGGCCCAGACCTGGAATTTGATACATCAGAAGAGGAATGTTTCCAGATGGACATGGAAGATCTGGAAAGTTTAGTGGACTTTCCGCTCGAAGCACGCACCATAGCGAAGGAAACAGATAAAGATCCGGAATTGCAACAGGTTCGTCGTTTCGTCAGGGAAGGTTGGCCGCCGAGGATGCTAAGAAGCAACTCCGGTTGGTTCAATAAGAGGGACAGGCTTTCGTGCAAAGCTGGGGTATTGTTATTAACAGGAGACGAATTCACTAAGGTAGTCATACCTAGGAGTTTAAGACAAACGGTACTCAAACTTCTGCATCAGGGACACTGGGGAGTAGTGCGCACCAAGCAACTGGCGCGGCGGCATTGCGTGTGGAGAGGCATGAACTCCGACATCGAGCAGATGCTAAAAAGATGTGAAGCATGCCAACTAAATCAGAGTCCCCCCCCCAGAGATTTGACACCATGGCCAGAACCAGCAGAGCCGTGGGAGAGGGTACACATAGACTTTGCTGGCCCCTTTTGGGGGTCCATGTGGCTAGTGGTAGTGGACGCAAAGTCCAACTATCCTTACGTGGTGGAAATGGGGAGCACCACTTCTTCGCAGACAATTCAAACGTTAGAAAGAATTTTTGTCACGGAAGGGTTACCTGCCATTTTGGTTTCAGATAATGGTCCCCAGTTCGCATCCCAGGAGTTTGCAAAATTTTGTAAAAGCAATGGTATCCAGCATATTTGCGCACCTCCGTTTCATCCACAGTCCAACGGAGAGGCGGAGCGGTTTGTCAGAACCTTTAAGACGGCAATGGGGAAAGCGCGTGCAGCGGGAACGTCCAAGTCCCGAGCGCTCCTGAGGGTCCTGGCGACGTACAGGGTCCTGCCAGGCACAACGGGCAGGAGTCCAGCAGAAATTCTCCACGGCAGGCAGCCCCGAACCCTGTTATCACTCCTGAGCCCTGACGACCCACACAGAGCAGAAGGTACGGTCTCCAAGTTTAAGGTAGGTGACAAAGTTTACATACAGTCCCTTAAAAAAGAGCCAGCGTGGGTGCCAGGGGTGATACAGGAGGTTCGGGGCAGTAGGGTATACGCAGTTCGGACTATGGAGAGGCTGGTCACGCGTCACCAGGGGCAAATTAGGCCCAGAATAAACGGGAGCGAGGTAGACACTCGGCCATGGATCTCCCCAGAGGAATTCCACAAAAAAGTACTTAAGGAGATGATATATCCTTCACAGGAGCCCACACTTGGAACATCAGCAGACGAGCAGACAGCCGCAGCAGGTACGCAGGCGGAAGCAGCCACCAGCAGCAGCAGCGAGCGCGCCAGTTCGACCAGATCGGAGATACGGCCCAGGAGGGCCAGCCGTGCGGTGCGATTTGCGCCGTATACGACGCATTTGGGCGCGGAGGGTGATGTGGTCGAACACGCGCCATTAAAGTTGCCGCCAGAAGTTAGTACCGGCGCCGCGCAAGAGAGAGCGCCGATCAGCAACCCTACAGCTCCGTCACGCTCGGGCAAGCCTCGGAGCAGAAGGGTTCACCCTTATCGCGGAGCTGGCCGGCGGACCTTCACCCCGAGCGGGGTATAAGAGCGCTGCCCGGGCGGGCAGTAGTCAGTCAAGAAGCGAGTGCCAGTGAGTTAACAGTGACGTGTAAAGTGCGACATCGAGTAATTACGGACTTGGACTGCCCCTACGGAGAAACTGTGATCAACGCTACACATACGGAACATCTATTGGAATATTGGTTGACTCGGCTTATGTTATTGGATTTTCTATTGGTTTGTGGAATAAAAGAATTTTAAGAAATTTTGTTGTTCTTTGTTGTTTTGGTCACAACAAAAACAGAGTCTTGAATGTGAGATGCGTACTGGTGCGTGCGTTTCCTGCTCTTGTGCGGTAAGATGGCGCCTGAGATCGCGAACGTTCATGCTTTGCGTTTTACCAATTAATTTTTTTATATAATTACATGGTTGTGAACCCTGAGAAGTCATGATGTCTTAACTGGAGCCATGTACAAACAAAACACTTTAAGAAGAGGCGTGACAAAACAACTATTGCGGCGGAGGGATAGTTCACTGAATTACTTGTCATGTTCACTTGTTTAGCGAACTGTCATTTTGGCTCATTCTGGGTGGATTCTACTATGTGAGAACGCGGACTCGTTGCCGAGCACTTCCCGAAGAGAGTTGCCCAGACGATGTCTACGTAGGCTACCAACAAACAATCCACAATGAAGGAGAACGGTAAATGTAAGTTTTCCACGGTCAGGTCCATCATCCGCGTGTCGCACATGGGAGCGAAGGGGGGGGGGGATCATCTCGAAGGAGGAAACCAAGTGAAAAGTGGCAATGACCGAAACGAAGACTAGTTAAAATTACTTCTTCGCGCCTTCTAGCACGGGATGAGGAACACCAAGAATTAACAGAACCTTTAATCGACCTCAATTTAAAAGTGGCATTGTTCCACTGAATATGGAGCTTTTTACAAATGTTTCTATACCTGCTGAGGATACATAGGCAATGCCAATGAGCGACTTTCGTAGTAAGATCAGCGAGCTTATTGTGATTCCTACATGACCCGGTCGTAGTGGCGAGTCAACAGTCGGTGAATCAGTTGTAGTATTGCGGTCAAATGGGCCAATGGCTAAAGAGATTAGGGTGAAATGCACAACGGGAATAACTGCATACAACTCGTCGTGACAAACGTGGCGGGACTTGAAGCACAGCGAACTTCTCGGCGGAGAATTCGCTAAATGATTGAATAGCCATTCTACAAAAGAACGCACAGGCCACCGAAACATTCATGATAGAGCGTTGGTTGTAAAGAAAGTGTGGCCAGGATAGGCTGCTCGCAACTCACTGAAGTGTTTTAGGTGTATTAATGGCGGGGTAGTATGTTCGAAGAAATTTCAGTTTTCGTCTACAGAGGGGGAAAAGGAGTTTCCGATGATGAATAGGGTTACGGTGGGGTTTCACATGCGAGGGGAGGTGAACATTAAAATCTTCTAGCGATTTCAGAAATGGATTCCTGGAGGTTCAGGCAGTGACGGTTTAAGAGCATTTACAGACCGGTGATTAACCCTCGTACCATATCCGGGGTCTTTTTGGACCCCTCCATCACTAATTTGTTAATAATTTCCAGACTATTTGGAAAATGATTACAGTCTTATAGATATGCCTTTGTGCACTTATTAAACACGTACCAAACCATTTTCACATATTTTCCAAATTTTATTAGAAAGCCATTTATTTGTTTCGTTAATTGGGACTGATTTGACCTAAGGTAAAGCATGTTATTTTCCCATTCTCATTTGAAATGTCTTGTCATAAATTTAAATAAAATGTTTGATACAGTCAATATTTGATTTATCTCGAAATAACTTTCACACACTATTATAAATATTTCTGAAGCATTACGTTATTGAAAATAACTTATAAAATATATTGAGACAAGGCAAAATATCAAAGGGATTTTTGACATTTAGAAGCAAAAACTTTAATGTCAGATATCTTACAAAATATAAGGAATTCCGTTTTAAAGTAAAATACGAGATGTTGACAATGTAAAGTATCAGAAAATCCAAATATTAATTGAATTTAATAAAATTTGGACAATTTAGGATTTTCCCCGAAAAATATAGCACAAAACAAATTATTATAATACCTTGTACAAAGGCGACAAATGACGCTTGCGGTTCGTATGTAGTTGCAGCTTACTCGTACGAGCGATATTTTCAGGCTTGCGAAACAAGATAAAATGCTGAGAAGCGTAAGTATGCTGACGACCAGAAAATTAAATTAAAACCAGAGGTAACATTCCATTAATTTCAGAGAGAGTGAAAACTTTATAAGTGAAAATTATTTTGATTCACTTCTATGGTACGCCCAATGCAAGGCCGAAAAGTATAGTAAATAGTTTAAAAGTGAATTAATAACATTGTAAAAATTATAAGAATTTAAAAGACGGAATGATTGATTCACTTCAATATACTTATACAACAATGATTTACACTCAGTACATTGCCGTACACATTCGTGTTCACCACTTCCAATAGTCAGTAAAGCTTGGGGTCAAGAAAGACCCCAGGTATAATACTTGATTTTAAATTGCAGATATGGTACAAAGGTTAAGGTACAAGTTAACTTCACGAATTGGATGATTCGGAGGACCTGAAAGTTTCGCTCCATAGGCTGCAAGCAATATATTTAGTCTTTTACTCAAAGGCGGTTCACCAGCCTCTACCAAGAGGCACTCGATGCGACTGGTGCGATGAGCTCCAATAGCAGTAGCGGATGTCAACATTGTATATAATATTCAAAGGGGCGAAACGACATTGAAGCAGATTCATTATACTGCCGTATCTCAATATTGAGTGAAACAGTGTTCTCCAAAGTCGTAGGAGACAAATCCGGTTTCCTCCCCCTGTAATCGTACAAAACGTGCGGGGGTTGAGTATCTGCAACCTACCTACAAGGTTGCGCCTCGTCAGGGATCTTCGAAGGCGAGTCTCAGAAACCTAGCGTTGTCAATAAAAGGGAAACTGGTGATCACCCAGGAAGAGCTCTGCGTAATTAAGGAGATAATAGATTCTAGAGAAGTGCATGCAGCAATTTGTCATTAAAAATGTATAACACGTAGACTAGGTCCACTGATGCAGTCAAAGACATGTTGACGTAGTCTTTCGACATTTAGGCTTCTGGAGGAGTATAATACAGCAAAATCGCCTCCAAAAACAGCAATACTTTAACTGACTCATGTACAATAGGCGCAATGGCGATAGAGTGACATTTCGGATTGATCCTTGAGAAACACCCGTTTTCTCAAGGGTTTACTACTGCATACCTTCTTGCCCAGACATTCATGAAAAGATCTATTAGACAGAAATCTGAGGAAACAGGAGGAACCGCCGTCTAAACTCCACGAGTATGAAGTACGCAATATCATACTCTTCTAGTGGTGTCACAGCCTTTTCTATGTCGAAGATAG